>CAKAJI010000065.1:0-137270 GCA_916610255.1 Lasioglossum lativentre
ATTATAAGGTATTTTCAATGATACACTGCATATTACGTTATATTATAAGGTATTTTCAGTGATAGACTGGATACTACGTTATATTATAAGGTATTTTCAATGATACACTGCATATTACGTTATATTATAATGTATTTTCAATGATACACTGCATATTACGTTATATTATAAGTTATTTTCAATGATTCACTGCAAATTACGTTATATTATGATGTATTTCCAATTATAAACTGCCTATTACGTTATATTATAAGGTATTTTCAAAGATACACTGCATATTACGTTATATTATAAGGTATTTTCAATGATAGACTACAAATTACGATATATTATAAAGTATTTTCAATGATACACTGCATATTACATTATATTATGAGGTATTTTCAATGATAGACTGCATATCAGGTTATTTATAGGGTATTTTCAATGATTCACTGCATATTACGTTATATTATAAGGTATTTTCAATGATACACAGCATATTACGTTATATTGTAAGGTATTTTCAATGAAACACTGCATATTACGTTATATTATAAGGAATTTTAAATGATACACTGCATATTAAATTACATTATAAGGTATTTTCAATGATACACTGCATATTACGTTATATTATAAGGTATTTTCAGTGATAGACTGGATATTACTTTATATTATAAAGTATTTTCAATGATACACTGCATATTACGTTATATTATAATGTATTTTCAATGATACACTGCATATTACGTTATATTATAAGTTATTTTCAATGATTCACTGCAAATTACGCTATATTATAATGTATTTCCAATTATAAACTGCCTATTACGTTATATTATAAGGTATTTTCAAAGATACACTGCATATTACGTTATATTATAAGGTATTTTCAATGATACACTACAATTACGATATATTCTAAAGTATTTTCAATGATTCACTGTATATTACGTTATATTATAAGGTATTTTCAATGATACACAACAATTACGATATATTCTAAAGTATTTTCAATGATACACTGTATATTACGTTATATTATAAGGTATTTTCAATGATGCACTACGATATATTAAAAGTTATTTTCAATGATACACTGCATATTACGTTACATTATAAGGTATTTTCAATGATACACTGCATATTACGTTATATTATAAAGTATTTTCAATGATACACAGCATATTACGTTATATTATAAGGTATTTTCAATGAATCACTGCATATTACGTTATATTATAAGGTATTTTCAATGATAGACTGCATATAACGTTATGTTATAAGGTATTTTCAATGAATCACTGCATATTACGTTATATTATAAGGAATTTTAAATGATACAGTACATATTACATTACATTATAAGGTATTTTCAATGATACACTGCATATTACGTTATATTATAAGGTATTTTCAGTGATAGACTGGATATTACGTTATATCAAAATGTATTTTCAATGATACACTGCATATAACATTATATTATAAGGTATTTTCAATGATACACTGCATATTACGTTATAGTATAAGGTATTTTCAATGATACACTGCATATTATGTTATATTATAAGGTATTTTCAATGATACACTACATATTACGTTATATTATAAGGAATTTTCAATGATACACTGCATATTACATTATATTATGAGGTATTTTCAATGATAGACTGCATATCAGGTTATTTATAGGGTATTTTCAATGATTCACTGCATATTACGTTATATTAAAATCTATTTTCAATGATACACTGCATATTACATTACATTATAAGGTATTTTCAATGATACACTGCATATTATGTTATATTATAAGGTATTTTCAATGATACACTACATATTACGTTATATTATAATGTATTTTCAATGATACACAGCATATTACGTTATATTATAAGGTATTTTCAATGAAACACTGCATATTACGTTATATTATAAGGAATTTTAAATGATACACTGCATATTAAATTACATTATAAGGTATTTTCAATGATACACTGCATATTACGTTATATTATAAGGTATTTTCAGTGATAGACTGGATATTACGTTATATTATAAGGTATTTTCAATGATACACTGCATATTACGTTATATTATAATGTATTTTCAATGATACACTGCATATTACGTTATATTATAAGTTATTTTCAATGATTCACTGCAAATTACGTTATATTATAATGTATTTCCAATTATAAACTGCCTATTACGTTATATTATAAGGTATTTTCAAAGATACACTGCATATTACGTTATATTATAAGGTATTTTCAATGATACACTACAAATTACGATATATTATAAAGTATTTTCAATGATACACTGCATATTACATTATATTATGAGGTATTTTCAATGATAGACTGCATATCAGGTTATTTATAGGGTATTTTCAATGATTCACTGCATATTACGTTATATTATAAGGTATTTTCAATGATACACAGCATATTACGTTATATTGTAAGGTATTTTCAATGAAACACTGCATATTACGTTATATTATAAGGAATTTTAAATGATACACTGCATATTAAATTACATTATAAGGTATTTTCAATGATACACTGCATATTACGTTATATTATAAGGTATTTTCAGTGATAGACTGGATATTACGTTATATTATAAAGTATTTTCAATGATACACTGCATATTACGTTATATTATAATGTATTTTCAATGATACACTGCATATTACGTTATATTATAAGTTATTTTCAATGATTCACTGCAAATTACGCTATATTATAATGTATTTCCAATTATAAACTGCCTATTACGTTATATTATAAGGTATTTTCAAAGATACACTGCATATTACGTTCTATTATAAGGTATTTTCAATGATACACTACAATTACGATATATTCTAAAGTATTTTCAATGATTCACTGTATATTACGTTATATTATAAGGTATTTTCAATGATACACAACAATTACGATATATTCTAAAGTATTTTCAATGATACACTGTATATTACGTTATATTATAAGGTATTTTCAATGATACACTACGATATATTAAAAGTTATTTTCAATGATACACTGCATATTACGTTACATTATAAGGTATTTTCAATGATACACTGCATATTACGTTATATTATAAAGTATTTTCAATGATACACAGCATATTACGTTATATTATAAGGTATTTTCAATGAATCACTGCATATTACGTTATATTATAAGGTATTTTCAATGATAGACTGCATATAACGTTATGTTATAAGGTATTTTCCATGAATCACAGCATATTACGTTATATTATAAGGAATTTTAAATGATACAGTACATATTACATTACATTATAAGGTATTTTCAATGATACACTGCATATTACGTTATATTATAAGGTATTTTCAGTGATAGACTGGATATTACGTTATATCAAAATGTATTTTCAATGATACACTGCATATAACATTATATTATAAGGTATTTTCAATGATACACTGCATATTACGTTATAGTATAAGGTATTTTCAATGATACACTGCATATTATGTTATATTATAAGGTATTTTCAATGATACACTACATATTACGTTATATTATAAGGAATTTTCAATGATACACTGCATATTACATTATATTATGAGGTATTTTCAATGATAGACTGCATATCAGGTTATTTATAGGGTATTTTCAATGATTCACTGCATATTACGTTATATTAAAATCTATTTTCAATGATACACTGCATATTACATTACATTATAAGGTATTTTCAATGATACACTGCATATTACGTTATATTATAAGGTATTTTCAGTGATAGACTGGATATTACGTTATATTATAAGGTATTTTCAATGATACACTGCATATTACGTTATATTATAATGTATTTTCAATGATACACTGCATATTACGTTATATTATAAGTTATTTTCAATGATTCACTGCAAATTACGTTATATTATAATGTATTTCCAATTATAAACTGCCTATTACGTTATATTATAAGGTATTTTCAAAGATACACTGCATATTACGTTATATTATAAGGTATTTTCAATGATAGACTACAAATTACGATATATTATAAAGTATTTTCAATGATACACTGCATATTACGTTATATTATAAGGTATTTTCAATGATACACAACAATTACGATATATTCTAAAGTATTTTCAATGATACACTGTATATTACGTTATATTATAAGGTATTTTCAATGATACACTACGATATATTAAAAGTTATTTTCAATGATACACTGCATATTACATTACATTATAAGGTATTTTCAAAGATACACTGCATATTACGTTATATTATAAGGTATTTTCAATGATACACTACAATTACGATATATTCTAAAGTATTTTCAATGATTCACTGTATATTACGTTATATTATAAGGTATTTTCAATGATACACAACAATTACGATATATTCTAAAGTATTTTCAATGATACACTGTATATTACGTTATATTATAAGGTATTTTCAATGATACACTGCATATTACGTTATATTATAAGGTATTTTCAATGATACACTGCATATTACGTTATATTATAAGGTATTTTCAGTGATAGACTGGATATTACGTTATATTATAAGGTATTTTCAATGATACACTGCATATTACGTTATATTATAATGTATTTTCAATGATACACTGCATATTACGTTATATTATAAGTTATTTTCAATGATTCACTGCAAATTACGTTATATTATAATGTATTTCCAATTATAAACTGCCTATTACGTTATATTATAAGGTATTTTCAAAGATACACTGCATATTACGTTATATTATAAGGTATTTTCAATGATAGACTACAAATTACGATATATTATAAAGTATTTTCAATGATACACTGCATATTACATTATATTATGAGGTATTTTCAATGATAGACTGCATATCAGGTTATTTATAGGGTATTTTCAATGATTCACTGCATATTACGTTATATTATAAGGTATTTTCAATGATACACAGCATATTACGTTATATTGTAAGGTATTTTCAATGAAACACTGCATATTACGTTATATTATAAGGAATTTTAAATGATACACTGCATATTAAATTACATTATAAGTTATTTTCAATGATACACTGCATATTACGTTATATTATAAGGTATTTTCAGTGATAGACTGGATATTACGTTATATTATAAAGTATTTTCAATGATACACTGCATATTACGTTATATTATAATGTATTTTCAATGATACACTGCATATTACGTTATATTATAAGTTATTTTCAATGATTCACTGCAAATTACGCTATATTATAATGTATTTCCAATTATAAACTGCCTATTACGTTATATTATAAGGTATTTTCAAAGATACACTGCATATTACGTTATATTATAAGGTATTTTCAATGATACACTACAATTACGATATATTCTAAAGTATTTTCAATGATTCACTGTATATTACGTTATATTATAAGGTATTTTCAATGATACACAACAATTACGATATATTCTAAAGTATTTTCAATGATACACTGTATATTACGTTATATTATAAGGTATTTTCAATGATACACTACGATATATTAAAAGTTATTTTCAATGATACACTGCATATTACATTACATTATAAGGTATTTTCAATGATACACTGCATATTACGTTATATTATAAAGTATTTTCAATGATACACAGCATATTACGTTATATTATAAGGTATTTTCAATGAATCACTGCATATTACGTTATATTATAAGGTATTTTCAATGATAGACTGCATATAACGTTATGTTATAAGGTATTTTCCATGAATCACAGCATATTACGTTATATTATAAGGAATTTTAAATGATACAGTACATATTACATTACATTATAAGGTATTTTCAATGATACACTGCATATTACGTTATATTATAAGGTATTTTCAGTGATAGACTGGATATTACGTTATATCAAAATGTATTTTCAATGATACACTGCATATAACATTATATTATAAGGTATTTTCAATGATACACTGCATATTACGTTATAGTATAAGGTATTTTCAATGATACACTGCATATTATGTTATATTATAAGGTATTTTCAATGATACACTACATATTACGTTATATTATAAGGAATTTTCAATGATACACTGCATATTACATTATATTATGAGGTATTTTCAATGATAGACTGCATATCAGGTTATTTATAGGGTATTTTCAATGATTCACTGCATATTACGTTATATTAAAATCTATTTTCAATGATACACTGCATATTACATTACATTATAAGGTATTTTCAATGATACACTGCATATTATGTTATATTATAAGGTATTTTCAATGATACACTACATATTACGTTATATTATAATGTATTTTCAATGATACACAGCATATTACGTTATATTATAAGGTATTTTCAATGAAACACTGCATATTACGTTATATTATAAGGAATTTTAAATGATACACTGCATATTAAATTACATTATAAGGTATTTTCAATGATACACTGCATATTACGTTATATTATAAGGTATTTTCAGTGATAGACTGGATATTACGTTATATTATAAGGTATTTTCAATGATACACTGCATATTACGTTATATTATAATGTATTTTCAATGATACACTGCATATTACGTTATATTATAAGTTATTTTCAATGATTCACTGCAAATTACGTTATATTATAATGTATTTCCAATTATAAACTGCCTATTACGTTATATTATAAGGTATTTTCAAAGATACACTGCATATTACGTTATATTATAAGGTATTTTCAATGATAGACTACAAATTACGATATATTATAAAGTATTTTCAATGATACACTGCCTATTACGTTATATTATAAGGTATTTTCAAAGATACACTGCATATTACGTTATATTATAAGGTATTTTCAATGATACACTACAATTACGATATACTCTAAAGTATTTTCAATGATTCACTGTATATTACGTTATATTATAAGGTATTTTCAATGATACACAACAATTACGATATATTCTAAAGTATTTTCAATGATACACTGTATATTACGTTATATTATAAGGTATTTTCAATGATACACTACGATATATTAAAAGTTATTTTCAATGATACACTGCATATTACGTTACATTATAAGGTATTTTCAATGATACACTGCATATTACGTTATATTATAAAGTATTTTCAATGATACACAGCATATTACGTTATATTATAAGGTATTTTCAATGAATCACTGCATATTACGTTATATTATAAGGTATTTTCAATGATAGACTGCATATAACGTTACGTTATAAGGTATTTTCCATGAATCACAGCATATTACGTTATATTATAAGGAATTTTAAATGATACAGTACATATTACATTACATTATAAGGTATTTTCAATGATACACTGCATATTACGTTATATTATAAGGTATTTTCAGTGATAGACTGGATATTACGTTATATCAAAATGTATTTTCAATGATACACTGCATATAACATTATATTATAAGGTATTTTCAATGATACACTGCATATTACGTTATAGTATAAGGTTATTTTCAATGATACACTGCATATTATGTTATATTATAAGGTATTTTCAATGATACACTACATATTACGTTATATTATAAGGAATTTTCAACGATACACTGCATATTACATTATATTATGAGGTATTTTCAATGATAGACTGCATATCAGGTTATTTATAGGGTATTTTCAATGATTCACTGCATATTACGTTATATTAAAATCTATTTTCAATGATACACTGCATATTACATTACATTATAAGGTATTTTCAATGATACACTGCATATTATGTTATATTATAATGTATTTTCAATGATACACTGCATATTACGTTATATTATAAGTTATTTTCAATGATTCACTGCAAATTACGTTATATTATAATGTATTTCCAATTATAAACTGCCTATTACGTTATATTATAAGGTATTTTCAAAGATACACTGCATATTACGTTATATTATAAGGTATTTTCAATGATAGACTACAAATTACGATATATTATAAAGTATTTTCAATGATACACTGCATATTACATTATATTATGAGGTATTTTCAATGATACACTGCATATCAGGTTATTTATAGGGTATTTTCAATGATTCACTGCATATTACGTTATATTATAAGGTATTTTCAATGATACACAGCATATTACGTTATATTGTAAGGTATTTTCAATGAAACACTGCATATTACGTTATATTATAAGGAATTTTAAATGATACACTGCATATTAAATTACATTATAAGGTATTTTCAATGATACACTGCATATTACGTTATATTATAAGGTATTTTCAGTGATAGACTGGATATTACGTTATATTATAAAGTATTTTCAATGATACACTGCATATTACGTTATATTATAATGTATTTTCAATGATACACTGCATATTACGTTATATTATAAGTTATTTTCAATGATTCACTGCAAATTACGTTATATTATAATGTATTTCCAATTATAAACTGCCTATTACGTTATATTATAAGGTATTTTCAAAGATACACTGCATATTACGTTATATTATAAGGTATTTTCAATGATACACTACAATTACGATATATTCTAAAGTATTTTCAATGATTCACTGTATATTACGTTATATTATAAGGTATTTTCAATGATACACAACAATTACGATATATTCTAAAGTATTTTCAATGATACACTGTATATTACGTTATATTATAAGGTATTTTCAATGATACACTACGATATATTAAAAGTTATTTTCAATGATACACTGCATATTACGTTACATTATAAGGTATTTTCAATGATACACTGCATATTACGTTATATTATAAAGTATTTTCAATGATACACAGCATATTACGTTATATTATAAGGTATTTTCAATGAATCACTGCATATTACGTTATATTATAAGGTATTTTCAATGATAGACTGCATATAACGTTATGTTATAAGGTATTTTCCATGAATCACAGCATATTACGTTATATTATAAGGAATTTTAAATGATACAGTACATATTACATTACATTATAAGGTATTTTCAATGATACACTGCATATTACGTTATATTATAAGGTATTTTCAGTGATAGACTGGATATTACGTTATATCAAAATGTATTTTCAATGATACACTGCATATAACATTATATTATAAGGTATTTTCAATGATACACTGCATATTACGTTATAGTATAAGGTATTTTCAATGATACACTGCATATTATGTTATATTATAAAGTATTTTCAATGATACACTACATATTACGTTATATTATAAGGAATTTTCAATGATACACTGCATATTACATTATATTATGAGGTATTTTCAATGATAGACTGCATATCAGGTTATTTATAGGGTATTTTCAATGATTCACTGCATATTACGTTATATTAAAATCTATTTTCAATGGTACACTGCATATTACATAACATTATAAGGTATTTTCAATGATACACTGCATATTATGTTATATTATAAGGTATTTTCAATGATACACTACATATTACGTTATATTATAATGTATTTTCAATGATACACAGCATATTACGTTATATTATAAGGTATTTTCAATGAAACACTGCATATTACGTTATATTATAAGGAATTTTAAATGATACACTGCATATTAAATTACATTATAAGGTATTTTCAATGATACACTGCATATTACGTTATATTATAAGGTATTTTCAGTGATACACTGCATATTACGTTACATTATAAGGTATTTTCAATGATACACTGCATATTACGTTATATTATAAGGTATTTTCAATGATACACAGCATATTACGTTATATTATAAGGTATTTTCAATGATACACTGCATATTACGTTATATTATAAGTTATTTTCAATGATTCACTGCAAATTACGTTATATTATAATGTATTTCCAATTATAAACTGCCTATTACGTTATATGATAAGGTATTTTCAAAGATACACTGCATATTACGTTATATTATAAGGTATTTTCAATGATAGACTACAAATTACGATATATTATAAAGTATTTTCAATGATACACTGTATATTACGTTATAGTATAAGGTATTTTCTATGATACACTGCATATTACGTTATATTATAAGGTATTTTCAATGATACACTGCATATTACGTTACATTATAAGATATTTTCAATTATACACTGCATATTACGTTACATTATAAGGTATTTTCAATGATATACTGCATATTACGATATATTATAAGTTATTTTCAATGATACACTGCATATTACGTTACATTATAAGGTATTTTCAATGATACACTGCATATTACGTTATATTATAAGGTATTTTCAATGATACACAGCATATTACGTTATATTATAAGGTATTTTCAATGAATCACTGCATATTACGTTATATTATAAGGTATTTTCAATGATAGGCTGCATATAACGTTATGTTATAAGGGTATTTTCAATGAATCACTGCATATAACATTATATTATGAGGTATTTTCAATGATAGACTGCATATCAGGTTATTTATAGGGTATTTTCAATGATTCACTGCATATTACGTTATATTAAAATCTATTTTCAATGATACACTGCATATTACATTACATTATAAGGTATTTTCAATGATACACTGCATATTACGTTATATTATAATGTATTTTCAATGATACACAGCATATTACGTTATATTATAAGGTATTTTCAATGAAACACTGCATATTACGTTATATTATAAGGAATTTTAAATGATACACTGCATATTAAATTACATTATAAGGTATTTTCAATGATACACTGCATATTACGTTATATTATAATGTATTTTCAATGATACACTGCATATTACGTTATATTATAAGGTATTTTCAATGATACACTGCATATTACGTTATATTATAATGTATTTTCAATGATACACTGCATATTACGTTATATTATAAGTTATTTTCAATGATTCACTGCAAATTACGTTATATTATAATGTATTTCCAATTATAAACTGCCTATTACGTTATATTATAAGGTATTTTCAAAGATACACTGCATATTACGTTATATTATAAGGTATTTTCAATGATAGACTACAAATTACGATATATTATAAAGTATTTTCAATGATACACTGCATATTACGTTATATTATAAGTTATTTTCAATGATTCACTGCAAATTACGTTTATATTATAATGTATTTCCAATTATAAACTGCCTATTACGTTATATGATAAGGTATTTTCAAAGATACACTGCATATTACGTTATATTATAAGGTATTTTCAATGATACACTACAAATTACGATATATTATAAAGTATTTTCAATGATACACTGTATATTACGTTATAGTATAAGGTATTTTCTATGATACACTGCATATTACGTTATATTATAAGGTATTTTCAATGATACACTGCATATTACGTTATATTATAAGGTATTTTCAATGAATCACTGCATATAACATTATATTAATTTTCAATGATAGACTGCATATCAGGTTATTTATAGGGTATTTTCAATGATTCACTGCATATTACGTTATATTAAAATCTATTTTCAATGATACACTGCATATTACATTTCATTATAAGGTATTTTCAATGATACACTGCATATTACGTTATATTATAAGGTATTTTCAATGATACACAGCATATTACGTTATATTATAAGGTATTTTCAATGAAACACTGCATATTACGTTATATTATAAGGAATATTTAAATGATACACTGCATATTAAATTACATTATAAGGTATTTTCAATTGATACACTGCATATTACGTTATATTATAATGTATTTTCAATGATACACAGCATATTACGTTATATTATAAGGTATTTTCAATGATACACTGCATATTACGTTAATATTATAATGTATTTTCAATGATACACTGCATATTACGTTATATTATAAGTTATTTTCAATGATTCACTGCAAATTACGTTATATTATAATGTATTTCCAATTATAAACTGCCTATTACGTTATATTATAAGGTATTTTCAAAGATACACCTGCATATTACGTTATATTATAAGGTATTTTCAATGATAGACTACAAATTACGATATATTATAAAGTATTTTCAATGATACACTGTATATTACGTTATAGTATAAGGTATTTTCTATGATACACTGCATATTACGTTATATTATAAGGTATTTTCAATGATACACTACGATATATTATAAGATATTTTCAATGATACTACAAATTACGTTATATTATAAGGTATTTTCAATGATACACTACAAATTACGATATATTCTAAAGTATTTTCAATGATTACACTGTATATTACGTTATATTATAAGGTATTTTCAATGATACACTGCGTATTACGTTATATTATAAGGTATTTTCAATGATACACTACGATATATTATAAGATATTTTCAATTATACACTGCATATTACGTTACATTATAAGATATTTTCAATGATAGACTGCATATAACGTTATGTTATAAGGTATTTTCCATGAATCACAGCATATTACGTTATATTATAAGGAATTTTAAATGATACAGTACATATTACATTACATTATAAGGTATTTTCAATGATACACTGCATATTACGTTATATTATAAGGTATTTTCAGTGATAGACTGGATATTACGTTATATCAAAATGTATTTTTCAATGATACACTGCATATAACATTATATTATAAGGTATTTTCAATGATACACTGCATATTACGTTATAGTATAAAGGTATTTTCAATGATACACTGCATATTATGTTATATTATAAAGTATTTTCAATGATACACCTACATATTACGTTATATTATAAGGAATTTTCAATGATACACTGCATATTACATTATATTATGAGGTATTTTCAATGATAGACTGCATATCAGGTTATTTATAGGGTATTTTCAATGATTCACTGCATATTTACGTTATATTAAAATCTATTTTCAATGGTACACTGCATATTACATAACATTATAAGGTATTTTTCAATGATACACTGCATATTATGTTATATTATAAGGTATTTTCAATGATACACTACATATTACGTTTATATTATAATGTATTTTCAATGATACACAGGATACACAGCATATTACGTTATATTATAAGGTATTTTCAATGAAACACTGCATATTACGTTATATTATAAGGAATTTTAAATGATACACTGCATATTAAATTACATTATAAGGTATTTTCAATGATACACTGCATATTACGTTATATTATAAGGTATTTTCAGTGATACACTGCATATTACGTTACATTATAAGGTATTTTCAATGATACACTGCATATTACGTTATATTATAAGGTATTTTCAATGATACACAGCATATTACGTTATATTATAAGGTATTTTCAATGATACACTGCATATTACGTTATATTATAAGTTATTTTCAATGATTCACTGCAAATTACGTTATATTATAATGTATTTCCAATTATAAACTGCCTATTACGTTATATGATAAGGTATTTTCAAAGATACACTGCATATTACGTTATATTATAAGGTATTTTCAATGATAGACTACAAATTACGATATATTATAAAGTATTTTCAATGATACACTGTATATTACGTTATAGTATAAGGTATTTTCTATGATACACTGCATATTACGTTATATTATAAGGTATTTTCAATGATACACTGCATATTACGTTACATTATAAGATATTTTCAATTATACACTGCATATTACGTTACATTATAAGGTATTTTCAATGATATACTGCATATTACGATATATTATAAGTTATTTTCAATGATACACTGCATATTACGTTACATTATAAGGTATTTTCAATGATACACTGCATATTACGTTATATTATAAGGTATTTTCAATGATACACAGCATATTACGTTATATTATAAGGTATTTTCAATGAATCACTGCATATTACGTTATATTATAAGGTATTTTCAATGATAGGCTGCATATAACGTTATGTTATAAGGTATTTTCAATGAATCACTGCATATAACATTATATTATGAGGTATTTTCAATGATAGACTGCATATCAGGTTATTTATAGGGTATTTTCAATGATTCACTGCATATTACGTTATATTAAAATCTATTTTCAATGATACACTGCATATTACATTACATTATAAGGTATTTTCAATGATACACTGCATATTACGTTATATTATAATGTATTTTCAATGATACACAGCATATTACGTTATATTATAAGGTATTTTCAATGAAACACTGCATATTACGTTATATTATAAGGAATTTTAAATGATACACTGCATATTAAATTACATTATAAGGTATTTTCAATGATACACTGCATATTACGTTATATTATAATGTATTTTCAATGATACACTGCATATTACGTTATATTATAAGGTATTTTCAATGATACACTGCATATTACGTTATATTATAATGTATTTTCAATGATACACTGCATATTACGTTATATTATAAGTTATTTTCAATGATTCACTGCAAATTACGTTATATTATAATGTATTTCCAATTATAAACTGCCTATTACGTTATATTATAAGGTATTTTCAAAGATACACTGCATATTACGTTATATTATAAGGTATTTTCAATGATAGACTACAAATTACGATATATTATAAAGTATTTTCAATGATACACTGCATATTACGTTATATTATAAGTTATTTTCAATGATTCACTGCAAATTACGTTATATTATAATGTATTTCCAATTATAAACTGCCTATTACGTTATATGATAAGGTATTTTCAAAGATACACTGCATATTACGTTATATTATAAGGTATTTTCAATGATAGACTACAAATTACGATATATTATAAAGTATTTTCAATGATACACTGTATATTACGTTATAGTATAAGGTATTTTCTATGATACACTGCATATTACGTTATATTATAAGGTATTTTCAATGATACACTGCATATTACGTTATGTTATAAGGTATTTTCAATGAATCACTGCATATAACATTATATTATGAGGTATTTTCAATGATAGACTGCATATCAGGTTATTTATAGGGTATTTTCAATGATTCACTGCATATTACGTTATATTAAAATCTATTTTCAATGATACACTGCATATTACATTTCATTATAAGGTATTTTCAATGATACACTGCATATTACGTTATATTATAATGTATTTTCAATGATACACAGCATATTACGTTATATTATAAGGTATTTTCAATGAAACACTGCATATTACGTTATATTATAAGGAATTTTAAATGATACACTGCATATTAAATTACATTATAAGGTATTTTCAATGATACACTGCATATTACGTTATATTATAATGTATTTTCAATGATACACAGCATATTACGTTATATTATAAGGTATTTTCAATGATACACTGCATATTACGTTATATTATAATGTATTTTCAATGATACACTGCATATTACGTTATATTATAAGTTATTTTCAATGATTCACTGCAAATTACGTTATATTATAATGTATTTCCAATTATAAACTGCCTATTACGTTATATTATAAGGTATTTTCAAAGATACACTGCATATTACGTTATATTATAAGGTATTTTCAATGATAGACTACAAATTACGATATATTATAAAGTATTTTCAATGATACACTGTATATTACGTTATAGTATAAGGTATTTTCTATGATACACTGCATATTACGTTATATTATAAGGTATTTTCAATGATACACTACGATATATTATAAGATATTTTCAATGATACTACAAATTACGTTATATTATAAGGTATTTTCAATGATACACTACAAATTACGATATATTCTAAAGTATTTTCAATGATACACTGTATATTACGTTATATTATAAGGTATTTTCAATGATACACTGCGTATTACGTTATATTATAAGGTATTTTCAATGATACACTACGATATATTATAAGATATTTTCAATTATACACTGCATATTACGTTACATTATAAGATATTTTCAATTATACACTGCATATTACGTTACATTATAAGGTATTTTCAATGATATACTGCATATTACGATATATTATAAGTTATTTTCAATGATACACTGCATATTACGTTACATTATAAGGTATTTTCAATGACACACTGCATATTACGTTATATTATAAGGTATTTTCAATGATACACAGCATATTACGTTATATTATAAGGTATTTTCAATGAATCACTGCATATTACGTTATATTATAAGGTATTTTCAATGATAGGCTGCATATAACGTTATGTTATAAGGTATTTTCAATGAATCACTGCATATTTCGTTATATTATAAGGAATTTTAAATGATACAGTACATATTACATTACATTATAAGGTATTTTCAATGATACACTGCATATTACGTTATATTATAAGGTATTTTCAAAGATACACTGCATATTACGTTATATTATAAGGTATTTTCAATGATAGACTACAAATTACGATATATTATAAAGTATTTTCAATGATACACTGTATATTACGTTATAGTATAAGGTATTTTCTATGATACACTGCATATTACGTTATATTATAAGGTATTTTTAATGATACACTACGATATATTATAAGATATTTTCAATGATACTACAAATTACGTTATATTATAAGGTATTTTCAATGTTACACTACAAATTACGATATATTATAAAGTATTTTCAATGATACACTGTATATTAGGTTATAGTATAAGGAATTTTCTATGATACACTGCATATTACGTTATAGTATAAGGTATTTTCAATGATACACTACAATTACGATATATTCTAAAGTATTTTCAATGATTCACTGTATATTACGTTATATTATAAGGTATTTTCAATGATACACTGCATATTACGTTATATTATAAGGTATTTTCAATGATACAATACAATTACGATATATTCTAAAGTATTTTCAATGATACACTGTATATTACGTTATATTATAAGGTATTTTCAATGATACACTGCGTATTACGTTATATTATAAGGTATTTTCAATGATACACTACGATATATTATAAGATATTTTCAATTATACACTGCATATTACGTTACATTATAAGATATTTTCAATTATACACTGCATATTACGTTACATTATAAGGTATTTTCAATGATATACTGCATATTACGATATATTATAAGTTATTTTCAATGATACACTGCATATTACGTTACATTATAAGGTATTTTCAATGATACACTGCATATTACGTTATATTATAAGGTATTTTCAATGATACACAGCATATTACGTTATATTATAAGGTATTTTCAATGAATCACTGCATATTACGTTATATTATAAGGTATTTTCAATGATAGGCTGCATATAGCGTTATGTTATAAGGTATTTTCAATGATACACTGCATATTACTTTATATTACATCGTATTTTCAGTGATACACTGCATATTTCGTTATATTATAAGGTATTTTCAATGATACACTGTATATTACGTTATATTATAAGGTATTTTCAATGATAAACTACGATATATTATAAGGTATTTTCAATGATACACTGCATATTACGTTATATTATAAGGACTTTTCAATGACACACTGCATATTTCGTTATATTATAAGTTATTTTCAATGATACACTGCATATTACGTTATATCATAAGGTATTTTCAATGATACACTGCATATTACGTTATATTATAAGGTATTTTCAATGATACACTGCATATTACGTTATATTATAAGGTCTTTTCAATGACACACTGCATATTTCGTTATATTATAAGGTATTTTCAATGATACACTGCAAATTACGATATGTTATAAGTTATTTTCAATTATACACTGCATATAACGTTATATTACATGGTATTTTCAATGATACACTGCATATTACGTTATATTCTAAGGTATTTTCAATGATACACTGCATATTACGCTATATTATAAGGTATTTTCAATGATACACTGTATATTACGTTATATTACATGGTATTTTCTATGATACACTGCATATTACGTTATATTATAAGATATTTTCAATGATACACTGCATGTTACGTTATATTTTAAGGTATTTTCTATGATACACTGCATATTACGTCATATTATATGGTATTGCCAATGATACACTGCATATTACGTTATATTATAAGGAATTTTCAATGATAAACTACGATATATTATAAGGTATTTTCAATGATACACTCCATATTACGTCATATTATAAGTTATTTCCAATGATACACTGCATATTACGTTATATTATAAGGTATTTTCAATGATAAACTACGATATATTAGAAGGTATTTTCAATGATACACTGCATATTACGTTATATTATAAGGTATTTTCAATGATACACTGTATAATACGTTATATTACATGGTATTTTCTATGATACACTGCATATTACGTTATATTATAAGGTGTTTTCAATGATACACTGCGTATTACGTTATATTATAAGGTATTTTCAATGATACACTACGATATATTATAAGATATTTTCAATTATACACTGCATATTACGTTACATTATAAGATATTTTCAATTATACACTGCATATTACGTTACATTATAAGGTATTTTCAATGATATACTGCATATTACGATATATTATAAGTTATTTTCAATGATACACTGCATATTACGTTACATTATAAGGTATTTTCAATGATACACTGCATATTACGTTATATTATAAGGTATTTTCAATGATACACAGCATATTACGTTATATTATAAGGTATTTTCAATGAATCACTGCATATTACGTTATATTATAAGGTATTTTCAATGATAGGCTGCATATAGCGTTATGTTATAAGGTATTTTCAATGAATCACTGCACATTACGTTATATTATAAGGAATTTTAAATGATACAGTACATATTACATTACATTATAAGGTATTTTCAATGATACACTGCATATTACGTTATATTATAAGGTATTTTCAGTGATAGACTGGATATTACGTTATATCAAAATGTATTTTCAATGATACACTGCATATAACATTATATTATAAGGTATTTTCAACGACACACTGCATATTACGATATATTATAAGGTATTTTCAATGATTCACTGCAAATTACGTTATATTATAATGTATTTCCAATGATACACTGCATATTACATTATATTATAAGGTATTTTCAATGATACACTGCATATTACGTTATATTATAAGGTATTTTCAATGATACACTGCATATTACATTACATTATAAGGTATTTTCAATGATACACTGCATATTACATTATAAGGTATTTTCAATAACACACAGCATATTATGTTACATTATAAGGTATTTTCAATGATACACTGCATATTACATTATATTATAAGTTATTTTCAATGATACACTGCATATTACATTATTTTATAATGTATTTTCAATGGGAGACTGCATATTACGTTATATTATAAGCTATTTTCAATGATACACTGCATATTACGATATATTATAAGGTATTTTCAATGATACACTGCATATTACATTACATTATAAGGTATTTTCAATGATAAACTACTATATATAATAAGGTATTTTCAATGATAGACTGCAAATATCACGTTATATTATAAGGTATTTTCAATGATACACTGCATATTACGTTATATTATAAGGTATTTTCAATGATACACTGCGTATTACGTTATATTATAAGTTATTTTCATTGATAGACTGCATATTACCTTATATAATAAGGTATTTTCAATGATAGACTGCAAATATCACGTTATATTATAAGGTATTTTCAATGATACACTGCATATTACGTTATATTATAAGCTATTTTCAATGATACACTGAATATTACGTTATATTATAAGGTATTTTCAATGATACACTGCGTATTACGTTATATTATAAGGTATTTTCAATGATACACTACGATATATTATAAGATATTTTCAATTATACACTGCATATTACGTTACATTATAAGATATTTTCAATTATACACTGCATATTACGTTATATTATAAGGTATTTTCAATGATATACTGCATATTACGATATATTATAAGTTATTTTCAATGATACACTGCATATTACGTTACATTATAAGGTATTTTCAATGATACACTGCATATTACGTTATATTATAAGGTATTTTCAATGATACACTGCATATTACATTATTTTATAATGTATTTTCAATGGGAGACTGCATATTACGTTATATTATAAGCTATTTTCAATGATACACTACAAATTACGATATATTATAAGGTATTTTCAATGATACACTGCATATTACGTTATATTATAAGGTATTTTCAATGATACACTGCATATTACTTTATATTACATCGTATTTTCAGTGATACACTGCATATTTCGTTATATTATAAGGTATTTTCAATGATACACTGTATATTACGTTATATTATAAGGTATTTTCAATGATAAACTACGATATATTATAAGGTATTTTCAATGATACACTGCATATTACGTTATATTATAAGGACTTTTCAATGACACACTGCATATTTCGTTATATTATAAGTTATTTTCAATGATACACTGCATATTACGTTATATCATAAGGTATTTTCAATGATACACTGCATATTACGTTATATTATAAGGTATTTTCAATGATACACTGCATATTACGTTATATTATAAGGTATTTTCAGTGATAGACTGGATATTACGTTATATCAAAATGTATTTTCAATGATACACTGCATATAACATTATATTATAAGGTATTTTCAACGACACACTGCATATTACGATATATTATAAGGTATTTTCAATGATTCACTGCAAATTACGTTATATTATAATGTATTTCCAATGATACACTGCATATTACATTATATTATAAGGTATTTTCAATGATACACTGCATATTACGTTATATTATAAGGTATTTTCAATGATACACTGCATATTACATTACATTATAAGGTATTTTCAATGATACACTGCATATTACATTATAAGGTATTTTCAATAACACACAGCATATTATGTTACATTATAAGGTATTTTCAATGATACACTGCATATTACATTATATTATAAGTTATTTTCAATGATACACTGCATATTACATTATTTTATAATGTATTTTCAATGGGAGACTGCATATTACGTTATATTATAAGCTATTTTCAATGATACACTACAAATTACGATATATTATAAGGTATTTTCAATGATACACTGCATATTACATTACATTATAAGGTATTTTCAATGATAAACTACTATATATAATAAGGTATTTTCAATGATAGACTGCAAATATCACGTTATATTATAAGGTATTTTCAATGATACACTGCATATTACGTTATATTATAAGGTATTTTCAATGATACACTGCGTATTACGTTATATTATAAGTTATTTTCATTGATAGACTGCATATTACCTTATATAATAAGGTATTTTCAATGATAGACTGCAAATATCACGTTATATTATAAGGTATTTTCAATGATACACTGCATATTACGTTATATTATAAGCTATTTTCAATGATACACTGAATATTACGTTATATTATAAGGTATTTTCAATGATACACTGCGTATTACGTTATATTATAAGGTATTTTCAATGATACACTACGATATATTATAAGATATTTTCAATTATACACTGCATATTACGTTACATTATAAGATATTTTCAATTATACACTGCATATTACGTTACATTATAAGGTATTTTCAATGATATACTGCATATTACGATATATTATAAGTTATTTTCAATGATACACTGCATATTACGTTACATTATAAGGTATTTTCAATGATACACTGCATATTACGTTATATTATAAGGTATTTTCAATGATACACTGCATATTACATTATTTTATAATGTATTTTCAATGGGAGACTGCATATTACGTTATATTATAAGCTATTTTCAATGATACACTACAAATTACGATATATTATAAGGTATTTTCAATGATACACTGCATATTACGTTACATTATAAGGTATTTTCAATGATACACTGCATATTACTTTATATTACATCGTATTTTCAGTGATACACTGCATATTTCGTTATATTATAAGGTATTTTCAATGATACACTGTATATTACGTTATATTATAAGGTATTTTCAATGATAAACTACGATATATTATAAGGTATTTTCAATGATACACTGCATATTACGTTATATTATAAGGACTTTTCAATGACACACTGCATATTTCGTTATATTATAAGTTATTTTCAATGATACACTGCATATTACGTTATATCATAAGGTATTTTCAATGATACACTGCATATTACGTTATATTATAAGGTATTTTCAATGATACACTGCATATTACGTTATATTATAAGGACTTTTCAATGACACACTGCATATTTCGTTATATTATAAGGTATTTTCAATGATACACTGCAAATTACGATATGTTATAAGTTATTTTCAATTATACACTGCATATAACGTTATATTACATGGTATTTTCAATGATACACTGCATATTACGTTATATTCTAAGGTATTTTCAATGATACACTGCATATTACGCTATATTATAAGGTATTTTCAATGATGCACTGTATATTACGTTATATTACATGGTATTTTCTATGATACACTGCATATTACGTTATATTATAAGATATTTTCAATGATACACTGCATGTTACGTTATATTTTAAGGTATTTTCTATGATACACTGCATATTACGTCATATTATATGGTATTGCCAATGATACACTGCATATTACGTTATATTATAAGGAATTTTCAATGATAAACTACGATATATTATAAGGTATTTTCAATGATACACTCCATATTACGTCATATTATAAGTTATTTCCAATGATACACTGCATATTACGTTATATTATAAGGTATTTTCAATGATAAACTACGATATATTAGAAGGTATTTTCAATGATACACTGCATATTACGTTATATTATAAGGTATTTTCAATGATACACTGTATAATACGTTATATTACATGGTATTTTCTATGATACACTGCATATTACGTTATATTATAAGGTGTTTTCAATGATACACTGCATATTACGTTATATTATAAGGAATTTTCAATGATAAACTACGCTATATTATAAGGTATTTTCAATGATACACTGTATATTACGTTATATTACATGGTATTTTCTATGATACACTGCATATTACGTTATATTATAAGGTATTTTCAATGATACACTGCATATTACGTTATATTATAAGGTATTTTCAATGATACACTGCATATTACGCTATATTATAAGGTATTTTCAATGATATACTGCATATTACGCTATATTATAAGGTATTTCCAATGATACACTGCATATTACGTTATATTATAAGGTATTTTCAATGATAAACTACGATATATTATAAGGCATTTTCAATGATACACTGCATATTTCGTTATATTATAAGGTATTTTCAATTATACACTACAAATTACGATATATTATAAGGTATTTTCAATGATACACTGCATATTACGTTATATTATAAGGTATTTTCAATGATACACTGCTTATTACGCTATATTATAAGGTATTTTCAATGATACACTGTATATTACGTTATATTACATGGTATTTTCTATGATACACTGCATATTACGTTATATTATAAGATATTTTCAATGATACACTGCATGTTACGTTATATTTTAAGGTATTTTCTATGATACACTGCATATTACGTCATATTATATGGTATTGCCAATGATACACTGCATATTACGTTATATTATAAGGAATTTTCAATGATAAACTACGATATATTATAAGGTATTTTCAATGATACACTCCATATTACGTCATATTATAAGTTATTTCCAATGATACACTGCATATTACGTTATATTATAAGGTATTTTCAATGATAAACTACGATATATTAGAAGGTATTTTCAATGATACACTGCATATTACGTTATATTATAAGGTATTTTCAATGATACACTGTATAATACGTTATATTACATGGTATTTTCTATGATACACTGCATATTACGTTATATTATAAGGTGTTTTCAATGATACACTGCATATTACGTTATATTATAAGGAATTTTCAATGATAAACTACGCTATATTATAAGGTATTTTCAATGATACACTGTATATTACGTTATATTACATGGTATTTTCTATGATACACTGCATATTACGTTATATTATAAGGTATTTTCAATGATACACTGCATATTACGTTATATTATAAGGTATTTTCAATGATACACTGCATATTACGCTATATTATAAGGTATTTTCAATGATATACTGCATATTACGCTATATTATAAGGTATTTTCAATGATACACTGCATATTACGTTATATTATAAGGTATTTTCAATGATAAACTACGATATATTATAAGGCATTTTCAATGATACACTGCATATTTCGTTATATTATAAGGTATTTTCAATTATACACTACAAATTACGATATATTATAAGGTATTTTCAATGATACACTGCATATTACGTTATATTATAAGGTATTTTCAATGATACACTGCTTATTACGCTATATTATAAGGTATTTTCAATGATACACTGTATATTACGTTATATTACATGGTATTTTCTATGATACACTGCATATTACGTTATATTATAAGGTATTTTCAATGATACACTGCATGTTACGTTATATTATAAGGTATTTTCTATGATACACTGCATATTACGTCATATTATATGGTATTGCCAATGATACACTGCATATTACGTTATATTATAAGGAATTTTCAATGATAAACTACGATATATTATAAGGTATTTTCAATGATACACTCCATATTACGTCATATTATAAGTTATTTCCAATGATACACTGCATATTACGTTATATTATAAGGTATTTTCAATGATAATCTACGATATATTAGAAGGTATTTTCAATGATACACTGCATATTACGTTATATTATAAGGTATTTACAATGATACACTGCATATTACGTTATATTACAAGGTATTTTCAATGATACACTGCATATTACGTTATATTATAAGCAATTCTCAATGATAAACTACGATATATTAGAAGGTTTTTTCAATGATACACTGCATATTACGTCATATTATAAGTTATTTCCAATGATACACTGCATACTACGTTATATTATAAGGTATTTTCAATGATACACTGCATATTACATTATATTATAAGGTATTTTCAATGATACACTGCATATTACGTTATATTATAAGGTATTTTCAATGATACACTGCATATTACATTACATTATAAGGTATTTTCAATGATACACTGCATATTACATTATAAGGTATTTTCAATAACACACAGCATATTATGTTACATTATAAGGTATTTTCAATGATACACTGCATATTACATTATATTATAAGTTATTTTCAATGATACACTGCATATTACATTATTTTATAATGTATTTTCAATGGGAGACTGCATATTACGTTATATTATAAGCTATTTTCAATGATACACTACAAATTACGATATATTATAAGGTATTTTCAATGATACACTGCATATTACGTTATATTATAAGGTATTTTCAATGATAAACTACTATATATAATAAGGTATTTTCAATGATAGACTGCAAATATCACGTTATATTATAAGGTATTTTCAATGATACACTGCATATTACGTTATATTATAAGATATTTTCAATGATACACTGCGTATTACGTTATATTATAAGTTATTTTCATTGATAGACTGCATATTACCTTATATAATAAGGTATTTTCAATGATAGACTGCAAATATCACGTTATATTATAAGGTATTTTCAATGATACACTGCATATTACGTTATATTATAAGCTATTTTCAATGATACACTGAATATTACGTTATATTATAAGGTATTTTCAATGATACACTGCATATTACGTTATATTATAAGGTATTTTCAATGATACACTACGATATATTATAAGATATTTTCAATTATGCACTGCATATTACGTTACATTATAAGATATTTTCAATTATACACTGCATATTACGTTACATTATAAGGTATTTTCAATGATACACTGCATATTACGATATATTATAAGTTATTTTCAATGATACACTGCATATTACGTTACATTATAAGGTATTTTCAATGATACACTGCATATTACGTTATATTATAAGGTATTTTCAATGATACACTGCATATTACATTATTTTATAATGTATTTTCAATGGGAGACTGCATATTACGTTATATTATAAGCTATTTTCAATGATACACTACAAATTACGATATATTATAAGGTATTTTCAATGATACACTGCATATTACGTTATATTATAATGAATTTTAAATGATACAGTACATATTACATTACATTATAAGGTATTTTCAATGATACACTGCATATTACATTACATTATAAGGTATTTTCAATGATACACTGCATATTACATTATAAGGTATTTTCAATAACACACAGCATATTATGTTACATTATTAGGTATTTTCAATGATACACTGCATATTACATTATATTATAAGTTATTTTCAATGATACACTGCATATTACATTATTTTATAATGTATTTTCAATGGGAGACTGCATATTACGTTATATTATAAGCTATTTTCAATGATACACTACAAATTACGATATATTATAAGGTATTTTCAATGATACACTGCATACTACATTACATTATAAGGTATTTTCAATGATAAACTACTATATATAATAAGGTATTTTCAATGATAGACTGCAAATATCACGTTATATTATAAGGTATTTTCAATGATACACTGCATATTACGTTATATTATAAGGTATTTTCAATGATACACTGCGTATTACGTTATATTATAAGTTATTTTCATTGATAGACTGCATATTACCTTATATAATAAGGTATTTTCAATGATAGACTGCAAATATCACGTTATATTATAAGGTATTTTCAATGATACACTGCATATTACGTTATATTATAAGATATTTTCAATGATACACTGCATATTACGTTATATTATAAGGTATTTTCAATGATACACTGCGTATTACGTTATATTATAAGGTATTTTCAATGATACACTACGATATATTATAAGATATTTTCAATTATACACTGCATATTACGTTACATTATAAGATATTTTCAATTATACACTGCATATTACGTTACATTATAAGGTATTTTCAATGATATACTGCATATTACGTTATATTATAAGCTATTTTCAATGATACACTACAAATTACGATATATTATAAGGTATTTTCAATGATACACTGCATATTACGTTATATTATAATGAATTTTAAATGATACAGTACATATTACATTACATTATAAGGTATTTTCAATGATACACTGCATATTACGTTATATTATAAGGTATTTTCAGTGATAGACTGGATATTACGTTATATTATAAGGTATTTTCAATGATACACTGCATATTACGTTATATTATACGGCATTTCCAATGATAGACTGCATATTACATTGTATTATAAGGTATTTTCAATGATACACTGCATATTACGTTATATTATAAGTTATTTTCAATGATACACTGCATATTACATTATATTATAAGGTATTTTCAATGATACACTGCATATTACGTTATATTATAAGGTATTTTCAATGATACACTGCATATTACATTACATTATAAGGTATTTTCAATGATACACTGCATATTACATTATTTTATAATGTATTTTCAATGGGAGACTGCATATTACGTTATATTATAAGCTATTTTCAATGATACACTACAAATTACGATATATTATAAGGTATTTTCAATGATACACTGCATATTACATTACATTATAAGGTATTTTCAATGATAAACTACTATATATAATAAGGTATTTTCAATGATAGACTGCAAATATCACGTTATATTATAAGTAATTTTCATTGATAGACTGCATATTACATTATTTTATAATGTATTTTCAATGGGAGACTGCATATTACGTTATATTATAAGCTATTTTCAATGATACACTACAAATTACGATATATTATAAGGTATTTTCAATGATACACTGCATATTACATTACATTATAAGGTATTTTCAATGATAAACTACTATATATAATAAGGTATTTTCAATGATAGACTGCAAATATCACGTTATATTATAAGGTATTTTCAATGATACACTGCATATAACATTATATTATAAGGTATTTTCAACGACACACTGCATATTACGATATATTATAAGCTATTTTCAATGATACACTGAATATTACGTTATATTATAAGGTATTTTCAATGATACACTGCGTATTACGTTATATTATAAGGTATTTTCAATGATACACTACGATATATTATAAGATATTTTCAATTATGCACTGCATATTACGTTACATTATAAGATATTTTCAATTATACACTGCATATTACGTTACATTATAAGGTATTTTCAATGATATACTGCATATTACGATATATTATAAGTTATTTTCAATGATACACTGCATATTACGTTATATTATAAGGTATTTTCAATGATACACTGCATATTACGTTATATTATAAGGTATTTTCAATGATACACTGCATATTACATTATTTTATAATGTATTTTCAATGGGAGACTGCATATTACGTTATATTATAAGCTATTTTCAATGATACACTACAAATTACGATATATTATAAGGTATTTTCAATGATACACTGCATATTACGTTATATTATAATGAATTTTAAATGATACAGTACATATTACATTACATTATAAGGTATTTTCAATGATACACTGCATATTACATTACATTATAAGGTATTTTCAATGATACACTGCATATTACATTATAAGGTATTTTCAATAACACACAGCATATTATGTTACATTATAAGGTATTTTCAATGATACACTGCATATTACATTATATTATAAGTTATTTTCAATGATACACTGCATATTACATTATTTTATAATGTATTTTCAATGGGAGACTGCATATTACGTTATATTATAAGCTATTTTCAATGATACACTACAAATTACGATATATTATAAGGTATTTTCAATGATACACTGCATATTACATTACATTATAAGGTATTTTCAATGATAAACTACTATATATAATAAGGTATTTTCAATGATAGACTGCAAATATCACGTTATATTATAAGGTATTTTCAATGATACACTGCATATTACGTTATATTATAAGGTATTTTCAATGATACACTGCGTATTACGTTATATTATAGGTTATTTTCATTGATAGACTGCATATTACCTTATATAATAAGGTATTTTCAATGATAGACTGCAAATATCACGTTATATTATAAGGTATTTTCAATGATACACTGCATATTACGTTATATTATAAGCTATTTTCAATGATACACTGAATATTACGTTATATTATAAGGTATTTTCAATGATACACTGCGTATTACGTTATATTATAAGGTATTTTCAATGATACACTACGATATATTATAAGATATTTTCAATTATACACTGCATATTACGTTACATTATAAGATATTTTCAATTATACACTGCATATTACGTTACATTATAAGGTATTTTCAATGATATACTGCATATTACGATATATTATAAGTTATTTTCAATGATACACTGCATATTACGTTACATTATAAGGTATTTTCAATGATACACTGCATATTACGTTATATTATAAGGTATTTTCAATGATACACTGCATATTACATTATTTTATAATGTATTTTCAATGGGAGACTGCATATTACGTTATATTATAAGCTATTTTCAATGATACACTACAAATTACGATATATTATAAGGTATTTTCAATGATACACTGCATATTACGTTATATTATAATGAATTTTAAATGATACAGTACATATTACATTACATTATAAGGTATTTTCAATGATACACTGCATATTACGTTATATTATAAGGTATTTTCAGTGATAGACTGGATATTACGTTATATTATAAGGTATTTTCAATGATACACTGCATATTACGTTATATTATACGGCATTTCCAATGATAGACTGCATATTACATTGTATTATAAGGTATTTTCAATGATACACTGCATATTACGTTATATTATAAGTTATTTTCAATGATACACTGCATATTACATTATATTATAAGGTATTTTCAATGATACACTGCATATTACGTTATATTATAAGGTATTTTCAATGATACACTGCATATTACATTACATTATAAGGTATTTTCAATGATACACTGCATATTACATTATTTTATAATGTATTTTCAATGGGAGACTGCATATTACGTTATATTATAAGCTATTTTCAATGATACACTACAAATTACGATATATTATAAGGTATTTTCAATGATACACTGCATATTACATTACATTATAAGGTATTTTCAATGATAAACTACTATATATAATAAGGTATTTTCAATGATAGACTGCAAATATCACGTTATATTATAAGGTATTTTCAATGATACACTGCATATAACATTATATTATAAGGTATTTTCAACGACACACTGCATATTACGATATATTATAAGGTATTTTCAATGATTCACTGCAAATTACGTTATATTATAATGTATTTCCAATGATACACTGCATATTACATTATATTATAAGGTATTTTCAATGATACACTGCATATTACGTTATATTATAAGGTATTTTCAATGATACACTGCATATTACATTACATTATAAGGTATTTTCAATGATACACTGCATATTACATTATAAGGTATTTTCAATAACACACAGCATATTATGTTACATTATAAGGTATTTTCAATGATACACTGCATATTACATTATATTATAAGTTATTTTCAATGATACACTGCATATTACATTATTTTATAATGTATTTTCAATGGGAGACTGCATATTACGTTATATTATAAGCTATTTTCAATGATACACTACAAATTACGATATATTATAAGGTATTTTCAATGATACACTGCATATTACATTACATTATAAGGTATTTTCAATGATAAACTACTATATATAATAAGGTATTTTCAATGATAGACTGCAAATATCACGTTATATTATAAGGTATTTTCAATGATACACTGCATATTACGTTATATTATAAGATATTTTCAATGATACACTGCGTATTACGTTATATTATAAGTTATTTTCATTGATAGACTGCATATTACCTTATATAATAAGGTATTTTCAATGATAGACTGCAAATATCACGTTATATTATAAGGTATTTTCAATGATACACTGCATATTACGTTATATTATAAGCTATTTTCAATGATACACTGAATATTACGTTATATTATAAGGTATTTTCAATGATACACTGCATATTACGTTATATTATAAGGTATTTTCAATGATACACTACGATATATTATAAGATATTTTCAATTATGCACTGCATATTACGTTACATTATAAGGTATTTTCAATTATACACTGCATATTACGTTACATTATAAGGTATTTTCAATGATATACTGCATATTACGATATATTATAAGTTATTTTCAATGATACACTGCATATTACGTTACATTATAAGGTATTTTCAATGATACACTGCATATTACGTTATATTATAAGGTATTTTCAATGATACACTGCATATTACATTATTTTATAATGTATTTTCAATGGGAGACTGCATATTACGTTATATTATAAGCTATTTTCAATGATACACTACAAATTACGATATATTATAAGGTATTTTCAATGATACACTGCATATTACGTTATATTATAATGAATTTTAAATGATACAGTACATATTACATTACATTATAAGGTATTTTCAATGATACACTGCATATTACGTTATATTATAAGGTATTTTCAATGATACACTGCATATTACATTATAAGGTATTTTCAATAACACACAGCATATTATGTTACATTATAAGGTATTTTCAATGATACACTGCATATTACATTATATTATAAGTTATTTTCAATGATACACTGCATATTACATTATTTTATAATGTATTTTCAATGGGAGACTGCATATTACGTTATATTATAAGCTATTTTCAATGATACACTACAAATTACGATATATTATAAGGTATTTTCAATGATACACTGCATATTACATTACATTATAAGGTATTTTCAATGATAAACTACTATATATAATAAGGTATTTTCAATGATAGACTGCAAATATCACGTTATATTATAAGGTATTTTCAATGATACACTGCATATTACGTTATATTATAAGGTATTTTCAATGATACACTGCGTATTACGTTATATTATAGGTTATTTTCATTGATAGACTGCATATTACCTTATATAATAAGGTATTTTCAATGATAGACTGCAAATATCACGTTATATTATAAGGTATTTTCAATGATACACTGCATATTACGTTATATTATAAGCTATTTTCAATGATACACTGAATATTACGTTATATTATAAGGTATTTTCAATGATACACTGCGTATTACGTTATATTATAAGGTATTTTCAATGATACACTACGATATATTATAAGATATTTTCAATTATACACTGCATATTACGTTACATTATAAGTTATTTTCATTGATAGACTGCATATTACCTTATATAATAAGGTATTTTCAATGATAGACTGCAAATATCACGTTATATTATAAGGTATTTTCAATGATACACTGCATATTACGTTATATTATAAGCTATTTTCAATGATACACTGAATATTACGTTATATTATAAGGTATTTTCAATGATACACTGCGTATTACGTTATATTATAAGGTATTTTCAATGATACACTACGATATATTATAAGATATTTTCAATTATACACTGCATATTACGTTACATTATAAGATATTTTCAATTATACACTGCATATTACGTTACATTATAAGGTATTTTCAATGATATACTGCATATTACGTTATATTATAAGCTATTTTCAATGATACACTACAAATTACGATATATTATAAGGTATTTTCAATGATACACTGCATATTACGTTATATTATAATGAATTTTAAATGATACAGTACATATTACATTACATTATAAGGTATTTTCAATGATACACTGCATATTACGTTATATTATAAGGTATTTTCAGTGATAGACTGGATATTACGTTATATTATAAGGTATTTTCAATGATACACTGCATATTACGTTATATTATACGGCATTTCCAATGATAGACTGCATATTACATTGTATTATAAGGTATTTTCAATGATACACTGCATATTACGTTATATTATAAGTTATTTTCAATGATACACTGCATATTACATTATATTATAAGGTATTTTCAATGATACACTGCATATTACGTTATATTATAAGGTATTTTCAATGATACACTGCATATTACATTACATTATAAGGTATTTTCAATGATACACTGCATATTACATTATTTTATAATGTATTTTCAATGGGAGACTGCATATTACGTTATATTATAAGCTATTTTCAATGATACACTACAAATTACGATATATTATAAGGTATTTTCAATGATACACTGCATATTACATTACATTATAAGGTATTTTCAATGATAAACTACTATATATAATAAGGTATTTTCAATGATAGACTGCAAATATCACGTTATATTATAAGTAATTTTCATTGATAGACTGCATATTACATTATTTTATAATGTATTTTCAATGGGAGACTGCATATTACGTTATATTATAAGCTATTTTCAATGATACACTACAAATTACGATATATTATAAGGTATTTTCAATGATACACTGCATATTACATTACATTATAAGGTATTTTCAATGATAAACTACTATATATAATAAGGTATTTTCAATGATAGACTGCAAATATCACGTTATATTATAAGGTATTTTCAATGATACACTGCATATAACATTATATTATAAGGTATTTTCAACGACACACTGCATATTACGATATATTATAAGCTATTTTCAATGATACACTGAATATTACGTTATATTATAAGGTATTTTCAATGATACACTGCGTATTACGTTATATTATAAGGTATTTTCAATGATACACTACGATATATTATAAGATATTTTCAATTATGCACTGCATATTACGTTACATTATAAGATATTTTCAATTATACACTGCATATTACGTTACATTATAAGGTATTTTCAATGATATACTGCATATTACGATATATTATAAGTTATTTTCAATGATACACTGCATATTACGTTACATTATAAGGTATTTTCAATGATACACTGCATATTACGTTATATTATAAGGTATTTTCAATGATACACTGCATATTACATTATTTTATAATGTATTTTCAAAGGGAGACTGCATATTACGTTATATTATAAGCTATTTTCAATGATACACTACAAATTACGATATATTATAAGGTATTTTCAATGATACACTGCATATTACGTTATATTATAATGAATTTTAAATGATACAGTACATATTACATTACATTATAAGGTATTTTCAATGATACACTGCATATTACATTACATTATAAGGTATTTTCAATGATACACTGCATATTACATTATAAGGTATTTTCAATAACACACAGCATATTATGTTACATTATAAGGTATTTTCAATGATACACTGCATATTACATTATATTATAAGTTATTTTCAATGATACACTGCATATTACATTATTTTATAATGTATTTTCAATGGGAGACTGCATATTACGTTATATTATAAGCTATTTTCAATGATACACTACAAATTACGATATATTATAAGGTATTTTCAATGATACACTGCATATTACATTACATTATAAGGTATTTTCAATGATAAACTACTATATATAATAAGGTATTTTCAATGATAGACTGCAAATATCACGTTATATTATAAGGTATTTTCAATGATACACTGCATATTACGTTATATTATAAGGTATTTTCAATGATACACTGCGTATTACGTTATATTATAAGTTATTTTCATTGATAGACTGCATATTACCTTATATAATAAGGTATTTTCAATGATAGACTGCAAATATCACGTTATATTATAAGGTATTTTCAATGATACACTGCATATTACGTTATATTATAAGCTATTTTCAATGATACACTGAATATTACGTTATATTATAAGGTATTTTCAATGATACACTGCGTATTACGTTATATTATAAGGTATTTTCAATGATACACTACGATATATTATAAGATATTTTCAATTATACACTGCATATTACGTTACATTATAAGATATTTTCAATTATACACTGCATATTACGTTACATTATAAGGTATTTTCAATGATATACTGCATATTACGATATATTATAAGTTATTTTCAATGATACACTGCATATTACGTTACATTATAAGGTATTTTCAATGATACACTGCATATTACGTTATATTATAAGGTATTTTCAATGATACACTGCATATTACATTATTTTATAATGTATTTTCAATGGGAGACTGCATATTACGTTATATTATAAGCTATTTTCAATGATACACTACAAATTACGATATATTATAAGGTATTTTCAATGATACACTGCATATTACGTTATATTATAATGAATTTTAAATGATACAGTACATATTACATTACATTATAAGGTATTTTCAATGATACACTGCATATTACGTTATATTATAAGGTATATTCAGTGATAGACTGGATATTACGTTATATTATAAGGTATTTTCAATGATACACTGCATATTACGTTATATTATACGGCATTTCCAATGATAGACTGCATATTACATTGTATTATAAGGTATTTTCAATGATACACTGCATATTACGTTATATTATAAGTTATTTTCAATGATACACTGCATATTACATTATATTATAAGGTATTTTCAATGATACACTGCATATTACGTTATATTATAAGGTATTTTCAATGATACACTGCATATTACATTACATTATAAGGTATTTTCAATGATACACTGCATATTACATTATTTTATAATGTATTTTCAATGGGAGACTGCATATTACGTTATATTATAAGCTATTTTCAATGATACACTACAAATTACGATATATTATAAGGTATTTTCAATGATACACTGCATATTACATTACATTATAAGGTATTTTCAATGATAAACTACTATATATAATAAGGTATTTTCAATGATAGACTGCAAATATCACGTTATATTATAAGGTATTTTCAATGATACACTGCATATAACATTATATTATAAGGTATTTTCAACGACACACTGCATATTACGATATATTATAAGGTATTTTCAATGATTCACTGCAAATTACGTTATATTATAATGTATTTCCAATGATACACTGCATATTACATTATATTATAAGGTATTTTCAATGATACACTGCATATTACGTTATATTATAAGGTATTTTCAATGATACACTGCATATTACATTACATTATAAGGTATTTTCAATGATACACTGCATATTACATTATAAGGTATTTTCAATAACACACAGCATATTATGTTACATTATAAGGTATTTTCAATGATACACTGCATATTACATTATATTATAAGTTATTTTCAATGATACACTGCATATTACATTATTTTATAATGTATTTTCAATGGGAGACTGCATATTACGTTATATTATAAGCTATTTTCAATGATACACTACAAATTACGATATATTATAAGGTATTTTCAATGATACACTGCATATTACATTACATTATAAGGTATTTTCAATGATAAACTACTATATATAATAAGGTATTTTCAATGATAGACTGCAAATATCACGTTATATTATAAGGTATTTTCAATGATACACTGCATATTACGTTATATTATAAGGTATTTTCAATGATACACTGCGTATTACGTTATATTATAAGTTATTTTCATTGATAGACTGCATATTACCTTATATAATAAGGTATTTTCAATGATAGACTGCAAATATCACGTTATATTATAAGGTATTTTCAATGATACACTGCATATTACGTTATATTATAAGCTATTTTCAATGATACACTGAATATTACGTTATATTATAAGGTATTTTCAATGATACACTGCGTATTACGTTATATTATAAGGTATTTTCAATGATACACTACGATATATTATAAGATATTTTCAATTATACACTGCATATTACGTTACATTATAAGATATTTTCAATTATACACTGCATATTACGTTACATTATAAGGTATTTTCAATGATATACTGCATATTACGATATATTATAAGTTATTTTCAATGATACACTGCATATTACGTTACATTATAAGGTATTTTCAATGATACACTGCATATTACGTTATATTATAAGGTATTTTCAATGATACACTGCATATTACATTATTTTATAATGTATTTTCAATGGGAGACTGCATATTACGTTATATTATAAGCTATTTTCAATGATACACTACAAATTACGATATATTATAAGGTATTTTCAATGATACACTGCATATTACGTTATATTATAAGGTATTTTCAATGATACACTGCATATTACTTTATATTACATCGTATTTTCAGTGATACACTGCATATTTCGTTATATTATAAGGTATTTTCAATGATACACTGTATATTACGTTATATTATAAGGTATTTTCAATGATAAACTACGATATATTATAAGGTATTTTCAATGATACACTGCATATTACGTTATATTATAAGGACTTTTCAATGACACACTGCATATTTCGTTATATTATAAGTTATTTTCAATGATACACTGCATATTACGTTATATCATAAGGTATTTTCAATGATACACTGCATATTACGTTATATTATAAGGTATTTTCAATGATACACTGCATATTACGTTATATTATAAGGACTTTTCAATGACACACTGCATATTTCGTTATATTATAAGGTATTTTCAATGATACACTGCAAATTACGATATGTTATAAGTTATTTTCAATTATACACTGCATATAACGTTATATTACATGGTATTTTCAATGATACACTGCATATTACGTTATATTCTAAGGTATTTTCAATGATACACTGCATATTACGCTATATTATAAGGTATTTTCAATGATACACTGTATATTACGTTATATTACATGGTATTTTCTATGATACACTGCATATTACGTTATATTATAAGATATTTTCAATGATACACTGCATGTTACGTTATATTTTAAGGTATTTTCTATGATACACTGCATATTACGTCATATTATATGGTATTGCCAATGATACACTGCATATTACGTTATATTATAAGGAATTTTCAATGATAAACTACGATATATTATAAGGTATTTTCAATGATACACTCCATATTACGTCATATTATAAGTTATTTCCAATGATACACTGCATATTACGTTATATTATAAGGTATTTTCAATGATAAACTACGATATATTAGAAGGTATTTTCAATGATACACTGCATATTACGTTATATTATAAGGTATTTTCAATGATACACTGTATAATACGTTATATTACATGGTATTTTCTATGATACACTGCATATTACGTTATATTATAAGGTGTTTTCAATGATACACTGCATATTACGTTATATTATAAGGAATTTTCAATGATAAACTACGCTATATTATAAGGTATTTTCAATGATACACTGTATATTACGTTATATTACATGGTATTTTCTATGATACACTGCATATTACGTTATATTATAAGGTATTTTCAATGATACACTGCATATTACGTTATATTATAAGGTATTTTCAATGATACACTGCATATTACGCTATATTATAAGGTATTTTCAATGATATACTGCATATTACGCTATATTATAAGGTATTTCCAATGATACACTGCATATTACGTTATATTATAAGGTATTTTCAATGATAAACTACGATATATTATAAGGCATTTTCAATGATACACTGCATATTTCGTTATATTATAAGGTATTTTCAATGATACACTGTATATTACGTTATATTACATGGTATTTTCTATGATACACTGCATATTACGTTATATTATAAGGTATTTTCAATGATACACTGCATGTTACGTTATATTATAAGGTATTTTCTATGATACACTGCATATTACGTCATATTATATGGTATTGCCAATGATACACTGCATATTACGTTATATTATAAGGAATTTTCAATGATAAACTACGATATATTATAAGGTATTTTCAATGATACACTCCATATTACGTCATATTATAAGTTATTTCCAATGATACACTGCATATTACGTTATATTATAAGGTATTTTCAATGATAATCTACGATATATTAGAAGGTATTTTCAATGATACACTGCATATTACGTTATATTATAAGGTATTTACAATGATACACTGCATATTACGTTATATTACAAGGTATTTTCAATGATACACTGCATATTACGTTATATTATAAGCAATTCTCAATGATAAACTACGATATATTAGAAGGTTTTTTCAATGATACACTGCATATTACGTCATATTATAAGTTATTTCCAATGATACACTGCATACTACGTTATATTATAAGTTATTTTCAATGATACACTGCATATTACATTATATTATAAGGTATTTTCAATGATACACTGCATATTACGTTATATTATAAGGTATTTTCAATGATACACTGCATATTACATTACATTATAAGGTATTTTCAATGATACACTGCATATTACATTATAAGGTATTTTCAATAACACACAGCATATTATGTTACATTATAAGGTATTTTCAATGATACACTGCATATTACATTATATTATAAGTTATTTTCAATGATACACTGCATATTACATTATTTTATAATGTATTTTCAATGGGAGACTGCATATTACGTTATATTATAAGCTATTTTCAATGATACACTACAAATTACGATATATTATAAGGTATTTTCAATGATACACTGCATATTACATTACATTATAAGGTATTTTCAATGATAAACTACTATATATAATAAGGTATTTTCAATGATAGACTGCAAATATCACGTTATATTATAAGGTATTTTCAATGATACACTGCATATTACGTTATATTATAAGATATTTTCAATGATACACTGCGTATTACGTTATATTATAAGTTATTTTCATTGATAGACTGCATATTACCTTATATAATAAGGTATTTTCAATGATAGACTGCAAATATCACGTTATATTATAAGGTATTTTCAATGATACACTGCATATTACGTTATATTATAAGCTATTTTCAATGATACACTGAATATTACGTTATATTATAAGGTATTTTCAATGATACACTGCATATTACGTTATATTATAAGGTATTTTCAATGATACACTACGATATATTATAAGATATTTTCAATTATGCACTGCATATTACGTTACATTATAAGATATTTTCAATTATACACTGCATATTACGTTACATTATAAGGTATTTTCAATGATATACTGCATATTACGATATATTATAAGTTATTTTCAATGATACACTGCATATTACGTTACATTATAAGGTATTTTCAATGATACACTGCATATTACGTTATATTATAAGGTATTTTCAATGATACACTGCATATTACATTATTTTATAATGTATTTTCAATGGGAGACTGCATATTACGTTATATTATAAGCTATTTTCAATGATACACTACAAATTACGATATATTATAAGGTATTTTCAATGATACACTGCATATTACGTTATATTATAATGAATTTTAAATGATACAGTACATATTACATTACATTATAAGGTATTTTCAATGATACACTGCATATTACTTTATATTACATCGTATTTTCAGTGATACACTGCATATTTCGTTATATAATAAGGTATTTTCAATGATAGACTGCAAATATCACGTTATATTATAAGGTATTTTCAATGATACACTGCATATTACGTTATATTATAAGCTATTTTCAATGATACACTGAATATTACGTTATATTATAAGGTATTTTCAATGATACACTGCGTATTACGTTATATTATAAGGTATTTTCAATGATACACTACGATATATTATAAGATATTTTCAATTATACACTGCATATTACGTTACATTATAAGATATTTTCAATTATACACTGCATATTACGTTACATTATAAGGTATTTTCAATGATATACTGCATATTACGATATATTATAAGTTATTTTCAATGATACACTGCATATTACGTTACATTATAAGGTATTTTCAATGATACACTGCATATTACGTTATATTATAAGGTATTTTCAATGATACACTGCATATTACATTATTTTATAATGTATTTTCAATGGGAGACTGCATATTACGTTATATTATAAGCTATTTTCAATGATACACTACAAATTACGATATATTATAAGGTATTTTCAATGATACACTGCATATTACGTTATATTATAATGAATTTTAAATGATACAGTACATATTACATTACATTATAAGGTATTTTCAATGATACACTGCATATTACGTTATATTATAAGGTATTTTCAGTGATAGACTGGATATTACGTTATATTATAAGGTATTTTCAATGATACACTGCATATTACGTTATATTATACGGCATTTCCAATGATAGACTGCATATTACATTGTATTATAAGGTATTTTCAATGATACACTGCATATTACGTTATATTATAAGTTATTTTCAATGATACACTGCATATTACATTATATTATAAGGTATTTTCAATGATACACTGCATATTACGTTATATTATAAGGTATTTTCAATGATACACTGCATATTACATTACATTATAAGGTATTTTCAATGATACACTGCATATTACATTATTTTATAATGTATTTTCAATGGGAGACTGCATATTACGTTATATTATAAGCTATTTTCAATGATACACTACAAATTACGATATATTATAAGGTATTTTCAATGATACACTGCATATTACATTACATTATGAGGTATTTTCAATGATAAACTACTATATATAATAAGGTATTTTCAATGATAGACTGCAAATATCACGTTATATTATAAGTAATTTTCATTGATAGACTGCATATTACATTATTTTATAATGTATTTTCAATGGGAGACTGCATATTACGTTATATTATAAGCTATTTTCAATGATACACTACAAATTACGATATATTATAAGGTATTTTCAATGATACACTGCATATTACATTACATTATAAGGTATTTTCAATGATAAACTACTATATATAATAAGGTATTTTCAATGATAGACTGCAAATATCACGTTATATTATAAGGTATTTTCAATGATACACTGCATATTACGTTATATTATAAGGTATTTTCAATGATACACTGCGTATTACGTTATATTATAAGTAATTTTCATTGATAGACTGCATATTACCTTATATAATAAGGTATTTTCAATGATAGACTGCAAATATCACGTTATATTATAAGGTATTTTCAATGATACACTGCATATTACGTTATATTATAAGGTATTTTCAATGATACACTGAATATTACGTTATATTATAAGGTATTTTCAATGATACACTACGATACATTATAAGTTATTTTCAATTATACACTGCATATTACGTTACATTATAAGGTATTTTCAATGATACACTACAAATTACGATATATTATAAAGTATTTTCAATGATACACTGCATATTACGTTATATTATAAGGTATTTTCAATGAATCACTGCATATTACGTTATATTATAAGGTATTTTCAATGATACACAGCATATTACGGTATATTATAAGGTATTTTCAATGAATCACTGCATATTACGTTATATTATAAGGAATTTTAAATGATACACTACATATTACATTACATTATAAGGTATTTTCAATGATACACTGTATATTACGTTATAGTATAAGGTATTTTCTATGATACACTGCATATTACGTTATATTATAAGGTATTTTCAATGATACACTACGATATATTATAAGATATTTTCAATGATACTACAAATTACGTTATATTATAAGGTATTTTCAATGATACACTACGATATATTATAAGATATTTTCAATTATACACTGCATATTACGTTACATTATAAGGTATTTTCAATGATACACTGCATATTACGTTATATTATAAGGTATTTTCAGTGATAGACTGGATATTACGTTATATTATAAGGTATTTTCAATGATACACAGCATATTACGTTATATTATAAGGTATTTTCAATGAATCACTGCATATTACGTTATATTATACGGTATTTCCAATGATAGACTGCATATTACATTGTATTATAAGGTATTTTCAATGATACACTGCATATTACGTTATATTATAAGTTATTTTCAATGATTCACTGCAAATTACGTTATATTATAATGTATTTCCAATTATACACTGCCTATTACGTTATATTATAAGGTATTTTCAAAGATACACTGCATATTACGTTATATTATAAGGTATTTTCAATGATAGACTACAAATTACGATATATTATAAAGTATTTTCAATGATACACTGTATATTACGTTATAGTATAAGGTATTTTCTATGATACACTGCATATTACGTTATATTATAAGGTATTTTCAATGATACGCTACGATATATTATAAGATATTTTCAATGATACTACAAATTACGTTATATTATAAGGTATTTTCAATGATACACTACGATATATTATAAGATATTTTCAATTATACACTGCATATTACGTTACATTATAAGGTATTTTCAATGATACACTGCATATTACGTTATATTATAAGGTATTTTCAATGATACACAGCATATTACGTTATATTATAAGGTATTTTCAATGAATCACTGCATATTACGTTATATTATAAGGAATTTTAAATGATACAGTACATATTACATTACATTATAAGGAATTTTAAATGATACAGTACATATTACATTACATTATAAGTTATTTTCAATGATACACTGCATATTACGTTATATTATAAGGCATTTTCAGTGATAGACTGGATATTACGTTATATTATAAGGTATTTTCAATGATACACAGCATATTACGTTATATTATAAGGTATTTTCAATGAATCACTGCATATTACGTTATATTATAAGGTATTTTCAATGATACAATACAATTACGATATATTCTAAAGTATTTTCAATGATACACTGTATATTACGTCATATTATAAGTTATTTCCAATGATACACTGCATATTACGTTATATTATAAGGTATTTTCAATGATAAACTACGATATATTAGAAGGTATTTTCAATGATACACTGCATATTACGTTATATTATAAGGTATTTTCAATGATACACTGTATAATACGTTATATTACATGGTATTTTCTATGATACACTGCATATTACGTTATATTATAAGGTGTTTTCAATGATACACTGCATATTACGTTATATTATAAGGAATTTTCAATGATAAACTACGCTATATTATAAGGTATTTTCAATGATACACTGTATATTACGTTATATTACATGGTATTTTCTATGATACACTGCATATTACGTTATATTATAAGGTATTTTCAATGATACACTGCATATTACGTTATATTATAAGGTATTTTCAATGATACACTGCATATTACGTTATATTATAAGGTATTTTCAAAGATACACTGCATATTACGTTATATTATAAGGTATTTTCAATGATACACTGCATATTACGTTATATTATAAGGCATTTTCAATGATACACTGCATATTACATTATTTTATAATGTATTTTCAATGATACACAGCATATTACGTTATATTATAAGGTATTTTCAATGATATACTGCATATTACGCTATATTATAAGGTATTTCCAATGATACACTGCATATTACGTTATATTATAAGGTATTTTCAATGATAAACTACGATATATTATAAGGCATTTTCAATGATACACTGCATATTTCGTTATATTATAAGGTATTTTCAATTATACACTACAAATTACGATATATTATAAGGTATTTTCAATGATACACTGCATATTACGTTATATTATAAGGTATTTTCAATGATACACTGCTTATTACGCTATATTATAAGGTATTTTCAATGATACACTGTATATTACGTTATATTACATGGTATTTTCTATGATACACTGCATATTACGTTATATTATAAGGTATTTTCAATGATACACTGCATATTACGTTATATTATAAGGTATTTTCAATGATACACTGCATATTACGCTATATTATAAGGTATTTTCAATGATATACTGCATATTACGCTATATTATAAGGTATTTCCAATGATACACTGCATATTACGTTATATTATAAGGTATTTTCAATGATAAACTACGATATATTATAAGGCATTTTCAATGATACACTGCATATTTCGTTATATTATAAGGTATTTTCAATTATACACTACAAATTACGATATATTATAAGGTATTTTCAATGATAAACTACGATATATTATAAGGTATTTTCAATGATACACTCCATATTACGTCATATTATAAGTTATTTCCAATGATACACTGCATATTACGTTATATTATAAGGTATTTTCAATGATAATCTACGATATATTAGAAGGTATTTTCAATGATACACTGCATATTACGTTATATTATAAGGTATTTACAATGATACACTGCATATTACGTTATATTACAAGGTATTTTCAATGATACACTGCATATTACGTTATATTATAAGCAATTCTCAATGATAAACTACGATATATTAGAAGGTTTTTTCAATGATACACTGCATATTACGTCATATTATAAGTTATTTCCAATGATACACTGCATACTACGTTATATTATAAGTTATTTTCAATGATACACTGCATATTACATTATATTATAAGGTATTTTCAATGATACACTGCATATTACGTTATATTATAAGGTATTTTCAATTATACACTGCATATTACATTACATTATAAGGTATTTTCAATGATACACTGCATATTACATTATAAGGTATTTTCAATAACACACAGCATATTATGTTACATTATAAGGTATTTTCAATGATACACTGCATATTACATTATATTATAAGTTATTTTCAATGATACACTGCATATTACATTATTTTATAATGTATTTTCAATGGGAGACTGCATATTACGTTATATTATAAGCTATTTTCAATGATACACTACAAATTACGATATATTATAAGGTATTTTCAATGATACACTGCATATTACGTTATATTATAATGAATTTTAAATGATACAGTACATATTACATTACATTATAAGGTATTTTCAATGATACACTGCATATTACATTACATTATAAGGTATTTTCAATGATACACTGCATATTACATTATAAGGTATTTTCAATAACACACACCATATTATGTTACATTATAAGGTATTTTCAATGATACACTGCATATTACATTATATTATAAGTTATTTTCAATGATACACTGCATATTACATTATTTTATAATGTATTTTCAATGGGAGACTGCATATTACGTTATATTATAAGCTATTTTCAATGATACACTACAAATTACGATATATTATAAGGTATTTTCAATGATACACTGCATATTACATTACATTATAAGGTATTTTCAATGATAAACTACTATATATAATAAGGTATTTTCAATGATAGACTGCAAATATCACGTTATATTATAAGGTATTTTCAATGATACACTGCATATTACGTTATATTATAAGGTATTTTCAATGATACACTGCGTATTACGTTATATTATAAGTTATTTTCATTGATAGACTGCATATTACCTTATATAATAAGGTATTTTCAATGATAGACTGCAAATATCACGTTATATTATAAGGTATTTTCAATGATACACTGCATATTACGTTATATTATAAGTTATTTTCAATGATTCACTGCAAATTACGTTATATTATAATGTATTTCCAATTATACACTGCCTATTACGTTATATTATAAGGTATTTTCAAAGATACACTGCATATTACGTTATATTATAAGGTATTTTCAATGATAGACTACAAATTACGATATATTATAAAGTATTTTCAATGATACACTGTATATTACGTTATAGTATAAGGTATTTTCTATGATACACTGCATATTACGTTATATTATAAGGTATTTTCAATGATACACTACGATATATTATAAGATATTTTCAATGATACTACAAATTACGTTATATTATAAGGTATTTTCAATGATACACTACGATATATTATAAGATATTTTCAATTATACACTGCATATTACGTTACATTATAAGGTATTTTCAATGATACACTGCATATTACGTTATATTATAAGGTATTTTCAATGATACACAGCATATTACGTTATATTATAAGGTATTTTCAATGAATCACTGCATATTACGTTATATTATAAGGAATTTTAAATGATACAGTACATATTACATTACATTATAAGGAATTTTAAATGATACAGTACATATTACATTATATTATAAGTTATTTTCAATGATACACTGCATATTACGTTATATTATAAGGCATTTTCAGTGATAGACTGGATATTACGTTATATTATAAGGTATTTTCAATGATACACTGCATATTACGTTATATTATAAGGCATTTTCAGTGATAGACTGGATATTACGTTATATTATAAGGTATTTTCAATGATACACAGCATATTACGTTATATTATAAGGTATTTTCAATGAATCACTGCATATTACGTTATATTATAAGGTATTTTCAATGATACAATACAATTACGATATATTCTAAAGTATTTTCAATGATACACTGTATATTACGTCATATTATAAGTTATTTCCAATGATACACTGCATATTACGTTATATTATAAGGTATTTTCAATGATAAACTACGATATATTAGAAGGTATTTTCAATGATACACTGCATATTACGTTATATTATAAGGTATTTTCAATGATACACTGTATAATACGTTATATTACATGGTATTTTCTATGATACACTGCATATTACGTTATATTATAAGGTGTTTTCAATGATACACTGCATATTACGTTATATTATAAGGAATTTTCAATGATAAACTACGCTATATTATAAGGTATTTTCAATGATACACTGTATATTACGTTATATTACATGGTATTTTCTATGATACACTGCATATTACGTTATATTATAAGGTATTTTCAATGATACACTGCATATTACGTTATATTATAAGGTATTTTCAATGATACACTGCATATTACGCTATATTATAAGGTATTTTCAATGATATACTGCATATTACGCTATATTATAAGGTATTTCCAATGATACACTGCATATTACGTTATATTATAAGGTATTTTCAATGATAAACTACGATATATTATAAGGCATTTTCAATGATACACTGCATATTTCGTTATATTATAAGGTATTTTCAATTATACACTACAAATTACGATATATTATAAGGTATTTTCAATGATACACTGCATATTACGTTATATTATAAGGTATTTTCAATGATACACTGCTTATTACGCTATATTATAAGGTATTTTCAATGATACACTGTATATTACGTTATATTACATGGTATTTTCTATGATACACTGCATATTACGTTATATTATAAGGTATTTTCAGTGATACACTGAATATTACGTTATATTATAAGGTATTTTCAATGATACACTGCATATTAGGTTATATTATAAGGTATTTTCAATGATACACTGTATATTACGTTATATTACATGGTATTTTCTATGATACACTGCATATTACGTTATATTATAAGATATTTTCAATGATACACTGCATGTTACGTTATATTTTAAGGTATTTTCTATGATACACTGCATATTACGTCATATTATATGGTATTGCCAATGATACACTGCATATTACGTTATATTATAAGGAATTTTCAATGATAAACTACGATATATTATAAGGTATTTTCAATGATACACTCCATATTACGTCATATTATAAGTTATTTCCAATGATACACTGCATATTACGTTATATTATAAGGTATTTTCAATGATAAACTACGATATATTAGAAGGTATTTTCAATGATACACTGCATATTACGTTATATTATAAGGTATTTTCAATGATACACTGTATAATACGTTATATTACATGGTATTTTCTATGATACACTGCATATTACGTTATATTATAAGGTGTTTTCAATGATACACTGCATATTACGTTATATTATAAGGAATTTTCAATGATAAACTACGCTATATTATAAGGTATTTTCAATGATACACTGTATATTACGTTATATTACATGGTATTTTCTATGATACACTGCATATTACGTTATATTATAAGGTATTTTCAATGATACACTGCATATTACGTTATATTATAAGGTATTTTCAATGATACACTGCATATTACGCTATATTATAAGGTATTTTCAATGATATACTGCATATTACGCTATATTATAAGGTATTTTCAATGATACACTGCATATTACGTTATATTATAAGGTATTTTCAATGATAAACTACGATATATTATAAGGCATTTTCAATGATACACTGCATATTTCGTTATATTATAAGGTATTTTCAATTATACACTACAAATTACGATATATTATAAGGTATTTTCAATGATACACTGCATATTACGTTATATTATAAGGTATTTTCAATGATACACTGCTTATTACGCTATATTATAAGGTATTTTCAATGATACACTGTATATTACGTTATATTACATGGTATTTTCTATGATACACTGCATATTACGTTATATTATAAGGTATTTTCAATGATACACTGCATGTTACGTTATATTATAAGGTATTTTCTATGATACACTGCATATTACGTCATATTATATGGTATTGCCAATGATACACTGCATATTACGTTATATTATAAGGAATTTTCAATGATAAACTACGATATATTATAAGGTATTTTCAATGATACACTCCATATTACGTCATATTATAAGTTATTTCCAATGATACACTGCATATTACGTTATATTATAAGGTATTTTCAATGATAATCTACGATATATTAGAAGGTATTTTCAATGATACACTGCATATTACGTTATATTATAAGGTATTTACAATGATACACTGCATATTACGTTATATTACAAGGTATTTTCAATGATACACTGCATATTACGTTATATTATAAGCAATTCTCAATGATAAACTACGATATATTAGAAGGTTTTTTCAATGATACACTGCATATTACGTCATATTATAAGTTATTTCCAATGATACACTGCATACTACGTTATATTATAAGGTATTTTCAATGATACACTGCATATTACATTATATTATAAGGTATTTTCAATGATACACTGCATATTACGTTATATTATAAGGTATTTTCAATGATACACTGCATATTACATTACATTATAAGGTATTTTCAATGATACACTGCATATTACATTATAAGGTATTTTCAATAACACACAGCATATTATGTTACATTATAAGGTATTTTCAATGATACACTGCATATTACATTATATTATAAGTTATTTTCAATGATACACTGCATATTACATTATTTTATAATGTATTTTCAATGGGAGACTGCATATTACGTTATATTATAAGCTATTTTCAATGATACACTACAAATTACGATATATTATAAGGTATTTTCAATGATACACTGCATATTACATTACATTATAAGGTATTTTCAATGATAAACTACTATATATAATAAGGTATTTTCAATGATAGACTGCAAATATCACGTTATATTATAAGGTATTTTCAATGATACACTGCATATTACGTTATATTATAAGATATTTTCAATGATACACTGCGTATTACGTTATATTATAAGTTATTTTCATTGATAGACTGCATATTACCTTATATAATAAGGTATTTTCAATGATAGACTGCAAATATCACGTTATATTATAAGGTATTTTCAATGATACACTGCATATTACGTTATATTATAAGCTATTTTCAATGATACACTGAATATTACGTTATATTATAAGGTATTTTCAATGATACACTGCGTATTACGTTATATTATAAGGTATTTTCAATGATACACTACGATATATTATAAGATATTTTCAATTATGCACTGCATATTACGTTACATTATAAGATATTTTCAATTATACACTGCATATTACGTTACATTATAAGGTATTTTCAATGATATACTGCATATTACGATATATTATAAGTTATTTTCAATGATACACTGCATATTACGTTACATTATAAGGTATTTTCAATGATACACTGCATATTACGTTATATTATAAGGTATTTTCAATGATACACTGCATATTACATTATTTTATAATGTATTTTCAATGGGAGACTGCATATTACGTTATATTATAAGCTATTTTCAATGATACACTACAAATTACGATATATTATAAGGTATTTTCAATGATACACTGCATATTACGTTATATTATAAGGAATTTTAAATGATACAGTACATATTACATTACATTATAAGGTATTTTCAATGATACACTGCATATTACATTACATTATAAGGTATTTTCAATGATACACTGCATATTACATTATAAGGTATTTTCAATAACACACAGCATATTATGTTACATTATAAGGTATTTTCAATGATACACTGCATATTACATTATATTATAAGTTATTTTCAATGATACACTGCATATTACATTATTTTATAATGTATTTTCAATGGGAGACTGCATATTACGTTATATTATAAGCTATTTTCAATGATACACTACAAATTACGATATATTATAAGGTATTTTCAATGATACACTGCATATTACATTACATTATAAGGTATTTTCAATGATAAACTACTATATATAATAAGGTATTTTCAATGATAGACTGCAAATATCACGTTATATTATAAGGTATTTTCAATGATACACTGCATATTACGTTATATTATAAGGTATTTTCAATGATACACTGCGTATTACGTTATATTATAAGTTATTTTCATTGATAGACTGCATATTACCTTATATAATAAGGTATTTTCAATGATAGACTGCAAATATCACGTTATATTATAAGGTATTTTCAATGATACACTGCATATTACGTTATATTATAAGCTATTTTCAATGATACACTGAATATTACGTTATATTATAAGGTATTTTCAATGATACACTGCGTATTACGTTATATTATAAGGTATTTTCAATGATACACTACGATATATTATAAGATATTTTCAATTATACACTGCATATTACGTTACATTATAAGATATTTTCAATTATACACTGCATATTACGTTACATTATAAGGTATTTTCAATGATATACTGCATATTACGATATATTATAAGTTATTTTCAATGATACACTGCATATTACGTTACATTATAAGGTATTTTCAATGATACACTGCATATTACGTTATATTATAAGGTATTTTCAATGATACACTGCATATTACATTATTTTATAATGTATTTTCAATGGGAGACTGCATATTACGTTATATTATAAGCTATTTTCAATGATACACTACAAATTACGATATATTATAAGGTATTTTCAATGATACACTGCATATTACGTTATATTATAATGAATTTTAAATGATACAGTACATATTACATTACATTATAAGGTATTTTCAATGATACACTGCATATTACGTTATATTATAAGGTATTTTCAGTGATAGACTGGATATTACGTTATATTATAAGGTATTTTCAATGATACACTGCATATTACGTTATATTATACGGCATTTCCAATGATAGACTGCATATTACATTGTATTATAAGGTATTTTCAATGATACACTGCATATTACATTATTTTATAATGTATTTTCAATGGGAGACTGCATATTACGTTATATTATAAGCTATTTTCAATGATACACTACAAATTACGATATATTATAAGGTATTTTCAATGATACACTGCATATTACATTACATTATAAGGTATTTTCAATGATAAACTACTATATATAATAAGGTATTTTCAATGATAGACTGCAAATATCACGTTATATTATAAGTAATTTTCATTGATAGACTGCATATTACATTATTTTATAATGTATTTTCAATGGGAGACTGCATATTACGTTATATTATAAGCTATTTTCAATGATACACTACAAATTACGATATATTATAAGGTATTTTCAATGATACACTGCATATTACATTACATTATAAGGTATTTTCAATGATAAACTACTATATATAATAAGGTATTTTCAATGATAGACTGCAAATATCACGTTATATTATAAGGTATTTTCAATGATACACTGCATATTACGTTATATTATAAGGTATTTTCAATGATACACTGCGTATTACGTTATATTATAAGTAATTTTCATTGATAGACTGCATATTACCTTATATAATAAGGTATTTTCAATGATAGACTGCAAATATCACGTTATATTATAAGGTATTTTCAATGATACACTGCATATTACGTTATATTATAAGCTATTTTCAATGATACACTGAATATTACGTTATATTATAAGGTATTTTCAATGATACACTACGATACATTATAAGTTATTTTCAATTATACACTGCATATTACGTTACATTATAAGGTATTTTCAATGAATCACTGCATATTACGTTATATTATAAGGTATTTTCAATGATACACAGCATATTACGGTATATTATAAGGTATTTTCAATGAATCACTGCATATTACGTTATATTATAAGAAATTTTAAATGATACACTACATATTACATTACATTATAAGGTATTTTCAATGATACACTGTATATTACGTTATAGTATAAGGTATTTTCTATGATACACTGCATATTACGTTATATTATAAGGTATTTTCAATGATACACTACGATATATTATAAGATATTTTCAATGATACTACAAATTACGTTATATTATAAGGTATTTTCAATGATACACTACGATATATTATAAGATATTTTCAATTATACACTGCATATTACGTTACATTATAAGGTATTTTCAATGATACACTGCATATTACGTTATATTATAAGGTATTTTCAGTGATAGACTGGATATTACGTTATATTATAAGGTATTTTCAATGATACACAGCATATTACGTTATATTATAAGGTATTTTCAATGAATCACTGCATATTACGTTATATTATACGGTATTTCCAATGATAGACTGCATATTACATTGTATTATAAGGTATTTTCAATGATACACTGCATATTACGTTATATTATAAGTTATTTTCAATGATTCACTGCAAATTACGTTATATTATAATGTATTTCCAATTATACACTGCCTATTACGTTATATTATAAGGTATTTTCAAAGATACACTGCATATTACGTTATATTATAAGGTATTTTCAATGATAGACTACAAATTACGATATATTATAAAGTATTTTCAATGATACACTGTATATTACGTTATAGTATAAGGTATTTTCTATGATACACTGCATATTACGTTATATTATAAGGTATTTTCAATGATACACTACGATATATTATAAGATATTTTCAATGATACTACAAATTACGTTATATTATAAGGTATTTTCAATGATACACTACGATATATTATAAGATATTTTCAATTATACACTGCATATTACGTTACATTATAAGGTATTTTCAATGATACACTGCATATTACGTTATATTATAAGGTATTTTCAATGATACACTACGATATATTATAAGATATTTTCAATTATACACTGCATATTACGTTACATTATAAGATATTTTCAATTATACACTGCATATTACGTTATATTATAAGGTATTTTCAATGATACACTGCGTATTACGTTATATTATAAGTTATTTTCATTGATAGACTGCATATTACCTTATATAATAAGGTATTTTCAATGATAGACTGCAAATATCACGTTATATTATAAGGTATTTTCAATGATACACTGCATATTACGTTATATTATAAGCTATTTTCAATGATACACTGAATATTACGTTATATTATAAGGTATTTTCAATGATACACTGCGTATTACGTTATATTATAAGGTATTTTCAATGATACACTACGATATATTATAAGATATTTTCAATTATACACTGCATATTACGTTACATTATAAGATATTTTCAATTATACACTGCATATTACGTTACATTATAAGGTATTTTCAATGATATACTGCATATTACGATATATTATAAGTTATTTTCAATGATACACTGCATATTACGTTACATTATAAGGTATTTTCAATGATACACTGCATATTACGTTATATTATAAGGTATTTTCAATGATACACTGCATATTACATTATTTTATAATGTATTTTCAATGGGAGACTGCATATTACGTTATATTATAAGCTATTTTCAATGATACACTACAAATTACGATATATTATAAGGTATTTTCAATGATACACTGCATATTACGTTATATTATAATGAATTTTAAATGATACAGTACATATTACATTACATTATAAGGTATTTTCAATGATACACTGCATATTACGTTATATTATAAGGTATTTTCAGTGATAGACTGGATATTACGTTATATTATAAGGTATTTTCAATGATACACTGCATATTACGTTATATTATACGGCATTTCCAATGATAGACTGCATATTACATTGTATTATAAGGTATTTTCAATGATACACTGCATATTACGTTATATTATAAGTTATTTTCAATGATACACTGCATATTACATTATATTATAAGGTATTTTCAATGATACACTGCATATTACGTTATATTATAAGGTATTTTCAATGATACACTGCATATTACATTACATTATAAGGTATTTTCAATGATACACTGCATATTACATTATTTTATAATGTATTTTCAATGGGAGACTGCATATTACGTTATATTATAAGCTATTTTCAATGATACACTACAAATTACGATATATTATAAGGTATTTTCAATGATACACTGCATATTACATTACATTATAAGGTATTTTCAATGATAAACTACTATATATAATAAGGTATTTTCAATGATAGACTGCAAATATCACGTTATATTATAAGTAATTTTCATTGATAGACTGCATATTACATTATTTTATAATGTATTTTCAATGGGAGACTGCATATTACGTTATATTATAAGCTATTTTCAATGATACACTACAAATTACGATATATTATAAGGTATTTTCAATGATACACTGCATATTACATTACATTATAAGGTATTTTCAATGATAAACTACTATATATAATAAGGTATTTTCAATGATAGACTGCAAATATCACGTTATATTATAAGGTATTTTCAATGATACACTGCATATTACGTTATATTATAAGGTATTTTCAATGATACACTGCGTATTACGTTATATTATAAGTAATTTTCATTGATAGACTGCATATTACCTTATATAATAAGGTATTTTCAATGATAGACTGCAAATATCACGTTATATTATAAGGTATTTTCAATGATACACTGCATATTACGTTATATTATAAGCTATTTTCAATGATACACTGAATATTACGTTATATTATAAGGTATTTTCAATGATACACTACGATACATTATAAGTTATTTTCAATTATACACTGCATATTACGTTACATTATAAGGTATTTTCAATGATACACTACAATTACGATATATTCTAAAGTATTTTCAATGATACACTGTATATTACGTTATATTATAAGGTATTTTCAATGAATCACTGCATATTACGTTATATTATAAGGTATTTTCAATGATACACAGCATATTACGGTATATTATAAGGTATTTTCAATGAATCACTGCATATTACGTTATATTATAAGGAATTTTAAATGATACACTACATATTACATTACATTATAAGGTATTTTCAATGATACACTGTATATTACGTTATAGTATAAGGTATTTTCTATGATACACTGCATATTACGTTATATTATAAGGTATTTTCAATGATACACTACGATATATTATAAGATATTTTCAATGATACTACAAATTACGTTATATTATAAGGTATTTTCAATGATACACTACGATATATTATAAGATATTTTCAATTATACACTGCATATTACGTTACATTATAAGGTATTTTCAATGATACACTGCATATTACGTTATATTATAAGGTATTTTCAGTGATAGACTGGATATTACGTTATATTATAAGGTATTTTCAATGATACACAGCATATTACGTTATATTATAAGGTATTTTCAATGAATCACTGCATATTACGTTATATTATACGGTATTTCCAATGATAGACTGCATATTACATTGTATTATAAGGTATTTTCAATGATACACTGCATATTACGTTATATTATAAGTTATTTTCAATGATTCACTGCAAATTACGTTATATTATAATGTATTTCCAATTATACACTGCCTATTACGTTATATTATAAGGTATTTTCAAAGATACACTGCATATTACGTTATATTATAAGGTATTTTCAATGATAGACTACAAATTACGATATATTATAAAGTATTTTCAATGATACACTGTATATTACGTTATAGTATAAGGTATTTTCTATGATACACTGCATATTACGTTATATTATAAGGTATTTTCAATGATACACTACGATATATTATAAGATATTTTCAATGATACTACAAATTACGTTATATTATAAGGTATTTTCAATGATACACTACGATATATTATAAGATATTTTCAATTATACACTGCATATTACGTTACATTATAAGGTATTTTCAATGATACACTGCATATTACGTTATATTATAAGGTATTTTCAATGATACACAGCATATTACGTTATATTATAAGGTATTTTCAATGAATCACTGCATATTACGTTATATTATAAGGAATTTTAATTGATACAGTACATATTACATTACATTATAAGGAATTTTAAATGATACAGTACATATTACATTACATTATAAGGTATTTTCAATGATACACTGCATATTACGTTATATTATAAGGCATTTTCAGTGATAGACTGGATATTACGTTATATTATAAGGTATTTTCAATGATACACAGCATATTACGTTATATTATAAGGTATTTTCAATGAATCACTGCATATTACGTTATATTATAAGGTATTTTCAATGATACAATACAATTACGATATATTCTAAAGTATTTTCAATGATACACTGTATATTACGTTATAGTATAAGGTATTTTCTATGATACACTGCATATTACGTTATATTATAAGGTATTTTCAATGATACACTACGATATATTATAAGATATTTTCAATGATACTACAAATTACGTTATATTATAAGGTATTTTCAATGATACACTACGATATATTATAAGATATTTTCAATGATACTACAAATTACGTTATATTATAAGGTATTTTCAATGATACACTACGATATATTATAAGATATTTTCAATTATACACTGCATATTACGTTACATTAAAAGGTATTTTCAATGATACACTGCATATTACGTTATATTATAAGGTATTTTCAGTGATAGACTGGATATTACGTTATATTATAAGGTATTTTCAATGATACACTGCATATTACGTTATATTATACGGCATTTCCAATGATAGACTGCATATTACATTGTATTATAAGGTATTTTCAATAATACACTGCATATTACGTTATATTATAAGTTATTTTCAATGATACACTGCATATTACATTATATTATAAGGTATTTTCAATGATACACTGCATATTACGTTATATTATAAGGTATTTTCAATGATACACTTCATATTACATTACATTATAAGGTATTTTCAATGATACACTGCATATTACATTATAAGGTATTTTCAATAACACACAGCATATTATGTTACATTATAAGGTATTTTCAATGATACACTGCATATTACATTATATTATAAGTTATTTTCAATGATACACTGCATATTACATTATTTTATAATGTATTTTCAATGGGAGACTGCATATTACGTTATATTATAAGCTATTTTCAATGATACACTACAAATTACGATATATTATAAGGTATTTTCAATGATACACTGCATATTACATTACATTATAAGGTATTTTCAATGATAAACTACTATATATAATAAGGTATTTTCAATGATAGACTGCAAATATCACGTTATATTATAAGGTATTTTCAATGATACACTGCATATTACGTTATATTATAAGGTATTTTCAATGATACACTGCGTATTACGTTATATTATAAGTTATTTTCATTGATAGACTGCATATTACCTTATATAATAAGGTATTTTCAATGATAGACTGCAAATATCACGTTATATTATAAGGTATTTTCAATGATACACTGCATATTACGTTATATTATAAGCTATTTTCAATGATACAATGAATATTACGTTATATTATAAGGTATTTTCAATGAGACACTGCGTATTACGTTATATTATAAGGTATTTTCAATGATACACTACGATATATTATAAGATATTTTCAATTATACACTGCATATTACGTTACATTATAAGATATTTTCAATTATACACTGCATATTACGTTACATTATAAGGTATTTTCAATGATATACTGCATATTACGATATATTATAAGTTATTTTCAATGATACACTGCATATTACGTTACATTATAAGGTATTTTCAATGATACACTGCATATTACGTTATATTATAAGGTATTTTCAATGATACACTGCATATTACATTATTTTATAATGTATTTTCAATGGGAGACTGCATATTACGTTATATTATAAGCTATTTTCAATGATACACTACAAATTACGATATATTATAAGGTATTTTCAATGATACACTGCATATTACGTTATATTATAATGAATTTTAAATGATACAGTACATATTACATTACATTATAAGGTATTTTCAATGATACACTGCATATTACGTTATATTATAAGGTATTTTCAGTGATAGACTGGATATTACGTTATATTATAAGGTATTTTCAATGATACACTGCATATTACGTTATATTATACGGCATTTCCAATGATAGACTGCATATTACATTGTATTATAAGGTATTTTCAATGATACACTGCATATTACGTTATATTATAAGTTATTTTCAATGATACACTGCATATTACATTATATTATAAGGTATTTTCAATGATACACTGCATATTACGTTATATTATAAGGTATTTTCAATGATACACTGCATATTACATTACATTATAAGGTATTTTCAATGATACACTGCATATTACATTATTTTATAATGTATTTTCAATGGGAGACTGCATATTACGTTATATTATAAGCTATTTTCAATGATACACTACAAATTACGATATATTATAAGGTATTTTCAATGATACACTGCATATTACATTACATTATAAGGTATTTTCAATGATAAACTACTATATATAATAAGGTATTTTCAATGATAGACTGCAAATATCACGTTATATTATAAGGTATTTTCAATGATACACTGCATATTACGTTATATTATAAGGTATTTTCAATGATACACTGCGTATTACGTTATATTATAAGTAATTTTCATTGATAGACTGCATATTACCTTATATAATAAGGTATTTTCAATGATAGACTGCAAATATCACGTTATATTATAAGGTATTTTCAATGATACACTGCATATTACGTTATATTATAAGCTATTTTCAATGATACACTGAATATTACGTTATATTATAAGGTATTTTCAATGATACACTACGATACATTATAAGTTATTTTCAATTATACACTGCATATTACGTTACATTATAAGGTATTTTCAATGATACACTGCATATTACGTTATATTATAAGGTATTTTCAATGATACACAGCATATTACGTTATATTATAAGGTATTTTCAATGAATCACTGCATATTACGTTATATTATAAGGTATTTTCAATGATACACAGCATATTACGGTATATTATAAGGTATTTTCAATGAATCACTGCATATTACGTTATATTATAAGGAATTTTAAATGATACACTACATATTACATTACATTATAAGGTATTTTCAATGATACACTGCATATTACGTTATATTATAAGGTATTTTCAGTGATAGACTGGATATTACGTTATATTATAAGGTATTTTCAATGATACACTGCATATTACGTTATATTATACGGTATTTCCAATGATAGACTGCATATTACATTGTATTATAAGGTATTTTCAATGATACACTGCATATTACGTTATATTATAAGTTATTTTCAGTGATTCACTGCAAATTACGTTATATTATAATGTATATCCAATTATACACTGCCTATTACGTTATATTATAAGGTATTTTCAAAGATACACTGCATATTACGTTATTTTATAAGGTATTTTCAATGATACACTACGATATATTATAAGATATTTTCAATGATACTACAAATTACGTTATATTATAAGGTATTTTCAATGATACACTACGATATATTATAAGATATTTTCAATTATACACTGCATATTACGTTACATTATAAGGTATTTTCAATGATACACTGCATATTACGTTATATTATAAGGTATTTTCAATGATACACAGCATATTACGTTATATTATAAGGTATTTTCAATGAATCACTGCATATTACGTTATATTATAAGGAATTTTAAATGATACAGTACATATTACATTACATTATAAGGAATTTTCAATGATACATTGCATATTACGTTATATTATAAGGTATTTTCAATGATACACTACAATTACGATATATTCTAAAGTATTTTCAATGATACACTGTATATTACGTTATATTATAAGGTATTTTCAATGATACACTGCGTATTACGTTATATTATAAGGAATTTTAAATGATACACTACATATTACATTACATTATAAGGTATTTTCAATGATACAATGCATATTACGTTATATTATAAGGTATTTTCAGTGATAGACTGGATATTACGTTATATTATAAGGTATTTTCAATGATACACAGCATATTACGTTATATTATAAGGTATTTTCAATGAATCACTGCATATTACGTTATATTATAAGTTATTTTCAATGATTCACTGCAAATTACGTTATATTATAATGTATTTCCAATTATACACTGCCTATTACGTTATATTATAAGGTATTTTCAAAGATACACTGCATATTACGTTATATTATAAGGTATTTTCAATGATAGACTACAAATTACGATATATTATAAGGTATTTTCAATGAATCACTGCATATTACGTTATATTATAAGGTATTTTCAATGATACAATACAATTACGATATATTCTAAAGTATTTTCAATGATACACTGTATATTACGTTATAGTATAAGGTATTTTCTATGATACACTGCATATTACGTTATATTATAAGGTATTTTCAATGATACACTACGATATATTATAAGATATTTTCAATGATACTACAAATTACGTTATATTATAAGGTATTTTCAATGATACACTACGATATATTATAAGATATTTTCAATTATACACTGCATATTACGTTACATTATAAGGTATTTTCAATGATACACTGCATATTACGTTATATTATAAGGTATTTTCAGTGATAGACTGGATATTACGTTATATTATAAGGTATTTTCAATGATACACAGCATATTACGTTATATTATAAGGTATTTTCAATGAATCACTGCATATTACGTTATATTATACGGTATTTCCAATGATAGACTGCATATTACATTGTATTATAAGGTATTTTCAATGATACACTGCATATTACGTTATATTATAAGTTATTTTCAATGATTCACTGCAAATTACGTTATATTATAATGTATTTCCAATTATACACTGCCTATTACGTTATATTATAAGGTATTTTCAAAGATACACTGCATATTACGTTATATTATAAGGTATTTTCAATGATACACTGCATATTACGTTATATTATAAGGCATTTTCAATGATACACTGCATATTACATTATTTTATAATGTATTTTCAATGATACACAGCATATTACGTTATATTATAAGGTATTTTCAATGAATCACTGCATATTACGATATATTATAAGGTATTTTCAATGATACAATACAATTACGATATATTCTAAAGTATTTTCAATGATTCACTGTATATTACGTTATATTATAAGGTATTTTCAATGATACAGTGCATATTACGTTATATTATAAGGTATTTTCAATGATATACTGCATATTACGTTATATTATAAGCTATTTTCAATGATACACTGAATATTACGTTATATTATAAGGTATTTTCAATGATTCACTGCATATTACGTTATATTAAAATGTATTTTCAATGATACACTGCATATAACATTATATTATAAGGTATTTTCAATGATACACTACGATATATTATAAGTTATTTTCAATGATACACTGCATATTACGTTACATTATAAGGTATTTTCAATGATACACTGCATATTACGTTATATTATAAGGTATTTTCAATGATATACTGCATATTACGTTATATTATAAGGTATTTTCAATGATACACTGCATATTACGTTATATTATAAGGTATTTTCAATGAATCACTGCATATTACGTTATATTATAAGGTATTTTCAATGATACACTGCATATTACGTTATATTATAAGGAATTTTAAATGATACACTGCATATTAAATTACATTATAAGGTATTTGCAATGATACACTGCATATTACGTTATATTATAAGGTATTTTCAGTGATAGACTGGATATTACGTTATATTATAAGGTATTTTCAATGATACACTGCATATTACGTTATATTATAATGTATTTTCAATGATACACTGCATATTACGTTATATTATAAGTTATTTTCAATGATTCACTGCAAATTACGTTATATTATAATGTATTTCCAATTATACACTGCCTATTACGTTATATTATAAGGTATTTTCAAAGATACACTGCATATTACGTTATATTATAAGGTATTTTCAATGATACACTACAAATTACGTTATATTATAAGGTATTTTCAAAGATACACTGCATATTACGTTATATTATAAGGTATTTTCATTGATAGACTACAAATGACGATATATTATAAAGTATTTTCAATGATACACTGTATATTACGTTATAGTATAAGATATTTTCAATTATACACTGCATATTAAGTTACATTATAAGGTATTTTCAATGATACACTGCATATTACGTTATATTATAAGTTATTTTCAATGATTCACTGCAAATTACGTTATATTATAATGTATTTCCAATTATAAACTGCCTATTACGTTATATTATAAGGAATTTTCAATGATAGACTGCATATTACGTTATATTATAAGGTATTTTCAATGATACAATACAATTACGATATATTCTAAAGTATTTTCAATGATACACTGTATATTACGTTATATTATAAGGTATTTTCAATGATACACTGCGTATTACGTTATATTATAAGGTATTTTCAATGATACACTACGATATATTATAAGATATTTTCAATTATACACTGCATATTACGTTACATTATAAGGTATTTTCAATGATACACTGCATATTACGTTATATCATAAGGTATTTTCAATGATACACAGCATATTACGTTATATTATAAGGTATTTTCAATGAATCACTGCATATTACGTTATATTATAAGGAATTTTAAATGATACAGTACATATTACATTACATTATAAGGAATTTTAAATGATACAGTACATATTACATTACATTATAAGGTATTTTCAATGATACACTGCATATTACGTTATATTATAAGGCATTTTCAGTGATAGACTGGATATTACGTTATATTATAAGGTATTTTCAATGGGAGACTGCATATTACGTTATATTATAAGCTATTTTCAATGATACACTACAAATTACGATATATTATAAGGTATTTTCAATGATACACTGCATATTACATTACATTATAAGGTATTTTCAATGATAAACTACTATATATAATAAGGTATTTTCAATGATAGACTGCAAATATCACGTTATATTATAAGGTATTTTCAATGATACACTGCATATTACGTTATATTATAAGGTATTTTCAATGATACACTGCGTATTACGTTATATTATAAGTTATTTTCATTGATAGACTGCATATTACCTTATATAATAAGGTATTTTCAATGATAGACTGCAAATATCACGTTATATTATAAGGTATTTTCAATGATACACTGCATATTACGTTATATTATAAGCTATTTTCAATGATACACTACGATATATTATAAGATATTTTCAATTATACACTGCATATTACGTTACATTATAAGGTATTTTCAATGATACACTGCATATTACGTTATATCATAAGGTATTTTCAATGATACACAGCATATTACGTTATATTATAAGGTATTTTCAATGAATCACTGCATATTACGTTATATTATAAGGAATTTTAAATGATACAGTACATATTACATTACATTATAAGGAATTTTAAATGATACAGTACATATTACATTACATTATAAGGTATTTTCAATGATACACTGCATATTACGTTATATTATAAGGCATTTTCAGTGATAGACTGGATATTACGTTATATTATAAGGTATTTTCAATGATACACAGCATATTACGTTATATTATAAGGTATTTTCAATAAATCACTGCATATTACGTTATATTATAAGGTATTTTCAATGATACACTACAAATTACGTTATATTATAAGGTATTTTCAAAGATACACTGCATATTACGTTATATTATAAGATATTTTCAATTATACACTGCATATTACGTTATATTATAAGGTATTTTCAATGATACACTACGATATATTATAAGATATTTTCAATGATACTACAAATTACGTTATATTATAAGGTATTTTCAATGATACACTACAAATTACGATATATTATAAAGTATTTTCAATGATACACTGAATATTACGTTATAGTATAAGGTATTTTCTATGATACACTGCATATTACGTTATAGTATAAGGTATTTTCAATGATACACTACAATTACGATATATTCTAAAGTATTTTCAATGATTCACTGTATATTACGTTATATTATAAGGTATTTTCAATGATACACTGCGTATTACGTTATATTATAAGGTATTTTCAATGATACACTACGATATATTATAAGATATTTTCAATTATACACTGCATATTACGTTACATTATAAGATATTTTCAATTATACACTGCATATTACGTTACATTATAAGGTATTTTCAATGATATACTGCATATTACGATATATTATAAGTTATTTTCAATGATACACTGCATATTACGTTACATTATAAGGTATTTTCAATGATACACTGCATATTACGTTATATTACATGGTATTTTCAATGATACACAGCATATTACGTTATATTATAAGGTATTTTCAATGAATCACTGCATATTACGTTATATTATAAGGTATTTTCAATGATAGGCTGCATATAACGTTATGTTATAAGGTATTTTCAATGAATCACTGCATATTTCGTTATATTATAAGGAATTTTAAATGATACAGTACATATTACATTACATTATAAGGTATTTTCAATGATAAACTGCATATTACGTTATATTATAAGGTATTTTCAGTGATAGACTGGATATTACGTTATATCAAAATGTATTTTCAATGATACACTGCATATAACATTATATTATAAGGTATTTTCAACGACACACTGCATATTACGATATATTATAAGGTATTTTCAATGATTCACTGCAAATTACGTTATATTATAATGTATTTCCAATGATACACTGCATATTACATTATATTATAAGGTATTTTCAATGATACACTGCATATTACGTTATATTATGAGGTATTTTCAATGATAGACTGCATATCAGGTTATTTATAGGGTATTTTCAATGATTCACTGCATATTACGTTATATTAAAATCTATTTTCAATGATACACTGCATATTACATTACATTATAATGTATTTTCAATGAAACACTGCATATTACGTTATATTATAAGGAATTTTAAATGATACACTGCATATTAAATTACATTATAAGGTATTTTGAATTATACACTGCATATTACGTTATATTATAAGGTATTTTCAGTGATAGACTGGATATTACGTTATATTATAAGGTATTTTCAATGATACACTGCATATTACGTTATATTATAATGTATTTTCAATGATACACTGCATATTACTTTATTTTATAATGTATTTTCAATGGGAGACTGCATATTACGTTATATTATAAGCTATTTTCAATGATACACTACAAATTACGATATATTATAAGGTATTTTCAATGATACACTGCATATTACGTTATATTATAAGGAATTTTAAATGATACAGTACATATTACATTACATTATAAGGTATTTTCAATGATACACTGCATATTACGTTATATTATAAGGTATTTTCAGTGATAGACTGGATATTACGTTATATTATAAGGTATTTTCAATGATACACTGCATATTACGTTATATTATACGGTATTTCCAATGATAGACTGCATATTACATTGTATTATAAGGTATTTTCAATGATACACTGCATATTACGTTATATTATAAGTTATTTTCAATGATACACTGCATATTACATTATATTATAAGGTATTTTCAATGATACACAGCATATTACGTTATATTCTAAGGTATTTTCAATGAATCACTGCATATTACGTTATATTATAAGGTATTTTCAATGATACAATACAATTACTATATATTCTAAAGTATTTTCAATGATACACTGTATATTACGTTATATTATAAGGTATTTTCAATGATACACTGCGTATTACGTTATATTATAAGGTATTTTCAATGATACACTACGATATATTATAAGATATTTTCAATTATACACTGCATATTACGTTACATTATAAGGTATTTTCAATGATACACTGCATATTACGTTATATTATAAGTTATTTTCAATGATAGACTGCGAATATCACGTTATATTATAATGTATTTCCAATTATAAACTGCCTATTACGTTATATTATAAGGAATTTTAAATGATACAGTACATATTACATTACATTATAAGGAATTTTAAATGATACAGTTCATATTACATTACATTATAAGGTATTTTCAATGATACACTGCATATTACGTTATATTATAAGGCATTTTCAGTGATAGACTGGATATTACGTTATATAATAAGGTATTTTCAATGAATCACTGCATATTACGTTATATTATAAGGTATTTTCAATGATACACTACAAATTACGATATATTATAAAGTATTTTCAATGATACACTGCATATTACGTTATATTATAAGGCATTTTCAGTGATAGACTGGATATTACGTTATATTAAAATGTATTTGCAATGATACACTGCATATTACGTTATATTACAAGGAATTTTAAATGATACACTGCATATTAAATTACATTATAAGGTATTTTCAATGATACACTGCATATTACGTTATATTATAAGGTATTTTCAATGATACACTGCATATTACGTTATATTATAAGGTATTTTCAATGATACACAGCATATTACGTTATATTATAAGGTATTTTCAATGAATCACTGCATATTACGTTATATTATAAGGTATTTTCAATGATAGACTACAAATTACGATATATTATAAAGTATTTTCAATGATACACTGTATATTACGTTATAGTATAAGGTATTTTCTATGATACACTGCATATTACGTTATATTATAAGGTATTTTCAATGATACACTACGATATATTATAAGATATTTTCAATGATACTACAAATTACGTTATATTATAAGGTATTTTCAATGATACACTACGATATATTATAAGATATTTTCAATTATACACTGCATATTACGTTACATTATAAGGTATTTTCAATGATACACTGCATATTACGTTATATTATAAGGTATTTTCAATGATACACAGCATATTACGTTATATTATAAGGTATTTTCAATGAATCACTGCATATTACGTTATATTATAAGGAATTTTAAATGATACAGTACATATTACATTACATTATAAGGAATTTTAAATGATACAGTACATATTACATTACATTATAAGGTATTTTCAATGATACACTGCATATTACGTTATATTATAAGGTATTTTCAGTGATAGACTGCATATTACGTTATATTATAAGGTATTTTCAATGATACACAGCATATTACGTTATATTATAAGGTATTTTCAATGAATCACTGCATATTACGTTATATTATAAGGTATTTTCAATGATACACTACGATATATTATAAGATATTTTCAATTATACACTGCATATTACGTTACATTATAAGGTATTTTCAATGATACACTGCATATTACGTTATATTATAAGTTATTTTCAATGATTCACTGCAAATTACGTTATATTATAATGTATTTCCAATTATAAACTGCCTATTACGTTATATTATAAGGAATTTTAAATGATACAGTACATATTACATTACATTATAAGGAATTTTAAATGATACAGTCCATATTACATTACATTATAAGGTATTTTCAATGATAGACTGCAAATATCACGTTATATTATAAGGTATTTTCAATGATACACTGCATATTACGTTATATTATAAGCTATTTTCAATGATACACTGAATATTACGTTATATTATAAGGTATTTTCAATGATACACTACGATACATTATAAGTTATTTTCAATTATACACTGCATATTACGTTACATTATAAGGTATTTTCAGTGATAGACTGGATATTACGTTATATTATAAGGTATTTTCAATGAATCACTGCATATTACGTTTTATTATAAGGTATTTTCAATGATACACTACAAATTACGATATATTATAAAGTATTTTCAATGATACACTGCATATTACGTTATATTATAAGGCATTTTCAGTGATAGACTGGATATTACGTTATATTATAAGGTATTTTCAATGAATCACTGCATATTACGATATATTATAAGGTATTTTCAATGATACACTACAAATTACGATATATTATAAAGTATTTTCAATGATACACTGCGTATTACGTTATATTATAAGTTATTTTCATTGATAGACTGCATATTACCTTATATAATAAATTATTTTCAAAGATAGACTGCAAATATCACGTTATATTATAAGGTATTTTCAATGATATACTGCATATTACGTTATATTATAAGGTATTTTCAATGATACACAGCATATTACGTTATATTATAAGGTATTTTCAATGAATCACTGCATATTACGTTATATTATAAGGTATTTTCAATGATAGACTACAAATTACGATATATTATAAAGTATTTTCAATGATACACTGTATATTACGTTATAGTATAAGGTATTTTCTATGATACACTGCATATTACGTTATATTATAAGGTATTTTCAATGATACACTACGATATATTATAAGATATTTTCAATGATACTACAAATTACGTTATATTATAAGGTATTTTCAATGATACACTACGATATATTATAAGATATTTTCAATTATACACTGCATATTACGTTACATTATAAGGTATTTTCAATGATACACTGCATATTACGTTATATTATAAGGTATTTTCAATGATACACAGCATATTACGTTATATTATAAGGTATTTTCAATGAATCACTGCATATTACGTTATATTATAAGGAATTTTAAATGATACAGTACATATTACATTACATTATAAGGAATTTTAAATGATACAGTACATATTACATTACATTATAAGGTATTTTCAATGATACACTGCATATTACGTTATATTATAAGGCATTTTCAGTGATAGACTGGATATTACGTTATATTATAAGGTATTTTCAATGATACACAGCATATTACGTTATATTATAAGGTATTTTCAATGAATCACTGCATATTACGTTATATTATAAGGTATTTTCAATGATACACTACGATATATTATAAGTTATTTTCAATGATACACTGCATATTACGTTACATTATAAGGTATTTTCAATGATACACTGCATATTACGTTATATTATAAGGTATTTTCAATGATTCACTGCAAATTACGTTATATTATAATGTATTTCCAATTATAAACTGCCTATTACGTTATATTATAAGGAATTTTAAATGATACAGTACATATTACATTACATTATAAGGAATTTTAAATGATACAGTACATATTACATTACATTATAAGGTATTTTCAATGATAGACTGCAAATATCACGTTATATTATAAGGTATTTTCAATGATACACTGCATATTACGTTATATTATAAGCTATTTTCAATGATACACTGAATATTACGTTATATTATAAGGTATTTTCAATGATACACTACGATACATTATAAGTTATTTTCAATTATACACTGCATATTACGTTACATTATAAGGTATTTTCAATGATACATTGCATATTACGTTATATTATAAGGTATTTTCAATGATACACAGCATATTACGTTATATTATAAGGTATTTTCAATGAATCACTGCATATTACGTTATATTATAAGGTATTTTCAATGATACACAGCATATTACGGTATATTATAAGGTATTTTCAATGAATCACTGCATATTCCGTTATATTATAAGGAATTTTAAATGATACACTACATATTACATTACATTATAAGGTATTTTCAATGATACACTGCATATTACGTTATATTATAAGGTATTTTCAGTGATAGACTGGATATTTCGTTATATTATAAGGTATTTTCAATGATACACTGCATATTACGTTATATTATACGGTATTTCCAATGATAGACTGCATATTACATTGTATTATAAGGTATTTTCAATGATACACTGCATATTACGTTATATTATAAGTTATTTTCAATGATTCACTGCAAATTACGTTATATTATAATGTATTTCCAATTATACACTGCCTATTACGTTATATTATAAGGTATTTTCAAAGATACACTGCATATTACGTTATATTATAAGGTATTTTCAATGATACACTACGATATATTATAAGATATTTTCAATGATACTACAAATTACGTTATATTATAAGGTATTTTCAATGATACACTACGATATATTATAAGATATTTTCAATTATACACTGCATATTACGTTACATTATAAGGTATTTTCAATGATACACTGCATAATACGTTATATTATAAGGTATTTTCAATGATACACAGCATATTACGTTATATTATAAGGTATTTTCAATGAATCACTGCATATTACGTTATATTATAAGGAATTTTAAATGATACAGTACATATTACATTACATTATAAGGAATTTTAAATGATACAGTACATATTACATTACATTATAAGGTATTTTCAATGATACACTGCATATTACGTTATATTATAAGGCATTTTCAGTGATAGACTGGATATTACGTTATATTATAAGGTATTTTCAATGATACACAGCATATTACGTTATATTATAAGGTATTTTCAATGAATCACTGCATATTACGTTATATTATAAGGTATTTTCAATGATACAATACAATTACGATATATTCTAAAGTATTTTCAATGATACACTGTATATTACGTTATATTATAAGGTATTTTCAATGATACACTGCGTATTACGTTATATTATAAGGTATTTTCAATGATACACTACGATGTATTATAAGATATTTTCAATTATACACTGCATACTACGTTACATTATAAGGTATTTTCAATGATACACTGCATATTACGTTATATTATAAGTTATTTTCAATGATAGACTGCGAATATCACGTTATATTATAATGTATTTCCAATTATAAACTGCCTATTACGTTATATTATAAGGAATTTTAAATGATACAGTACATATTACATTACATTATAAGGAATTTTAAATGATACAGTTCATATTACATTACATTATAAGGTATTTTCAATGATACACTGCATATTACGTTATATTAATGGCATTTTCAGTGATAGACTGGATATTACGTTATATTATAAGGTATTTTCAATGAATCACTGCATATTACGTTATATTATAAGGTATTTTCAATGATACACTACAAATTACGATATATTATAAGTTATTTTCAATTATACACTGCATATTACGTTACATTATAAGGTATTTTCAATGATACATTGCATATTACGTTATATTATAAGGTATTTTCAATGATACACAGCATATTACGTTATATTATAAGGTATTTTCAATGAATCACTGCATATTACGTTATATTATAAGGTATTTTCAATGATACACAGCATATTACGGTATATTATAAGGTATTTTCAATGAATCACTGCATATTACGTTATATTATAAGGATTTTTAAATGATACACTACATATTACATTACATTATAAGGTATTTTCAATGATACACTGCATATTACGTTATATTATAAGGTATTTTCAGTGATAGACTGGATATTACGTTATATTATAAGGTATTTTCAATGATACACTGCATATTACGTTATATTATACGGTATTTCCAATGATAGACTGCATATTACATTGTATTATAAGGTATTTTCAATGATACACTGCATATTACGTTATATTATAAGTTATTTTCAATGATTCACTGCAAATTACGTTATATTATAATGTATTTCCAATTATACACTGCCTATTACGTTATATTATAAGGTATTTTCAATGATACACTGCATATTACGTTATATTATAAGGTATTTTCAATGATACACTACGATATATTATAAGATATTTTCAATGATACTACAAATTACGTTATATTATAAGGTATTTTCAATGATACACTACGATATATTATAAGATATTTTCAATTATACACTGCATATTACGTTACATTATAAGGTATTTTCAATGATACACTGCATATTACGTTATATTATAAGGTATTTTCAATGATACACAGCATATTACGTTATATTATAAGGTATTTTCAATGAATCACTGCATATTACGTTATATTATAAGGAATTTTAAATGATACAGTACATATTACATTACATTATAAGGAATTTTAAATGATACAGTACATATTACATTACATTATAAGGTATTTTCAATGATACACTGCATATTACGTTATATTATAAGGCATTTTCAGTGATAGACTGGATATTACGTTATATTATAAGGTATTTTCAATGATACACAGCATATTACGTTATATTATAAGGTATTTTCAATGAATCACTGCATATTACGTTATATTATAAGGTATTTTCAATGATACAATACAATTACGATATATTCTAAAGTATTTTCAATGATACACTGTATATTACGTTATATTATAAGGTATTTTCAATGATACACTGCGTATTACGTTATATTATAAGGTATTTTCAATGATACACTACGATGTATTATAAGATATTTTCAATTATACACTGCATATTACGTTACATTATAAGGTATTTTCAATGATACACTGCATATTACGTTATATTATAAGTTATTTTCAATGATAGACTGCGAATATCACGTTATATTATAATGTATTTCCAATTATAAACTGCCTATTACGTTATATTATAAGGAATTTTAAATGATACAGTACATATTACATTACATTATAAGGAATTTTAAATGATACAGTTCATATTACATTACATTATAAGGTATTTTCAATGATACACTGCATATTACGTTATATTATAAGTTATTTTCAGTGATAGACTGGATATTACGTTATATTATAAGGTATTTTCAATGAATCACTGCATATTACGTTATATTATAAGGTATTTTCAATGATACACTACAAATTACGATATATTATAAGTTATTTTCAATTATACACTGCATATTACGTTACATTATAAGGTATTTTCAATGATACACTGCATATTACGTTATATTATAAGGTATTTTCAATGATACACAGCATATTACGTTATATTATAAGGTATTTTCAATGAATCACTGCATATTACGTTATATTATAAGGTATTTTCAATGATACACAGCATATTACGGTATATTATAAGGTATTTTCAATGAATCACTGCATATTACGTTATATTATAAGGAATTTTAAATGATACACTACATATTACATTACATTATAAGGTATTTTCAATGATACACTGCATATTACGTTATATTATAAGGTATTTTCAGTGATAGACTGGATACTACGTTATATTATAAGGTATTTTCAATGATACACTGCATATTACGTTATATTATACGGTATTTCCAATGATAGACTGCATATTACATTGTATTATAAGGTATTTTCAATGATACACTGCATATTACGTTATATTATAAGTTATTTTCAATGATTCACTGCAAATTACGTTATATTATAATGTATTTCCAATTATACACTGCCTATTACGTTATATTATAAGGTATTTTCAATGATACACTGCATATTACGTTATATTATAAGGTATTTTCAATGATACACTACGATATATTATAAGATATTTTCAATGATACTACAAATTACGTTATATTATAAGGTATTTTCAATGATACACTACGATATATTATAAGATATTTTCAATTATACACTGCATATTACGTTACATTATAAGGTATTTTCAATGATACACTGCATATTACGTTATATTATAAGGTATTTTCAATGATACACTGCATATTACGTTATATTATAAGGTATTTTCAATTAATCACTGCATATTACGTTATATTATAAGGAATTTTAAATGATACAGTACATATTACATTACATTATAAGGAATTTTAAATGATACAGTACATATTACATTACATTATAAGGTATTTTCAATGATACACTGCATATTACGTTATATTATAAGGCATTTTCAGTGATAGACTGGATATTACGTTATATTATAAGGTATTTTCAATGATACACAGCATATTACGTTATATTATAAGGTATTTTCAATGAATCACTGCATATTACGTTATATTATAAGGTATTTTCAATGATACAATACAATTACGATATATTCTAAAGTATTTTCAATGATACACTGTATATTACGTTATATTATAAGGTATTTTCAATGATACACTGCGTATTACGTTATATTATAAGGTATTTTCAATGATACACTACGATGTATTATAAGATATTTTCAATTATACACTGCATATTACGTTACATTATAAGGTATTTTCAATGATACACTGCATATTACGTTATATTATAAGTTATTTTCAATGATAGACTGCGAATATCACGTTATATTATAATGTATTTCCAATTATAAACTGCCTATTACGTTATATTATAAGGAATTTTAAATGATACAGTACATATTACATTACATTATAAGGAATTTTAAATGATACAGTTCATATTACATTACATTATAAGGTATTTTCAATGATACACTGCATATTACGTTATATTATAAGGTATTTTCAGTGATAGACTGGATATTACGTTATATTATAAGGTATTTTCAATGAATCACTGCATATTACGTTATATTATAAGGTATTTTCAATGATACACTACAAATTACGATATATTATAAGTTATTTTCAATTATACACTGCATATTACGTTACATTATAAGGTATTTTCAATGATACATTGCATATTACGTTATATTATAAGGTATTTTCAATGATACACAGCATATTACGTTATATTATAAGGTATTTTCAATGAATCACTGCATATTACGTTATATTATAAGGTATTTTCAATGATACACAGCATATTACGTTATATTATAAGGTATTTTCAATGAATCACTGCATATTACGTTATATTATAAGGAATTTTAAATGATACACTACATATTACATTACATTATAAGGTATTTTCAATGATACACTGCATATTACGTTATATTATAAGGTATTTTCAGTGATAGACTGGATATTACGTTATATTATAAGGTATTTTCAATGATACACTGCATATTACGTTATATTATACGGTATTTCCAATGATAGACTGCATATTACATTGTATTATAAGGTATTTTCAATGATACACTGCATATTACGTTATATTATAAGTTATTTTCAATGATTCACTGCAAATTACGTTATATTATAATGTATTTCCAATTATACACTGCCTATTACGTTATATTATAAGGTATTTTCAAAGATACACTGCATATTACGTTATATTATAAGGTATTTTCAATGATACACTACGATATATTATAAGATATTTTCAATGATACTACAAATTACGTTATATTATAAGGTATTTTCAATGATACACTACGATATATTATAAGATATTTTCAATTATACACTGCATATTACGTTACATTATAAGGTATTTTCAATGATACACTGCATATTACGTTATATTATAAGGTATTTTCAATGATACACAGCATATTACGTTATATTATAAGGTATTTTCAATGAATCACTGCATATTACGTTATATTATAAGGAATTTTAAATGATACAGTACATATTACATTACATTATAAGGAATTTTAAATGATACAGTACATATTACATTACATTATAAGGTATTTTCAATGATACACTGCATATTACGTTATATTATAAGGCATTTTCAGTGATAGACTGGATATTACGTTATATTATAAGGTATTTTCAATGATACACAGCATATTACGTTATATTATAAGGTATTTTCAATTAATCACTGCATATTACGTTATATTATAAGGTATTTTCAATGATACAATACAATTACGATATATTCTAAAGTATTTTCAATGATACACTGTATATTACGTTATATTATAAGGTATTTTCAATGATACACTGCGTATTACGTTATATTATAAGGTATTTTCAATGATACACTACGATGTATTATAAGATATTTTCAATTATACACTGCATATTACGTTACATTATAAGGTATTTTCAATGATACACTGCATATTACGTTATATTATAAGTTATTTTCAATGATAGACTGCGAATATCACGTTATATTATAATGTATTTCCAATTATAAACTGCCTATTACGTTATATTATAAGGAATTTTAAATGATACAGTACATATTACATTACATTATAAGGAATTTTAAATGATACAGTTCATATTACATTACATTATAAGGTATTTTCAATGATACACTGCATATTACGTTATATTATAAGGCATTTTCAGTGATAGACTGGATATTACGTTATATTATAAGGTATTTTCAATGAATCACTGCATATTACGTTATATTATAAGGTATTTTCAATGATACACTACAAATTACGATATATTATAAGTTATTTTCAATTATACACTGCATATTACGTTACATTATAAGGTATTTTCAATGATACATTGCATATTACGTTATATTATAAGGTATTTTCAATGATACACAGCATATTACGTTATATTATAAGGTATTTTCAATGAATCACTGCATATTACGTTATATTATAAGGTATTTTCAATGATACACAGCATATTACGGTATATTATAAGGTATTTTCAATGAATCACTGCATATTACGTTATATTATAAGGAATTTTAAATGATACACTACATATTACATTACATTATAAGGTATTTTCAATGATACACTGCATATTACGTTATATTATAAGGTATTTTCAGTGATAGACTGCATATTACGTTATATTATAAGGTATTTTCAATGATACACTGCATATTACGTTATATTATACGGTATTTCCAATGATAGACTGCATATTACATTGTATTATAAGGTATTTTCAATGATACACTGCATATTACGTTATATTATAAGTTATTTTCAATGATTCACTGCAAATTACGTTATATTATAATGTATTTCCAATTATACACTGCCTATTACGTTATATTATAAGGTATTTTCAAAGATACACTGCATATTACGTTATATTATAAGGTATTTTCAATGATACACTACGATATATTATAAGATATTTTCAATGATACTACAAATTACGTTATATTATAAGGTATTTTCAATGATACACTACGATATATTATAAGATATTTTCAATTATACACTGCATATTACGTTACATTATAAGGTATTTTCAATGATACACTGCATATTACGTTATATTATAAGGTATTTTCAATGATACACAGCATATTACGTTATATTATAAGGTATTTTCAATGAATCACTGCATATTACGTTATATTATAAGGAATTTTAAATGATACAGTACATATTACATTACATTATAAGGAATTTTAAATGATACAGTACATATTACATTACATTATAAGGTATTTTCAATGATACACTGCATATTACGTTATATTATAAGGCATTTTCAGTGATAGACTGGATATTACGTTATATTATAAGGTATTTTCAATGATACACAGCATATTACGTTATATTATAAGGTATTTTCAATGAATCACTGCATATTACGTTATATTATAAGGTATTTTCAATGATACACTGCATATTACGTTATATTATAAGTTATTTTCAATGATTCACTGCAAATTACGTTATATTATAATGTATTTCCAATTATAAACTGCCTATTACGTTATATTATAAGGAATTTTAAATGATACAGTACATATTACATTACATTATAAGGAATTTTAAATGATACAGTCCATATTACATTACATTATAAGGTATTTTCAATGATAGACTGCAAATATCACGTTATATTATAAGGTATTTTCAATGATACACTGCATATTACGTTATATTATAAGCTATTTTCAATGATACACTGAATATTACGTTATATTATAAGGTATTTTCAATGATACACTACGATACATTATAAGTTATTTTCAATTATACACTGCATATTACGTTACATTATAAGGTATTTTCAGTGATAGACTGGATATTACGTTATATTATAAGGTATTTTCAATGAATCACTGCATATTACGTTATATTATAAGGTATTTTCAATGATACACTACAAATTACGATATATTATAAAGTATTTTCAATGATACACTGCATATTACGTTATATTATAAGGCATTTTCAGTGATAGACTGGATATTACGTTATATTATAAGGTATTTTCAATGAATCACTGCATATTACGATATATTATAAGGTATTTTCAATGATACACTACAAATTACGATATATTATAAAGTATTTTCAATGATACACTGCGTATTACGTTATATTATAAGTTATTTTCATTGATAGACTGCATATTACCTTATATAATAAATTATTTTCAAAGATAGACTGCAAATATCACGTTATATTATAAGGTATTTTCAATGATATACTGCATATTACGATATATTATAAAGTATTTTCAATGATACACTGTATATTACGTTATAGTATAAGGTATTTTCTATGATACACTGCATATTACGTTATATTATAAGGTATTTTCAATGATACACTACGATATATTATAAGATATTTTCAATGATACTACTGTTACGTCTCACGCGGGGTCCGCGAAGACGTTACGTTTTTACGCGTGCGAATTTATTTCGATGTTTACGGTTCGTTGCGACGTAGGACGAGTTACGTCGTTCCGTCGTCAGAGAGAGAATGTCGGGATGGGATCCCCGGTCGGCTGGACCTAGTCCGCCTGGGCCGTGAATTGGAGTACGCACACGCAAACGGCTGGACCAAGTCCGCCAAGATTGTGGGTGGGTACGGTAGGTCGAACGGCTGGACCCAGTCCGCCTAGTTCGAGGAAAATTGGAGACTTCACAAACGGCTAGACCTAGTCCGCCAAGATTGTGGTAGGTGAGGGAACTCGAACGGCTAGACCCAGTCCGCCTAGTTCGAGGGAAATTGAAGGACGCACAAACGGCTGGACCCAGTCCGCCAGGAATGTGGTAGTGGGGGAGCTCGAGAGGCTAGATCCAGTCCGCCGTGCTCGAACGTGTAGGTATAGGACAGGGGTGAAAAAGTGGTTGGCGACTCCTCTCACGACTAAGGTTCTTGATACACGCACGTTCGCACACGCAAATGAATTTATTCTGTGCTGGTCCGCACGCAGCAATATCGACGTATAAGGGGATTAGGAAGGAGGTGGTGTATCCTCTCAGTTTGAGTTCCAGAACTACAAATAGTTCAAAGTGCTCTCGGTTTCATCATCGAGAATGATGGAAGTAGGTAAATGGTTAAAAGGTTGGATTGAGGAAAGTGAACGCGAACAGTCGTTGCACTGGATGGTGCACCGGAGAATTCTGACTTCAGACTTCAGCTGACTCGTGACTTCGACTGACTCCTGACTTCGACTGACTCCTGACTTCGACTGACTCCTGACTTCGACTGCTTTCGACTGATTCCTGAATTCAACTGACTCCTGACTTCGACTGCTTTCGACTGATTCCTGAATTCAACTGACTCCTGACTTCGACTGCTTTCGACTGATTCCTGAATTCAACTGACTCCTGACTTCGACTGACTTCGTAGGTGTCCAGCTGCTTCCCTTATAGTCCAACGTTGGTGGAAGGGGGTAGTCCCAATCACATGTCAAGTTGTTCCAGTGGAAGGGGTAGTGGATCACTGGAGGTGGATCGACGTTCCTGCGTCTAAGTCCTTTATCGTATTTTGTGAAATAATTCTGTTCTGAGACTATGTCCTTATCGTATTTCGTGAAATAATTCTGTTCTGAGACTATGTCCTTTATCGTATTTCGTGAAATAATTCAGTTCTCAGACTATGTTCTTATCGTATTTCGTGAAATAATTCTGTTCTCAGACTATGTCCTTATCGTATTTCGTGAAATAATTCTGTTCTCAGACTATGTCTTTATCGTATTTCGTGAGATAATTCAGGTGCAGGAATGGTGTTGTCGGTTCGAACTGTCGACTACTAATAATCGATTTGATCCGCTGTCTCGATGATTTCGACTTCTGGTGGGGGTTGCGACGTAGTAGGTTCACTAGACTGGAACGGACCGTATCAATAGGGAAACGGTCCCTTGAAACTTTATTCTTGTGAGATTTGAAATAGTGGCGTATGAATGAGGGGCAGGCCCCTTAAAAATATACCACAGGAACGGCCTGGGCTTGCAAGAGCAGGACGGACTGTGGTGACGAACGTCACACGTCACCCCTCGGGGAAAAAAAAAGGAAAAATTTTCTTTTTCGTAGAAAAATAAATTTTACACTTTTTTTTTTTTTTGAAAGTGGAGGGAAGGTGGGAAATAAGAGTAAAACAAAATATATAGTTCGTGTTGAGTCGGACGCCAAAATAGAAAATAATAATTGTATGTGGCGTGTGTCCGAAAAATGGGGATTGTCAAGAAAATAAAAATAAAAATAAATTAAATGAACATTTGTTTGCACCCTTTTTTTTTTTTTGAAATTTAATAATCGGTAATCGATTACCATTCGCCGTTTCTTTTGTCCATCTGGTCCTGGTTTTTTGGGGACGATCCAGATAGGAGAATTGTAGGGAGATATCGATGGTTGTATGATATCGTTGTCGAGCAGTTCGTTTACTTGTTTGTTAATCTCCTCTTTGTGAATTGGTGGGAAACGATATTGTTTCACGTTTATAGGACGATCATCTGTTGTCGTAATTCGATGCGTTATTGCGTCGGTGTGGCCGAGTTGGCTTTCGGGTAAATGAAATATCGTGTTGTATTGATCAACAAGATTTCCGACACTGTTTCTTTCTTCGGGGTTCAAGTGCTCCGTATTTAGATGTTGCATGATTGCGGTTATACGGTCGTTTCCACGGGGATTTGTATCGGGGGATATTAGAGGTTTCGCATGTTGACGAATATGATGGCAAGGGAATAATGAATTAGAATTCGAAGTGGCCTCAGAGGATTCCTTTTCGCAGGTTTTGGGGGTAGGTAGAATCGGCTTGGACTCTTTAGAAGGGGACTCCGACATGCGAGGTGGGAGTGTAGAATTGGATTCGCATGCTTTTGGAGGGGGTTGAGATTGGACGCACAGCGCACCTGGATTTAGTAAAGATTTAGTAGGTGGGTGCACTGTGGTGGGAGAAATAGAAGGGGTATGCGAAAGAGGAATTAGTGAGGGTTCTTCGAACTCCTCGAGTTCGATGTTGGGTTCTTGCAGTACAATACTTTGATTGGTTGTATTGACTGCGGGGAGATAAGCTTTTCCTTGCTTTGATTTAATTATGGCGTGTCCTAAATGGACTCCTTCGCCGAGGTTTTGACGCGGCACGTAGCCTTCGCCAAGATTTGGATTCAGGATGTGTATGGGGATGACCGTTTTCGATCTAGCAGGTAGCGTGATCGGTTCACGATTAAGGAATGGTATGGTGGTACCGTGGAAACGGAGGCAACTTTCCGAATAGACAATGTCGACGGATTGGTTTCGAAAAAATTCTGAGCCAATTATGCTATTTTGGGGAATTGGTAGATCGTCGGTGACGACATGAAATATCACCTTGTGATTGAAAATGTTCAATTCGAACGTGCCAAGGGTGGTGATGGTGTGGTTGGTAATACCTGTAATAATCACCCTTTCTTGGGTATTGATTAACTCGGGTTCGACCAATGATTTTTGTTTGATTATATTGATTTCCGATCCTGTGTCGACCATAGCTTCTGTCGCTTCGTTTAGGTCGACAGAATGTAGCATGACTGCAGGTACGAGTCGAGCCGGTTTTAATTGGACTATACACATTCGTGCTTGTCCTGGTCTTCTCGTTCCGCGATTATCGGAAGTGCGGAGCGCGTCTGCTGTGGGGGTGCTCCACGAGGCGCGCTCGGGGGTTCTCGTGGGCGGTTCTCGTTTCCCTGGAACCGTTGATTATTGTAGGCTCGTTTCCTACACTCGGAGATTAGGTGGCCCGGGATTTTGCAGTATGTACAGATCTTTAGATCCATTAGACGACTTGTAGGTGTGCTGGTCGCGTCGTTGTTGGCGGCGCGACGTGGCGGATCTGGCCAACGAGTGATTTGACCTCGAGCATCCTGGGAGGGACCGCGGTATTGTCCATGGTTGCGGCAGGTACGGGCCTCATGCCCCGGCCTTAGACAAATTTGACATGTGAGCTGTGACGTTCGTGGAGTCGTCGAAAATCTTCGCTCATCTCTTTCCATTTCTTTAGTTATCTGGATTGCGGAATCGAAGGTTTCGGCTAAGCCGAAACAGCCTTCGTGTCGGATTCGGGTTCTCATGTCGGGAGGTAACCCGTCCAGGAAGGAGTCCAGAGTAAGGTCGTCTATATCGCTGACATGTTTGTCGGTCAAACTTCCATAACGCTCCCTTTCGCCGTCGACAATAGCGGAATTCAAGTCTTTGGCTCGCGTTATGTAGTCGAGGATGTGTTCTCTGGGCTCTTTTATGATGTTCGCTAGTTCGCCGCGGTAATGGTTAGGAGTTTTCGAGGGGGCGAAGACGTATCTTAGCCGGTTTATTAGCTCGTCTACGGAATTATGTGTTTGATCTTCGACAGCCAGGGCCGCATGTCCCTTGAGTCTGTTGCGCAGGAGTTTTGCTAGATTTGGTTCCGCTTTGGCGGGTAGCAGTTCGCGAGCCCGCTTGCATGCTCGTGCGAATTGAAAGACTGTGATGTTACCTCCATCGAAGTGGGGAACGGTTTCTACCGCGTCTTTCAGTGTAATTCGTCCATACTCGCGGGATGAATAATAATCCGTCTTTTCCACGATTTTATGCAGTGGGTTCGGGGTTTCAGACGTCGAGGTGTGATCGGATACGTGGGAGTTTGCTGGGCCTCCCAGTTTTTCGATAATTGACTGCATCTTTCTTAATTGTTTAGCCATCCCCTCGATGACAGTGAGATTCGACGCAGGTTCAAGTTTGACCTCGGGAACTGGAACAGGTACATTGTGCTTGGCGAGTAGTTCTTGGTGCTTGAGTAGCATCTCTTTAAATTGTTCCAACAGGGTAATCTCCCTCGTTGGATCCTCGACAGGAAGAATCGGTTCCTCTAGTACGCTGTTGCTTCGCTCTGAATGCTGAGACATCGTGTGAGCGGAAAATTATATGAATTGCGGCAATTGTGGGTGCTTCGTTGAGCAATTCAAATCCCACCGAGCTGTCACCAATTTGTTACGTCTCACGCGGGGTCCGCGAAGACGTTACGTTTTTACGCGTGCGAATTTATTTCGATGTTTACGGTTCGTTGCGACGTAGGACGAGTTACGTCGTTCCGTCGTCAGAGAGAGAATGTCGGGATGGGATCCCCGGTCGGCTGGACCTAGTCCGCCTGGGCCGTGAATTGGAGTACGCACACGCAAACGGCTGGACCAAGTCCGCCAAGATTGTGGGTGGGTACGGTAGGTCGAACGGCTGGACCCAGTCCGCCTAGTTCGAGGAAAATTGGAGACTTCACAAACGGCTAGACCTAGTCCGCCAAGATTGTGGTAGGTGAGGGAACTCGAACGGCTAGACCCAGTCCGCCTAGTTCGAGGGAAATTGAAGGACGCACAAACGGCTGGACCCAGTCCGCCAGGAATGTGGTAGTGGGGGAGCTCGAGAGGCTAGATCCAGTCCGCCGTGCTCGAACGTGTAGGTATAGGACAGGGGTGAAAAAGTGGTTGGCGACTCCTCTCACGACTAAGGTTCTTGATACACGCACGTTCGCACACGCAAATGAATTTATTCTGTGCTGGTCCGCACGCAGCAATATCGACGTATAAGGGGATTAGGAAGGAGGTGGTGTATCCTCTCAGTTTGAGTTCCAGAACTACAAATAGTTCAAAGTGCTCTCGGTTTCATCATCGAGAATGATGGAAGTAGGTAAATGGTTAAAAGGTTGGATTGAGGAAAGTGAACGCGAACAGTCGTTGCACTGGATGGTGCACCGGAGAATTCTGACTTCAGACTTCAGCTGACTCGTGACTTCGACTGACTCCTGACTTCGACTGACTCCTGACTTCGACTGACTCCTGACTTCGACTGCTTTCGACTGATTCCTGAATTCAACTGACTCCTGACTTCGACTGCTTTCGACTGATTCCTGAATTCAACTGACTCCTGACTTCGACTGCTTTCGACTGATTCCTGAATTCAACTGACTCCTGACTTCGACTGACTTCGTAGGTGTCCAGCTGCTTCCCTTATAGTCCAACGTTGGTGGAAGGGGGTAGTCCCAATCACATGTCAAGTTGTTCCAGTGGAAGGGGTAGTGGATCACTGGAGGTGGATCGACGTTCCTGCGTCTAAGTCCTTTATCGTATTTTGTGAAATAATTCTGTTCTGAGACTATGTCCTTATCGTATTTCGTGAAATAATTCTGTTCTGAGACTATGTCCTTTATCGTATTTCGTGAAATAATTCAGTTCTCAGACTATGTTCTTATCGTATTTCGTGAAATAATTCTGTTCTCAGACTATGTCCTTATCGTATTTCGTGAAATAATTCTGTTCTCAGACTATGTCTTTATCGTATTTCGTGAGATAATTCAGGTGCAGGAATGGTGTTGTCGGTTCGAACTGTCGACTACTAATAATCGATTTGATCCGCTGTCTCGATGATTTCGACTTCTGGTGGGGGTTGCGACGTAGTAGGTTCACTAGACTGGAACGGACCGTATCAATAGGGAAACGGTCCCTTGAAACTTTATTCTTGTGAGATTTGAAATAGTGGCGTATGAATGAGGGGCAGGCCCCTTAAAAATATACCACAGGAACGGCCTGGGCTTGCAAGAGCAGGACGGACTGTGGTGACGAACGTCACACTACAAATTACGTTATATTATAAGGTATTTTCAATGATACACTACGATATATTATAAGATATTTTCAATTATACACTGCATATTACGTTACATTATAAGGTATTTTCAATGATACACTGCATATTACGTTATATTATAAGGTATTTTCAATGATACACAGCATATTACGTTATATTATAAGGTATTTTCAATGAATCACTGCATATTACGTTATATTATAAGGAATTTTAAATGATACAGTACATATTACATTACATTATAAGGAATTTTAAATGATACAGTACATATTACATTACATTATAAGGTATTTTCAATGATACACTGCATATTACGTTATATTATAAGGCATTTTCAGTGATAGACTGCATATTACGTTATATTATAAGGTATTTTCAATGATACACAGCATATTACGTTATATTATAAGGTATTTTCAATGAATCACTGCATATTACGTTATATTATAAGGTATTTTCAATGATACACTACGATATATTATAAGTTATTTTCAATGATACACTGCATATTACGTTACATTATAAGGTATTTTCAATGATACACTGCATATTACGTTATATTATAAGTTATTTTCAATGATTCACTGCAAATTACGTTATATTATAATGTATTTCCAATTATAAACTGCCTATTACGTTATATTATAAGGAATTTTAAATGATACAGTACATATTACATTACATTATAAGGAATTTTAAATGATACAGTACATATTACATTACATTATAAGGTATTTTCAATGATAGACTGCAAATATCACGTTATATTATAAGGTATTTTCAAAGATACACTGCATATTACGTTATATTATAAGCTATTTTCAATGATACACTGAATATTACGTTATATTATAAGGTACTTTCAATGATACACTACGATACATTATAAGTTATTTTCAATTATACACTGCATATTACGTTACATTATAAGGTATTTTCAATGAATCACTGCATATTACGTTATATTATAAGGTATTTTCAATGATACACAGCATATTACGGTATATTATAAGGTATTTTCAATGAATCACTGCATATTCCGTTATATTATAAGGAATTTTAAATGATACACTACATATTACATTACATTATAAGGTATTTTCAATGATACACTGCATATTACGTTATATTATAAGGTATTTTCAGTGATAGACTGGATATTACGTTATATTATAAGGTATTTTCAATGATACACTGCATATTACGTAATATTATACGGTATTTCCAATGATAGACTGCATATTACATTGTATTATAAGGTATTTTCAATGATACACTGCATATTACGTTATATTATAAGTTATTTTCAATGATTCACTGCAAATTACGTTATATTATAATGTATTTCCAATTATACACTGCCTATTACGTTATATTATAAGGTATTTTCAAAGATACACTGCATATTACGTTATATTATAAGGTATTTTCAATGATACACTACGATATATTATAAGATATTTTCAATGATACTACAAATTAAGTTATATTATAAGGTATTTTCAATGATACACTACGATATATTATAAGATATTTTCAATTATACACTGCATATTACGTTACATTATAAGGTATTTTCAATGAATCACTGCATATTACGTTATATTATAAGGTATTTTCAATGATACACTACGATATATTATAAGATATTTTCAATTATACACTGCATATTACGTTACATTATAAGGTATTTTCAATGATACACTGCATATTACGTTATATTATAAGTTATTTTCAATGATTCACTGCAAATTACGTTATATTATAATGTATTTCCAATTATAAACTGCCTATTACGTTATATTATAAGGAATTTTAAATGATACAGTACATATTACATTACATTATAAGGAATTTTAAATGATACAGTACATATTACATTACATTATAAGGTATTTTCAATGATAGACTGCAAATATCACGTTATATTATAAGGTATTTTCAATGATACACTGCATATTACGTTATATTATAAGCTATTTTCAATGATACACTGAATATTACGTTATATTATAAGGTATTTTCAATGATACACTACGATACATTATAAGTTATTTTCAATTATACACTGCATATTACGTTACATTATAAGGTATTTTCAATGATACATTGCATATTACGTTATATTATAAGGTATTTTCAATGATACACAGCATATTACGTTATATTATAAGGTATTTTCAATGAATCACTGCATATTACGTTATATTATAAGGTATTTTCAATGATACACAGCATATTACGGTATATTATAAGGTATTTTCAATGAATCACTGCATATTCCGTTATATTATAAGGAATTTTAAATGATACACTACATATTACATTACATTATAAGGTATTTTCAATGATACACTGCATATTACGTTATATTATAAGGTATTTTCAGTGATAGACTGGATATTACGTTATATTATAAGGTATTTTCAATGATACACTGCATATAACGTAATATTATACGGTATTTCCAATGATAGACTGCATATTACATTGTATTATAAGGTATTTTCAATGATACACTGCATATTACGTTATATTATAAGTTATTTTCAATGATTCACTGCAAATTACGTTATATTATAATGTATTTCCAATTATACACTGCCTATTACGTTATATTATAAGGTATTTTCAATGATACACTGCATATTACGTTATATTATAAGGTATTTTCAATGATACACTACGATATATTATAAGATATTTTCAATGATACTACAAATTACGTTATATTATAAGGTATTTTCAATGATACACTACGATATATTATAAGATATTTTCAATTATACACTGCATATTACGTTACATTATAAGGTATTTTCAATGATACACTGCATAATACGTTATATTATAAGGTATTTTCAATGATACACAGCATATTACGTTATATTATAAGGTATTTTCAATGAATCACTGCATATTACGTTATATTATAAGGAATTTTAAATGATACAGTACATATTACATTACATTATAAGGAATTTTAAATGATACAGTACATATTACATTACATTATAAGGTATTTTCAATGATACACTGCATATTACGTTATATTATAAGGCATTTTCAGTGATAGACTGGATATTACGTTATATTATAAGGTATTTTCAATGATACACAGCATATTACGTTATATTATAAGGTATTTTCAATGAATCACTGCATATTACGTTATATTATAAGGTATTTTCAATGATACAATACAATTACGATATATTCTAAAGTATTTTCAATGATACACTGTATATTACGTTATATTATAAGGTATTTTCAATGATACACTGCGTATTACGTTATATTATAAGGTATTTTCAATGATACACTACGATATATTATAAGATATTTTCAATTATACACTGCATATTACGTTACATTATAAGGTATTTTCAATGATACACTGCATATTACGTTATATTATAAGTTATTTTCAATGATAGACTGCGAATATCACGTTATATTATAATGTATTTCCAATTATAAACTGCCTATTACGTTATATTATAAGGAATTTTAAATGATACAGTACATATTACATTACATTATAAGGAATTTTAAATGATACAGTTCATATTACATTACATTATAAGGTATTTTCAATGATACACTGCATATTACGTTATATTATAAGGCATTTTCAGTGATAGACTGGATATTACGTTATATTATAAGGTATTTTCAATGAATCACTGCATATTACGTTATATTATAAGGTATTTTCAATGATACACTACAAATTACGATATATTATAAGTTATTTTCAATTATACACTGCATATTACGTTACATTATAAGGTATTTTCAATGATACATTGCATATTACGTTATATTATAAGGTATTTTCAATGATACACAGCATATTACGTTATATTATAAGGTATTTTCAATGAATCACTGCATATTACGTTATATTATAAGGTATTTTCAATGATACACAGCATATTACGGTATATTATAAGGTATTTTCAATGAATCACTGCATATTACGTTATATTATAAGGAATTTTAAATGATACACTACATATTACATTACATTATAAGGTATTTTCAATGATACACTGCATATTACGTTATATTATAAGGTATTTTCAGTGATAGACTGGATATTACGTTATATTATAAGGTATTTTCAATGATACACTGCATATTACGTTATATTATACGGTATTTCCAATGATAGACTGCATATTACATTGTATTATAAGGTATTTTCAATGATACACTACTATATATTATAAGGTATTTTCAATTATGCACTGCATATTACGTTACATTATAAGGTATTTTCAATGATACACTGCATAATACGTTATATTATAAGGTATTTTCAATGATACACAGCATATTACGTTATATTATAAGGTATTTTCAATGAATCACTGCATATTACGTTATATTATAAGGAATTTTAAATGATACAGTACATATTACATTACATTATAAGGAATTTTAAATGATACAGTACATATTACATTACATTATAAGGTATTTTCAATGATACACTGCATATAACATTATATTATAAGGCATTTTCAGTGATAGACTGGATATTACGTTATATTATAAGGTATTTTCAATGATACACAGCATATTACGTTATATTATAAGGTATTTTCAATGAATCACTGCATATTACGTTATATTATAAGGTATTTCCAATTATAAACTGCCTATTACGTTATATTATAAGGAATTTTAAATGATACAGTACATATTACATTACATTATAAGGAATTTTAAATGATACAGTTCATATTACATTACATTATAAGGTATTTTCAATGATACACTGCATATTACGTTATATTATAAGGCATTTTCAGTGATAGACTGGATATTACGTTATATTATAAGGTATTTTCAATGAATCACTGCATATTACGATATATTATAAGGTATTTTCAATGATACACTACAAATTACGATATATTATAAAGTATTTTCAATGATACACTGCGTATTACGTTATATTATAAGTTATTTTAAATGATACACTACATATTACATTACATTATAAGGTATTTTCAATGATACACTGCATATTACGTTATATTATAAGGTATTTTCAGTGATAGACTGGATATTACGTTATATTATAAGGTATTTTCAATTATACACTGCATATTACGTTACATTATAAGGTATTTTCAATGATACACTGCATAATACGTTATATTATAAGGTATTTTCAATGATACACAGCATATTACGTTATATTATAAGGTATTTTCAATGAATCACTGCATATTACGTTATATTATAAGGAATTTTAAATGATACAGTACATATTACATTACATTATAAGGAATTTTAAATGATACAGTACATATTACATTACATTATAAGGTATTTTCAATGATACACTGCATATTACGTTATATTATAAGGCATTTTCAGTGATAGACTGGATATTACGTTATATTATAAGGTATTTTCAATGATACACAGCATATTACGTTATATTATAAGGTATTTTCAATGAATCACTGCATATTACGTTATATTATAAGGTATTTTCAATGATACAATACAATTACGATATATTCTAAAGTATTTTCAATGATACACTGTATATTACGTTATATTATAAGGTATTTTCAATGATACACTGCGTATTACGTTATATTATAAGGTATTTTCAATGATACACTACGATGTATTATAAGATATTTTCAATTATACACTGCATATTACGTTACATTATAAGGTATTTTCAATGATACACTGCATATTACGTTATATTATAAGTTATTTTCAATGATAGACTGCGAATATCACGTTATATTATAATGTATTTCCAATTATAAACTGCCTATTACGTTATATTATAAGGAATTTTAAATGATACAGTACATATTACATTACATTATAAGGAATTTTAAATGATACAGTTCATATTACATTACATTATAAGGTATTTTCAATGATACACTGCATATTACGTTATATTATAAGGCATTTTCAGTGATAGACTGGATATTACGTTATATTATAAGGTATTTTCAATGAATCACTGCATATTACGTTATATTATAAGGTATTTTCAATGATACACTACAAATTACGATATATTATAAGTTATTTTCAATTATACACTGCATATTACGTTACATTATAAGGTATTTTCAATGATACATTGCATATTACGTTATATTATAAGGTATTTTCAATGATACACAGCATATTACGTTATATTATAAGGTATTTTCAATGAATCACTGCATATTACGTTATATTATAAGGTATTTTCAATGATACACAGCATATTACGGTATATTATAAGGTATTTTCAATGAATCACTGCATATTACGTTATATTATAAGGAATTTTAAATGATACACTACATATTACATTACATTATAAGGTATTTTCAATGATACACTGCATATTACGTTATATTATAAGGTATTTTCAGTGATAGACTGGATATTACGTTATATTATAAGGTATTTTCAATGATACACTGCATATTACGTTATATTATACGGTATTTCCAATGATAGACTGCATATTACATTGTATTATAAGGTATTTTCAATGATACACTACTATATATTATAAGATATTTTCAATTATGCACTGCATATTACGTTACATTATAAGGTATTTTCAATGATACACTGCATAATACGTTATATTATAAGGTATTTTCAATGATACACAGCATATTACGTTATATTATAAGGTATTTTCAATGAATCACTGCATATTACGTTATATTATAAGGAATTTTAAATGATACAGTACATATTACATTACATTATAAGGAATTTTAAATGATACAGTACATATTACATTACATTATAAGGTATTTTCAATGATACACTGCATATAACGTTATATTATAAGGCATTTTCAGTGATAGACTGGATATTACGTTATATTATAAGGTATTTTCAATGATACACAGCATATTACGTTATATTATAAGGTATTTTCAATGAATCACTGCATATTACGTTATATTATAAGGTATTTCCAATTATAAACTGCCTATTACGTTATATTATAAGGAATTTTAAATGATACAGTACATATTACATTACATTATAAGGAATTTTAAATGATACAGTTCATATTACATTACATTATAAGGTATTTTCAATGATACACTGCATATTACGTTATATTATAAGGCATTTTCAGTGATAGACTGGATATTACGTTATATTATAAGGTATTTTCAATGAATCACTGCATATTACGTTATATTATAAGGTATTTTCAATGATACACTACAAATTACGATATATTATAAAGTATTTTCAATGATACATTGCATATTACGTTATATTATAAGGTATTTTCAATGATACACTACAATTACGATATATTCTAAAGTATTTTCAATGATATACTGCATATTACGTTATATTATAAGGTATTTTCAATGATACACAGCATATTACGTTATATTATAAGGTATTTTCAATGATACACTGTATATTACGTTATATTATAAGGTATTTTCAATGATACACTGCGTATTACGTTATATTATAAGGTATTTTCAATGATACACTATTATATATTATAAGATATTTTCAATTATACACTGCATATTACGTTACATTATAAGGTATTTTCAATGATACACTGCATATTACGTTATATTATAAGTTATTTTCAATGATTCACTGCAAATTACGTTATATTATAATGTATTTCCAATTATAAACTGCCTATTACGTTATATTATAAGGAATTTTAAATGATACAGTACATATTACATTACATTATAAGGAATTTTAAATGATACAGTACATATTACATTACATTATAAGGTATTTTCAATGATACACTGCATATTACGTTATATTATAAGGCATTTTCAGTGTAAGACTGGATATTACGTTATATTATAAGGTATTTTCAATGATACACAGCATATTACGTTATATTATAAGGTATTTTCAATGATACACTGCGTATTACGTTATATTATAAGTTATTTTCATTGATAGACTGCATATTACCTTATATAATAAGGTATTTTCAATGATAGACTGCAAATATCACGTTATATTATAAGGTATTTTCAATGATACACTGCATATTACGTTATATTATAAGGCATTTTCAGTGATAGACTGGATATTACGTTATATTATAAGGTATTTTCAATGATACACTACGATACATTATAAGTTATTTTCAATTATACACTGCATATTACGTTACATTATAAGGTATTTTCAATGATACATTGCATATTACGTTATATTATAAGGTATTTTCAATGATACACAGCATATTACGTTATATTATAAGGTATTTTCAATGAATCACTGCATATTACGTTATATTATAAGGTATTTTCAATGATACACAGCATATTACGGTATATTATAAGGTATTTTCAATGAATCACTGCATATTACGTTACATTATAAGGTATTTTCAATGATACACTGCATAATACGTTATATTATAAGGTATTTTCAATGATACACAGCATATTACGTTATATTATAAGGTATTTTCAATGAATCACTGCATATTACGTTATATTATAAGGAATTTTAAATGATACAGTACATATTACATTACATTATAAGGAATTTTAAATGATACAGTACATATTACATTACATTATAAGGTATTTTCAATGATACACTGCATATTACGTTATATTATAAGGCATTTTCAGTGATAGACTGGATATTACGTTATATTATAAGGTATTTTCAATGATACACAGCATATTACGTTATATTATAAGGTATTTTCAATGAATCACTGCATATTACGTTATATTATAAGGTATTTTCAATGATACAATACAATTACGATATATTCTAAAGTATTTTCAATGATACACTGTATATTACGTTATATTATAAGGTATTTTCAATGATACACTGCGTATTACGTTATATTATAAGGTATTTTCAATGATACACTACGATGTATTATAAGATATTTTCAATGATACACTGCATATTACGTTACATTATAAGGTATTTTCAATGATACACTGCATATTACGTTATATTATAAGTTATTTTCAATGATAGACTGCGAATATCACGTTATATTATAATGTATTTCCAATTATAAACTGCCTATTACGTTATATTATAAGGAATTTTAAATGATACAGTACATATTACATTACATTATAAGGAATTTTAAATGATACAGTTCATATTACATTACATTATAAGGTATTTTCAATGATACACTGCATATTACGTTATATTATAAGGCATTTTCAGTGATAGACTGGATATTACGTTATATTATAAGGTATTTTCAATGAATCACTGCATATTACGTTATATTATAAGGTATTTTCAATGATACACTACAATTACGATATATTCTAAAGTATTTTCAATGATATACTGCATATTACGTTATATTATAAGGTATTTTCAATGATACACAGCATATTACGTTATATTATAAGGTATTTTCAATGATACACTGTATATTACGTTATATTATAAGGTATTTTCAATGATACACTGCGTATTACGTTATATTATAAGGTATTTTCAATGATACACTACGATATATTATAAGATATTTTCAATTATACACTGCATATTACGTTACATTATAAGGTATTTTCAATGATACACTGCATATTACGTTATATTATAAGTTATTTTCAATGATTCACTGCAAATTACGTTATATTATAATGTATTTCCAATTATAAACTGCCTATTACGTTATATTATAAGGAATTTTAAATGATACAGTACATATTACATTACATTATAAGGAATTTTAAATGATACAGTACATATTACATTACATTATAAGGTATTTTCAATGATAGACTGCAAATATCACGTTATATTATAAGGTATTTTCAATGATACACTGCATATTACGTTATATTATAAGCTATTTTCAATGATACACTGAATATTACGTTATATTATAAGGTATTTTCAATGATACACTACGATACATTATAAGTTATTTTCAATTATACACTGCATATTACGTTACATTATAAGGTATTTTCAATGATACATTGCATATTACGTTATATTATAAGGTATTTTCAATGATACACAGCATATTACGTTATATTATAAGGTATTTTCAATGAATCACTGCATATTACGTTATATTATAAGGTATTTTCAATGATACACAGCATATTACGGTATATTATAAGGTATTTTCAATGAATCACTGCATATTCCGTTATATTATAAGGAATTTTAAATGATACACTACATATTACATTACATTATAAGGTATTTTCAATGATACACTGCATATTACGTTATATTATACGGTATTTCCAATGATAGACTGCATATTACATTGTATTATAAGGTATTTTCAATGATACACTACTATATATTATAAGATATTTTCAATTATGCACTGCATATTACGTTACATTATAAGGTATTTTCAATGATACACTGCATAATACGTTATATTATAAGGTATTTTCAATGATACACAGCATATTACGTTATATTATAAGGTATTTTCAATGAATCACTGCATATTACGTTATATTATAAGGAATTTTAAATGATACAGTACATATTACATTACATTATAAGGAATTTTAAATGATACAGTACATATTACATTACATTATAAGGTATTTTCAATGATACACTGCATATAACGTTATATTATAAGGCATTTTCAGTGATAGACTGGATATTACGTTATATTATAAGGTATTTTCAATGATACACAGCATATTACGTTATATTATAAGGTATTTTCAATGAATCACTGCATATTACGTTATATTATAAGGTATTTCCAATTATAAACTGCCTATTACGTTATATTATAAGGAATTTTAAATGATACAGTACATATTACATTACATTATAAGGAATTTTAAATGATACAGTTCATATTACATTACATTATAAGGTATTTTCAATGATACACTGCATATTACGTTATATTATAAGGCATTTTCAGTGATAGACTGGATATTACGTTATATTATAAGGTATTTTCAATGAATCACTGCATATTACGTTATATTATAAGGTATTTTCAATGATACACTACAAATTACGATATATTATAAAGTATTTTCAATGATACATTGCATATTACGTTATATTATAAGGTATTTTCAATGATACACTACAATTACGATATATTCTAAAGTATTTTCAATGATATACTGCATATTACGTTATATTATAAGGTATTTTCAATGATACACAGCATATTACGTTATATTATAAGGTATTTTCAATGATACACTGTATATTACGTTATATTATAAGGTATTTTCAATGATACACTGCGTATTACGTTATATTATAAGGTATTTTCAATGATACACTATTATATATTATAAGATATTTTCAATTATACACTGCATATTACGTTACATTATAAGGTATTTTCAATGATACACTGCATATTACGTTATATTATAAGTTATTTTCAATGATTCACTGCAAATTACGTTATATTATAATGTATTTCCAATTATAAACTGCCTATTACGTTATATTATAAGGAATTTTAAATGATACAGTACATATTACATTACATTATAAGGAATTTTAAATGATACAGTACATATTACATTACATTATAAGGTATTTTCAATGATACACTGCATATTACGTTATATTATAAGGCATTTTCAGTGTAAGACTGGATATTACGTTATATTATAAGGTATTTTCAATGATACACAGCATATTACGTTATATTATAAGGTATTTTCAATGATACACTGCGTATTACGTTATATTATAAGTTATTTTCATTGATAGACTGCATATTACCTTATATAATAAGGTATTTTCAATGATAGACTGCAAATATCACGTTATATTATAAGGTATTTTCAATGATACACTGCATATTACGTTATATTATAAGGCATTTTCAGTGATAGACTGGATATTACGTTATATTATAAGGTATTTTCAATGATACACTACGATACATTATAAGTTATTTTCAATTATACACTGCATATTACGTTACATTATAAGGTATTTTCAATGATACATTGCATATTACGTTATATTATAAGGTATTTTCAATGATACACTGCATATTACGTTATATTATAAGGTATTTTCAATGAATCACTGCATATTACGTTATATTATAAGGTATTTTCAATGATACACAGCATATTACGGTATATTATAAGGTATTTTCAATGAATCACTGCATATTACGTTATATTATAAGGAATTTTAAATGATACACTACATATTACATTACATTATAAGGTATTTTCAATGATACACTGCATATTACGTTATATTATAAGGTATTTTCAATGATACACTGCATATTACGTTATATTATAAGTTATTTTCAATGATAGACTGCGAATATCACGTTATATTATAATGTATTTCCAATTATAAACTGCCTATTACGTTATATTATAAGGAATTTTAAATGATACAGTACATATTACATTACATTATAAGGAATTTTAAATGATACAGTTCATATTACATTACATTATAAGGTATTTTCAATGATACACTGCATATTACGTTATATTATAAGGCATTTTCAGTGATAGACTGGATATTACGTTATATTATAAGGTATTTTCAATGAATCACTGCATATTACGTTATATTATAAGGTATTTTCAATGATACACTACAATTACGATATATTCTAAAGTATTTTCAATGATATACTGCATATTACGTTATATTATAAGGTATTTTCAATGATACACAGCATATTACGTTATATTATAAGGTATTTTCAATGATACACTGTATATTACGTTATATTATAAGGTATTTTCAATGATACACTGCGTATTACGTTATATTATAAGGTATTTTCAATGATACACTACGATATATTATAAGATATTTTCAATTATACACTGCATATTACGTTACATTATAAGGTATTTTCAATGATACACTGCATATTACGTTATATTATAAGTTATTTTCAATGATTCACTGCAAATTACGTTATATTATAATGTATTTCCAATTATAAACTGCCTATTACGTTATATTATAAGGAATTTTAAATGATACAGTACATATTACATTACATTATAAGGAATTTTAAATGATACAGTACATATTACATTACATTATAAGGTATTTTCAATGATAGACTGCAAATATCACGTTATATTATAAGGTATTTTCAATGATACACTGCATATTACGTTATATTATAAGCTATTTTCAATGATACACTGAATATTACGTTATATTATAAGGTATTTTCAATGATACACTACGATACATTATAAGTTATTTTCAATTATACACTGCATATTACGTTACATTATAAGGTATTTTCAATGATACATTGCATATTACGTTATATTATAAGGTATTTTCAATGATACACAGCATATTACGTTATATTATAAGGTATTTTCAATGAATCACTGCATATTACGTTATATTATAAGGTATTTTCAATGATACACAGCATATTACGGTATATTATAAGGTATTTTCAATGAATCACTGCATATTCCGTTATATTATAAGGAATTTTAAATGATACACTACATATTACATTACATTATAAGGTATTTTCAATGATACACTGCATATTACGTTATATTATAAGGTATTTTCAGTGATAGACTGGATATTACGTTATATTATAAGGTATTTTCAATGATACACTGCATATTACGTAATATTATACGGTATTTCCAATGATAGACTGCATATTACATTGTATTATAAGGTATTTTCAATGATACACTGCATATTACGTTATATTATAAGTTATTTTCAATGATTCACTGCAAATTACGTTATATTATAATGTATTTCCAATTATACACTGCCTATTACGTTATATTATAAGGTATTTTCAAAGATACACTGCATATTACGTTATATTATAAGGTATTTTCAATGATACACTACGATATATTATAAGATATTTTCAATGATACTACAAATTACGTTATATTATAAGGTATTTTCAATGATACACTACGATATATTATAAGATATTTTCAATTATACACTGCATATTACGTTATATTATAAGGTATTTTCAATGATACACTGCATAATACGTTATATTATAAGGTATTTTCAATGATACACTGCATATTACGTTATATTATAAGGTATTTTCAATGAATCACTGCATATTACGTTATATTATAAGGAATTTTAAATGATACAGTACATATTACATTACATTATAAGGAATTTTAAATGATACAGTACATATTACATTACATTATAAGGTATTTTCAATGATACACTGCATATTACGTTATATTATAAGGCATTTTCAGTGATAGACTGGATATTACGTTATATTATAAGGTATTTTCAATGATACACTGCATATTACGTTATATTATAAGGTATTTTCAATGATACACTGCGTATTACGTTATATTATAAGGTATTTTCAATGATACACTACGATATATTATAAGATATTTTCAATTATACACTGCATATTACGTTACATTATAAGGTATTTTCAATGATACACTGCATATTACGTTATATTATAAGTTATTTTCAATGATTCACTGCAAATTACGTTATATTATAATGTATTTCCAATTATAAACTGCCTATTACGTTATATTATAAGGAATTTTAAATGATACAGTACATATTACATTACATTATAAGGAATTTTAAATGATACAGTACATATTACATTACATTATAAGGTATTTTCAATGATAGACTGCAAATATCACGTTATATTATAAGGTATTTTCAATGATACACTGCATATTACGTTATATTATAAGCTATTTTCAATGATACACTGAATATTACGTTATATTATAAGGTATTTTCAATGATACACTACGATACATTATAAGTTATTTTCAATTATACACTGCATATTACGTTACATTATAAGGTATTTTCAATGATACATTGCATATTACGTTATATTATAAGGTATTTTCAATGATACACTGCATATTACGTTATATTATAAGGTATTTTCAATGAATCACTGCATATTACGTTATATTATAAGGTATTTTCAATGATACACAGCATATTACGGTATATTATAAGGTATTTTCAATGAATCACTGCATATTCCGTTATATTATAAGGAATTTTAAATGATACACTACATATTACATTACATTATAAGGTATTTTCAATGATACACTGCATATTACGTTATATTATAAGGTATTTTCAGTGATAGACTGGATATTACGTTATATTATAAGGTATTTTCAATGATACACTGCATATAACGTAATATTATACGGTATTTCCAATGATAGACTGCATATTACATTGTATTATAAGGTATTTTCAATGATACACTGCATATTACGTTATATTATAAGTTATTTTCAATGATTCACTGCAAATTACGTTATATTATAATGTATTTCCAATTATACACTGCCTATTACGTTATATTATAAGGTATTTTCAAAGATACACTGCATATTACGTTATATTATAAGGTATTTTCAATGATACACTACGATATATTATAAGATATTTTCAATGATACTACAAATTACGTTATATTATAAGGTATTTTCAATGATACACTACGATATATTATAAGATATTTTCAATTATACACTGCATATTACGTTACATTATAAGGTATTTTCAATGATACACTGCATAATACGTTATATTATAAGGTATTTTCAATGATACACAGCATATTACGTTATATTATAAGGTATTTTCAATGAATCACTGCATATTACGTTATATTATAAGGAATTTTAAATGATACAGTACATATTACATTACATTATAAGGAATTTTAAATGATACAGTACATATTACATTACATTATAAGGTATTTTCAATGATACACTGCATATTACGTTATATTATAAGGCATTTTCAGTGATAGACTGGATATTACGTTATATTATAAGGTATTTTCAATGATACACAGCATATTACGTTATATTATAAGGTATTTTCAATGAATCACTGCATATTACGTTATATTATAAGGTATTTTCAATGATACAATACAATTACGATATATTCTAAAGTATTTTCAATGATACACTGTATATTACGTTATATTATAAGGTATTTTCAATGATACACTGCGTATTACGTTATATTATAAGGTATTTTCAATGATACACTACGATGTATTATAAGATATTTTCAATTATACACTGCATATTACGTTACATTATAAGGTATTTTCAATGATACACTGCATATTACGTTATATTATAAGTTATTTTCAATGATAGACTGCGAATATCACGTTATATTATAATGTATTTCCAATTATAAACTGCCTATTACGTTATATTATAAGGAATTTTAAATGATACAGTACATATTACATTACATTATAAGGAATTTTAAATGATACAGTTTATATTACATTACATTATAAGGTATTTTCAATGATACACTGCATATTACGTTATATTATAAGGCATTTTCAGTGATAGACTGGATATTACGTTATATTATAAGGTATTTTCAATGAATCACTGCATATTACGTTATATTATAAGGTATTTTCAATGATACACTACAAATTACGATATATTATAAGTTATTTTCAATTATACACTGCATATTACGTTACATTATAAGGTATTTTCAATGATACATTGCATATTACGTTATATTATAAGGTATTTTCAATGATACACAGCATATTACGTTATATTATAAGGTATTTTCAATGAATCACTGCATATTACGTTATATTATAAGGTATTTTCAATGATACACAGCATATTACGGTATATTATAAGGTATTTTCAATGATACACTACGATATATTATAAGATATTTTCAATGATACTACAAATTACGTTATATTATAAGGTATTTTCAATGATACACTACGATATATTATAAGATATTTTCAATTATACACTGCATATTACGTTACATTATAAGGTATTTTCAATGATACACTGCATAATACGTTATATTATAAGGTATTTTCAATGATACACAGCATATTACGTTATATTATAAGGTATTTTCAATGAATCACTGCATATTACGTTATATTATAAGGAATTTTAAATGATACAGTACATATTACATTACATTATAAGGAATTTTAAATGATACAGTACATATTACATTACATTATAAGGTATTTTCAATGATACACTGCATATTACGTTATATTATAAGGCATTTTCAGTGATAGACTGGATATTACGTTATATTATAAGGTATTTTCAATGATACACTGTATATTACGTTATATTATAAGGTATTTTCAATGATACACTGCGTATTACGTTATATTATAAGGTATTTTCAATGATACACTACGATATATTATAAGATATTTTCAATTATACACTGCATATTACGTTACATTATAAGGTATTTTCAATGATACACTGCATATTACGTTATATTATAAGTTATTTTCAATGATTCACTGCATATTACGTTATATTATAATGTATTTCCAATTATAAACTGCCTATTACGTTATATTATAAGGAATTTTAAATGATACAGTACATATTACATTACATTATAAGGAATTTTAAATGATACAGTACATATTACATTACATTATAAGGTATTTTCAATGATAGACTGCAAATATCACGTTATATTATAAGGTATTTTCAATGATACACTGCATATTACGTTATATTATAAGCTATTTTCAATGATACACTGAATATTACGTTATATTATAAGGTATTTTCAATGATACACTACGATACATTATAAGTTATTTTCAATTATACACTGCATATTACGTTACATTATAAGGTATTTTCAATGATACATTGCATATTACGTTATATTATAAGGTATTTTCAATGATACACTGCGTATTACGTTATATTATAAGGTATTTTCAATGAATCACTGCATATTACGTTATATTATAAGGTATTTTCAATGATACACAGCATATTACGGTATATTATAAGGTATTTTCAATGAATCACTGCATATTCCGTTATATTATAAGGAATTTTAAATGATACACTACATATTACATTACATTATAAGGTATTTTCAATGATACACTGCATATTACGTTATATTATAAGGTATTTTCAGTGATAGACTGGATATTACGTTATATTATAAGGTATTTTCAATGATACACTGCATATAACGTAATATTATACGGTATTTCCAATGATAGACTGCATATTACATTGTATTATAAGGTATTTTCAATGATACACTGCATATTACGTTATATTATAAGTTATTTTCAATGATTCACTGCAAATTACGTTATATTATAATGTATTTCCAATTATACACTGCCTATTACGTTATATTATAAGGTATTTTCAAAGATACACTGCATATTACGTTATATTATAAGGTATTTTCAATGATACACTACGATATATTATAAGATATTTTCAATGATACTACAAATTACGTTATATTATAAGGTATTTTCAATGATACACTACGATATATTATAAGATATTTTCAATTATACACTGCATATTACGTTACATTATAAGGTATTTTCAATGATACACTGCATATTACGTTATATTATAAGGTATTTTCAATGATACACAGCATATTACGTTATATTATAAGGTATTTTCAATGAATCACTGCATATTACGTTATATTATAAGGAATTTTAAATGATACAGTACATATTACATTACATTATAAGGAATTTTAAATGATACAGTACATATTACATTACATTATAAGGTATTTTCAATGATACACTGCATATTACGTTATATTATAAGGAATTTTAAATGATACAGTACATATTACATTACATTATAAGGAATTTTAAATGATACAGTACATATTACATTACATTATAAGGTATTTTCAATGATACACTGCATATTACGTTATATTATAAGGCATTTTCAGTGATAGACTGGATATTACGTTATATTATAAGGTATTTTCAATGATACACTGCATATTACGTTATATTATAAGGTATTTTCAATGATACACTGCGTATTACGTTATATTATAAGGTATTTTCAATGATACACTACGATATATTATAAGATATTTTCAATTATACACTGCATATTACGTTACATTATAAGGTATTTTCAATGATACACTGCATATTACGTTATATTATAAGTTATTTTCAATGATTCACTGCATATTACGTTATATTATAATGTATTTCCAATTATAAACTGCCTATTACGTTATATTATAAGGAATTTTAAATGATACAGTACATATTACATTACATTATAAGGAATTTTAAATGATACAGTACATATTACATTACATTATAAGGTATTTTCAATGATAGACTGCAAATATCACGTTATATTATAAGGTATTTTCAATGATACACTGCATATTACGTTATATTATAAGCTATTTTCAATGATACACTGAATATTACGTTATATTATAAGGTATTTTCAATGATACACTACGATACATTATAAGTTATTTTCAATTATACACTGCATATTACGTTACATTATAAGGTATTTTCAATGATACATTGCATATTACGTTATATTATAAGGTATTTTCAATGATACACAGCATATTACGTTATATTATAAGGTATTTTCAATGAATCACTGCATATTACGTTATATTATAAGGTATTTTCAATGATACACAGCATATTACGGTATATTATAAGGTATTTTCAATGAATCACTGCATATTCCGTTATATTATAAGGAATTTTAAATGATACACTACATATTACATTACATTATAAGGTATTTTCAATGATACACTGCATATTACGTTATATTATAAGGTATTTTCAGTGATAGACTGGATATTACGTTATATTATAAGGTATTTTCAATGATACACTGCATATAACGTAATATTATACGGTATTTCCAATGATAGACTGCATATTACATTGTATTATAAGGTATTTTCAATGATACACTGCATATTACGTTATATTATAAGTTATTTTCAATGATTCACTGCAAATTACGTTATATTATAATGTATTTCCAATTATACACTGCCTATTACGTTATATTATAAGGTATTTTCAAAGATACACTGCATATTACGTTATATTATAAGGTATTTTCAATGATACACTACGATATATTATAAGATATTTTCAATGATACTACAAATTACGTTATATTATAAGGTATTTTCAATGATACACTACGATATATTATAAGATATTTTCAATTATACACTGCATATTACGTTACATTATAAGGTATTTTCAATGATACACTGCATAATACGTTATATTATAAGGTATTTTCAATGATACACAGCATATTACGTTATATTATAAGGTATTTTCAATGAATCACTGCATATTACGTTATATTATAAGGAATTTTAAATGATACAGTACATATTACATTACATTATAAGGAATTTTAAATGATACAGTACATATTACGTTACATTATAAGGTATTTTCAATGATACACTGCATATTACGTTATATTATAAGGCATTTTCAGTGATAGACTGGATATTACGTTATATTATAAGGTATTTTCAATGATACACAGCATATTACGTTATATTATAAGGTATTTTCAATGAATCACTGCATATTACGTTATATTATAAGGTATTTTCAATGATACAATACAATTACGATATATTCTAAAGTATTTTCAATGATACACTGTATATTACGTTATATTATAAGGTATTTTCAATGATACACTGCGTATTACGTTATATTATAAGGTATTTTCAATGATACACTACGATATATTATAAGATATTTTCAATTATACACTGCATATTACGTTACATTATAAGGTATTTTCAATGATACACTGCATATTACGTTATATTATAAGTTATTTTCAATGATAGACTGCGAATATCACGTTATATTATAATGTATTTCCAATTATAAACTGCCTATTACGTTATATTATAAGGAATTTTAAATGATACAGTACATATTACATTACATTATAAGGAATTTTAAATGATACAGTTCATATTACATTACATTATAAGGTATTTTCAATGATACACTGCATATTACGTTATATTATAAGGCATTTTCAGTGATAGACTGGATATTACGTTATATTATAAGGTATTTTCAATGAATCACTGCATATTACGTTATATTATAAGGTATTTTCAATGATACACTACAAATTACGATATATTATAAGTTATTTTCAATTATACACTGCATATTACGTTACATTATAAGGTATTTTCAATGATACATTGCATATTACGTTATATTATAAGGTATTTTCAATGATACACAGCATATTACGTTATATTATAAGGTATTTTCAATGAATCACTGCATATTACGTTATATTATAAGGTATTTTCAATGATACACAGCATATTACGGTATATTATAAGGTATTTTCAATGAATCACTGCATATTACGTTATATTATAAGGAATTTTAAATGATACACTACATATTACATTACATTATAAGGTATTTTCAATGATACACTGCATATTACGTTATATTATAAGGTATTTTCAGTGATAGACTGGATATTACGTTATATTATAAGGTATTTTCAATGATACACTGCATAATTTTCAATGATACACTGCATATTACGTTATATTATACGGTATTTCCAATGATAGACTGCATATTACATTGTATTATAAGGTATTTTCAATGATACACTGTATATTACGTTATATTATAAGGTATTTTCAATGATACACTGCGTATTACGTTATATTATAAGGTATTTTCAATGATACACTACGATATATTATAAGATATTTTCAATTATACACTGCATATTACGTTACATTATAAGGTATTTTCAATGATACACTGCATATTACGTTATATTATAAGTTATTTTCAATGATTCACTGCAAATTACGTTATATTATAATGTATTTCCAATTATAAACTGCCTATTACGTTATATTATAAGGAATTTTAAATGATACAGTACATATTACATTACATTATAAGGAATTTTAAATGATACAGTACATATTACATTACATTATAAGGTATTTTCAATGATAGACTGCAAATATCACGTTATATTATAAGGTATTTTCAATGATACACTGCATATTACGTTATATTATAAGCTATTTTCAATGATACACTGAATATTACGTTATATTATAAGGTATTTTCAATGATACACTACGATACATTATAAGTTATTTTCAATTATACACTGCATATTACGTTACATTATAAGGTATTTTCAATGATACATTGCATATTACGTTATATTATAAGGTATTTTCAATGATACACAGCATATTACGTTATATTATAAGGTATTTTCAATGAATCACTGCATATTACGTTATATTATAAGGTATTTTCAATGATACACAGCATATTACGGTATATTATAAGGTATTTTCAATGAATCACTGCATATTCCGTTATATTATAAGGAATTTTAAATGATACACTACATATTACATTACATTATAAGGTATTTTCAATGATACACTGCATATTACGTTATATTATAAGGTATTTTCAGTGATAGACTGGATATTACGTTATATTATAAGGTATTTTCAATGATACACTGCATATTACGTAATATTATACGGTATTTCCAATGATAGACTGCATATTACATTGTATTATAAGGTATTTTCAATGATACACTGCATATTACGTTATATTATAAGTTATTTTCAATGATTCACTGCAAATTACGTTATATTATAATGTATTTCCAATTATACACTGCCTATTACGTTATATTATAAGGTATTTTCAAAGATACACTGCATATTACGTTATATTATAAGGTATTTTCAATGATACACTACGATATATTATAAGATATTTTCAATGATACTACAAATTACGTTATATTATAAGGTATTTTCAATGATACACTACGATATATTATAAGATATTTTCAATGATACACTGCATATTACGTTACATTATAAGGTATTTTCAATGATACACTGCATAATACGTTATATTATAAGGTATTTTCAATGATACACAGCATATTACGTTATATTATAAGGTATTTTCAATGAATCACTGCATATTACGTTATATTATAAGGAATTTTAAATGATACAGTACATATTACATTACATTATAAGGAATTTTAAATGATACAGTACATATTACATTACATTATAAGGTATTTTCAATGATACACTGCATATTACGTTATATTATAAGGCATTTTCAGTGATAGACTGGATATTACGTTATATTATAAGGTATTTTCAATGATACACAGCATATTACGTTATATTATAAGGTATTTTCAATGAATCACTGCATATTACGTTATATTATAAGGTATTTTCAATGATACAATACAATTACGATATATTCTAAAGTATTTTCAATGATACACTGTATATTACGTTATATTATAAGGTATTTTCAATGATACACTGCGTATTACGTTATATTATAAGGTATTTTCAATGATACACTACGATGTATTATAAGATATTTTCAATTATACACTGCATATTACGTTACATTATAAGGTATTTTCAATGATACACTGCATATTACGTTATATTATAAGTTATTTTCAATGATAGACTGCGAATATCACGTTATATTATAATGTATTTCCAATTATAAACTGCCTATTACGTTATATTATAAGGAATTTTAAATGATACAGTACATATTACATTACATTATAAGGAATTTTAAATGATACAGTACATATTACATTACATTATAAGGTATTTTCAATGATACACTGCATATTACGTTATATTATAAGGCATTTTCAGTGATAGACTGGATATTACGTTATATTATAAGGTATTTTCAATGAATCACTGCATATTACGTTATATTATAAGGTATTTTCAATGATACACTACAAATTATGATATATTATAAGTTATTTTCAATTATACACTGCATATTACGTTACATTATAAGGTATTTTCAATGATACATTGCATATTACGTTATATTATAAGGTATTTTCAATGATACACAGCATATTACGTTATATTATAAGGTATTTTCAATGAATCACTGCATATTACGTTATATTATAAGGTATTTTCAATGATACACAGCATATTACGGTATATTATAAGGTATTTTCAATGAATCACTGCATATTACGTTATATTATAAGGAATTTTAAATGATACACTACATATTACATTACATTATAAGGTATTTTCAATGATACACTGCATATTACGTTATATTATAAGGTATTTTCAGTGATAGACTGGATATTACGTTATATTATAAGGTATTTTCAATGATACACTGCATAATTTTCAATGATACACTGCATATTACGTTATATTATACGGTATTTCCAATGATAGACTGCATATTACATTGTATTATAAGGTATTTTCAATGATACACTACTATATATTATAAGATATTTTCAATTATGCACTGCATATTACGTTACATTATAAGGTATTTTCAATGATACACTGCATAATACGTTATATTATAAGGTATTTTCAATGATACACAGCATATTACGTTATATTATAAGGTATTTTCAATGAATCACTGCATATTACGTTATATTATAAGGTATTTTCAATGATACACAGCATATTACGGTATATTATAAGGTATTTTCAATGAATCACTGCATATTACGTTATATTATAAGGCATTTTCAGTGATAGACTGGATATTACGTTATATTATAAGGTATTTTCAATGATACACTACGATACATTATAAGTTATTTTCAATTATACACTGCATATTACGTTACATTATAAGGTATTTTCAATGATACATTGCATATTACGTTATATTATAAGGTATTTTCAATGATACACAGCATATTACGTTATATTATAAGGTATTTTCAATGAATCACTGCATATTACGTTATATTATAAGGTATTTTCAATGATACACAGCATATTACGGTATATTATAAGGTATTTTCAATGAATCACTGCATATTACGTTATATTATAAGGAATTTTAAATGATACACTACATATTACATTACATTATAAGGTATTTTCAATGATACACTGCATATTACGTTACATTATAAGGTATTTTCAATGATACACTGCATATTACGTTATATTATAAGTTATTTTCAATGATAGACTGCGAATATCACGTTATATTATAATGTATTTCCAATTATAAACTGCCTATTACGTTATATTATAAGGAATTTTAAATGATACAGTACATATTACATTACATTATAAGGAATTTTAAATGATACAGTTCATATTACATTACATTATAAGGTATTTTCAATGATACACTGCATATTACGTTATATTATAAGGCATTTTCAGTGATAGACTGGATATTACGTTATATTATAAGGTATTTTCAATGAATCACTGCATATTACGTTATATTATAAGGTATTTTCAATGATACACTACAAATTACGATATATTATAAAGTATTTTCAATGATACACTGTATATTACGTTATATTATAAGGTATTTTCAATGATACACTGCGTATTACGTTATATTATAAGGTATTTTCAATGATACACTACGATATATTATAAGATATTTTCAATTATACACTGCATATTACGTTACATTATAAGGTATTTTCAATGATACACTGCATATTACGTTATATTATAAGTTATTTTCAATGATTCACTGCAAATTACGTTATATTATAATGTATTTCCAATTATAAACTGCCTATTACGTTATATTATAAGGAATTTTAAATGATACAGTACATATTACATTACATTATAAGGAATTTTAAATGATACAGTACATATTACATTACATTATAAGGTATTTTCAATGATACACTGCATATTACGTTATATTATAAGGCATTTTCAGTGTAAGACTGGATATTACGTTATATTATAAGGTATTTTCAATGATACACAGCATATTACGTTATATTATAAGGTATTTTCAATGATACACTGCGTATTACGTTATATTATAAGTTATTTTCATTGATAGACTGCATATTACCTTATATAATAAGGTATTTTCAATGATAGACTGCAAATATCACGTTATATTATAAGGTATTTTCAATGATACACTGCATATTACGTTATATTATAAGGCATTTTCAGTGATAGACTGGATATTACGTTATATTATAAGGTATTTTCAATGATACACTACGATACATTATAAGTTATTTTCAATTATACACTGCATATTACGTTACATTATAAGGTATTTTCAATGATACATTGCATATTACGTTATATTATAAGGTATTTTCAATGATACACAGCATATTACGTTATATTATAAGGTATTTTCAATGAATCACTGCATATTACGTTATATTATAAGGTATTTTCAATGATACACAGCATATTACGGTATATTATAAGGTATTTTCAATGATACATTGCATATTACGTTATATTATAAGGAATTTTAAATGATACAGTACATATTACATTACATTATAAGGAATTTTAAATGATACAGTACATATTACATTACATTATAAGGTATTTTCAATGATACACTGCATATTACGTTATATTATAAGGCATTTTCAGTGATAGACTGGATATTACGTTATATTATAAGGTATTTTCAATGATACACAGCATATTACGTTATATTATAAGGTATTTTCAATGAATCACTGCATATTACGTTATATTATAAGGTATTTTCAATGATACAATACAATTACGATATATTCTAAAGTATTTTCAATGATACACTGTATATTACGTTATATTATAAGGTATTTTCAATGATACACTGCGTATTACGTTATATTATAAGGTATTTTCAATGATACACTACGATGTATTATAAGATATTTTCAATTATACACTGCATATTACGTTACATTATAAGGTATTTTCAATGATACACTGCATATTACGTTATATTATAAGTTATTTTCAATGATAAACTGCGAATATCACGTTATATTATAATGTATTTCCAATTATAAACTGCCTATTACGTTATATTATAAGGAATTTTAAATGATACAGTACATATTACATTACATTATAAGGAATTTTAAATGATACAGTTCATATTACATTACATTATAAGGTATTTTCAATGATACACTGCATATTACGTTATATTATAAGGCATTTTCAGTGATAGACTGGATATTACGTTATATTATAAGGTATTTTCAATGAATCACTGCATATTACGTTATATTATAAGGTATTTTCAATGATACACTACAAATTACGATATATTATAAGTTATTTTCAATTATACACTGCATATTACGTTACATTATAAGGTATTTTCAATGATACATTGCATATTACGTTATATTATAAGGTATTTTCAATGATACACAGCATATTACGTTATATTATAAGGTATTTTCAATGAATCACTGCATATTACGTTATATTATAAGGTATTTTCAATGATACACAGCATATTACGGTATATTATAAGGTATTTTCAATGAATCACTGCATATTACGTTATATTATAAGGAATTTTAAATGATACACTACATATTACATTACATTATAAGGTATTTTCAATGATACACTGCATATTACGTTATATTATAAGGTATTTTCAGTGATAGACTGGATATTACGTTATATTATAAGGTATTTTCAATGATACACTGCATATTACGTTATATTATACGGTATTTCCAATGATAGACTGCATATTACATTGTATTATAAGGTATTTTCAATGATACACTACGATACATTATAAGTTATTTTCAATTATACACTGCATATTACGTTACATTATAAGGTATTTTCAATGATACATTGCATATTACGTTATATTATAAGGTATTTTCAATGATACACAGCATATTACGTTATATTATAAGGTATTTTCAATGAATCACTGCATATTACGTTATATTATAAGGTATTTTCAATGATACACAGCATATTACGGTATATTATAAGGTATTTTCAATGAATCACTGCATATTACGTTATATTATAAGGAATTTTAAATGATACACTACATATTACATTACATTATAAGGTATTTTCAATGATACACTGCATATTACGTTACATTATAAGGTATTTTCAATGATACACTGCATATTACGTTATATTATAAGTTATTTTCAATGATAGACTGCGAATATCACGTTATATTATAATGTATTTCCAATTATAAACTGCCTATTACGTTATATTATAAGGAATTTTAAATGATACAGTACATATTACATTACATTATAAGGAATTTTAAATGATACAGTACATATTACATTACATTATAAGGTATTTTCAATGATACACTGCATATTACGTTATATTATAAGGCATTTTCAGTGATAGACTGGATATTACGTTATATTATAAGGTATTTTCAATGAATCACTGCATATTACGTTATATTATAAGGTATTTTCAATGATACACTACAAATTACGATATATTATAAAGTATTTTCAATGATACACTGCATATTACGTTATATTATAAGGTATTTTCAATGATACACTGCGTATTACGTTATATTATAAGGTATTTTCAATGATACACTACGATATATTATAAGATATTTTCAATTATACACTGCATATTACGTTACATTATAAGGTATTTTCAATGATACACTGCATATTACGTTATATTATAAGTTATTTTCAATGATTCACTGCAAATTACGTTATATTATAATGTATTTCCAATTATAAACTGCCTATTACGTTATATTATAAGGAATTTTAAATGATACAGTACATATTACATTACATTATAAGGAATTTTAAATGATACAGTACATATTACATTACATTATAAGGTATTTTCAATGATACACTGCATATTACGTTATATTATAAGGCATTTTCAGTGTAAGACTGGATATTACGTTATATTATAAGGTATTTTCAATGATACACAGCATATTACGTTATATTATAAGGTATTTTCAATGATACACTGCGTATTACGTTATATTATAAGTTATTTTCATTGATAGACTGCATATTACCTTATATAATAAGGTATTTTCAATGATAGACTGCAAATATCACGTTATATTATAAGGTATTTTCAATGATACACTGCATATTACGTTATATTATAAGGCATTTTCAGTGATAGACTGGATATTACGTTATATTATAAGGTATTTTCAATGATACACTACGATACATTATAAGTTATTTTAAATTATACACTGCATATTACGTTACATTATAAGGTATTTTCAATGATACATTGCATATTACGTTATATTATAAGGTATTTTCAATGATACACAGCATATTACGTTATATTATAAGGTATTTTCAATGAATCACTGCATATTACGTTATATTATAAGGTATTTTCAATGATACACAGCATATTACGGTATATTATAAGGTATTTTCAATGAATCACTGCATATTACGTTATATTATAAGGAATTTTAAATGATACACTACATATTACATTACATTATAAGGTATTTTCAATGATACACTGCATATTACGTTATATTATAAGGTATTTTCAGTGATAGACTGGATATTACGTTATATTATAAGGTATTTTCAATGATACACAGCATATTACGTTATATTATAAGGTATTTTCAATGAATCACTGCATATTACGTTATATTATAAGGTATTTTCAATGATACAATACAATTACGATATATTCTAAAGTATTTTCAATGACACACTGTATATTACGTTATATTATAAGGTATTTTCAATGATACACTGCGTATTACGTTATATTATAAGGTATTTTCAATGATACACTACGATATATTATAAGATATTTTCAATTATACACTGCATATTACGTCACATTATAAGGTATTTTCAATGATACACTGCATATTACGTTATATTATAAGTTATTTTCAATGATAGACTGCGAATATCACGTTATATTATAATGTATTTCCAATTATAAACTGCCTATTACGTTATATTATAAGGAATTTTAAATGATACAGTACATATTACATTACATTATAAGGAATTTTAAATGATACAGTTCATATTACATTACATTATAAGGTATTTTCAATGATACACTGCATATTACGTTATATTATAAGGCATTTTCAGTGATAGACTGGATATTACGTTATATTATAAGGTATTTTCAATGAATCACTGCATATTACGTTATATTATAAGGTATTTTCAATGATACACTACAAATTACGATATATTATAAAGTATTTTCAATGATACATTGCATATTACGTTATATTATAAGGTATTTTCAATGATACACTACAATTACGATATATTCTAAATTATTTTCAATGATACACTGTATATTACGTTATATTATAAGGTATTTTCAATGATACACTGCGTATTACGTTATATTATAAGTTATTTTCATTGATAGACTGCATATTACCTTATATAATAAATTATTTTCAATGATAGACTGCAAATATCACGTTATATTATAAGGTATTTTCAATGATATACTGCATATTACGTTATATTATAAGGTATTTTCAATGATACACAGCATATTACGTTATATTATAAGGTATTTTCAATGAATCACTGCATATTACGTTATATTATAAGGTATTTTCAATGATACACAGCATATTACGGTATATTATAAGGTATTTTCAATGAATCACTGCATATTACGTTATATTATAAGGAATTTTAAATGATACACTACATATTACATTACATTATAAGGTATTTTCAATGATACACTGCATATTACGTTATATTATAAGGTATTTTCAGTGATAGACTGGATATTACGTTATATTATAAGGTATTTTCAATGATACACTGCATATTACGTTATATTATACGGTATTTCCAATGATAGACTGCATATTACATTGTATTATAAGGTATTTTCAATGATACACTGCATATTACGTTATATTATAAGTTATTTTCAATGATTCACTGCAAATTACGTTATATTATAATGTATTTCCAATTATACACTGCCTATTACGTTATATTATAAGGTATTTTCAATGATACACTGCGTATTACGTTATATTATAAGGTATTTTCAATGATACACTACGATATATTATAAGATATTTTCAATTATACACTGCATATTACGTTACATTATAAGGTATTTTCAATGATACACTACGATATATTATAAGGAATTTTAAATGATACAGTACATATTACATTACATTATAAGGAATTTTAAATGATACAGTACATATTACATTACATTATAAGGTATTTTCAATGATACACTGCATATTACGTTATATTATAAGGCATTTTCAGTGATAGACTGGATATTACGTTATATTATAAGGTATTTTCAATGATACACAGCATATTACGTTATATTATAAGGTATTTTCAATGAATCACTGCATATTACGTTATATTATAAGGTATTTTCAATGATACAATACAATTACGATATATTCTAAAGTATTTTCAATGATACACTGTATATTACGTTATATTATAAGGTATTTTCAATGATACACTGCGTATTACGTTATATTATAAGGTATTTTCAATGATACACTACGATATATTATAAGATATTTTCAATTATACACTGCATATTACGTTACATTATAAGGTATTTTCAATGATACACTGCATATTACGTTATATTATAAGTTATTTTCAATGATAGACTGCGAATATCACGTTATATTATAATGTATTTCCAATTATAAACTGCCTATTACGTTATATTATAAGGAATTTTAAATGATACAGTACATATTACATTACATTATAAGGAATTTTAAATGATACAGTTCATATTACATTACATTATAAGGTATTTTCAATGATACACTGCATATTACGTTATATTATAAGGCATTTTCAGTGATAGACAGGATATTACGTTATATTATAAGGTATTTTCAATGAATCACTGCATATTACGTTATATTATAAGGTATTTTCAATGATACACTACAAATTACGATATATTATAAAGTATTTTCAATGATACATTGCATATTACGTTATATTATAAGGTATTTTCAATGATACACTACAATTACGATATATTCTAAAGTATTTTCAATGATACACTGTATATTACGTTATATTATAAGGTATTTTCAATGATACACTGCGTATTACGTTATATTATAAGTTATTTTCATTGATAGACTGCATATTACCTTATATAATAAATTATTTTCAATGATAGACTGCAAATATCACGTTATATTATAAGGTATTTTCAATGATATACTGCATATTACGTTATATTATAAGGTATTTTCAATGATACACAGCATATTACGTTATATTATAAGGTATTTTCAATGATACACAGCATATTACGGTATATTATAAGGTATTTTCAATGAATCACTGCATATTACGTTATATTATAAGGAATTTTAAATGATACACTACATATTACATTACATTATAAGGTATTTTCAATGATACACTGCATATTACGTTATATTATAAGGTATTTTCAGTGATAGACTGGATATTACGTTATATTATAAGGTATTTTCAATGTTACACTGCATATTACGTTGTATTATACGGTATTTCCAATGATAGACTGCATATTACATTGTATTATAAGGTATTTTCAATGATACACTGCATATTACGTTATATTATAAGTTATTTTCAATGATTCACTGCAAATTACGTTATATTATAATGTATTTCCAATTATACACTGCCTATTACGTTATATTATAAGGTATTTTCAATGATACACTGCGTATTACGTTATATTATAAGGTATTTTCAATGATACACTACGATATATTATAAGATATTTTCAATTATACACTGCATATTACGTTACATTATAAGGTATTTTCAATGATACACTGCATATTACGTTATATTATAAGTTATTTTCAATGATTCACTGCAAATTACGTTATATTATAATGTATTTCCAATTATAAACTGCCTATTACGTTATATTATAAGGAATTTTAAATGATACAGTACATATTACATTACATTATAAGGAATTTTAAATGATACAGTACATATTACATTACATTATAAGGTATTTTCAATGATACACTGCATATTACGTTATATTATAAGGTATTTTCAATGATAGACTGGATATTACGTTATATTATAAAGTATTTTCAATGATACACTGCATATTACGTTATATTATAAGGTATTTTCAATGATACACTGCGTATTACGTTATATTATAAGTTATTTTCATTGATAGACTGCATATTACCTTATATAATAAGGTATTTTCAATGATAGACTGCAAATATCACGTTATATTATAAGGTATTTTCAATGATACACTGCATATTACGTTATATTATAAGCTATTTTCAATGATACACTGAATATTACGTTATATTATAAGGTATTTTCAATGATACACTACGATACATTATAAGTTATTTTCAATTATACACTGCATATTACGTTACATTATAAGGTATTTTCAATGATACACTGCATATTACGTTATATTATAAGGTATTTTCAATGATACACAGCATATTACGTTATATTATAAGGTATTTTCAATGAATCACTGCATATTACGTTATATTATAAGGTATTTTCAATGATACACAGCATATTACGGTATATTATAAGGTATTTTCAATGAATCACTGCATATTACGTTATATTATAAGGAATTTTAAATGATACACTACATATTACATTACATTATAAGGTATTTTCAATGATACACTGCATATTACGTTATATTATAAGGTATTTTCAATGAATCACTGCATATTACGTTATATTATAAGGTATTTTCAATGATACACAGCATATTACGGTATATTATAAGGTATTTTCAATGAATCACTGCATATTACCTTATATTATAAGGAATTTTAAATGATACACTACATATTACATTACATTATAAGGTATTTTCAATGATACACTGCATATTACGTTATATTATAAGGTATTTTCAGTGATAGACTGGATATTACGTTATATTATAAGGTATTTTCAATGATACACTACGATATATTATAAGATATTTTCAATTATACACTGCATATTACGTTACATTATAAGGTATTTTCAATGATACACTGCATATTACGTTATATTATAAGTTATTTTCAATGATTCACTGCAAATTACGTTATATTATAATGTATTTCCAATTATAAACTGCCTATTACGTTATATTATAAGGAATTTTAAATGATACAGTACATATTACATTACATTATAAGGAATTTTAAATGATACAGTACATATTACATTACATTATAAGGTATTTTCAATGATACACTGCATATTACGTTATATTATAAGGCATTTTCAGTGATAGACTGGATATTACGTTATATTATAAGGTATTTTCAATGATACACAGCATATTACGTTATATTATAAGGTATTTTCAATGATACACTGCGTATTACGTTATATTATAAGTTATTTTCATTGATAGACTGCATATTACCTTATATAATAAGGTATTTTCAATGATAGACTGCAAATATCACGTTATATTATAAGGTATTTTCAATGATACACTGCATATTACGTTATATTATAAGCTATTTTCAATGATACACTGAATATTACGTTATATTATAAGGTATTTTCAATGATACACTACGATACATTATAAGTTATTTTCAATTATACACTGCATATTACGTTACATTATAAGGTATTTTCAATGATACATTGCATATTACGTTATATTATAAGGTATTTTCAATGATACACAGCATATTACGTTATATTATAAGGTATTTTCAATGAATCACTGCATATTACGTTATATTATAAGGTATTTTCAATGATACACAGCATATTACGGTATATTATAAGGTATTTTCAATGAATCACTGCATATTACGTTATATTATAAGGAATTTTAAATGATACACTACATATTACATTACATTATAAGGTATTTTCAATGATACACTGCATATTACGTTATATTATAAGGTATTTTCAATGAATCACTGCATATTACGTTATATTATAAGGTATTTTCAATGATACACAGCATATTACGGTATATTATAAGGTATTTTCAATGAATCACTGCATATTACCTTATATTATAAGGAATTTTAAATGATACACTACATATTACATTACATTATAAGGTATTTTCAATGATACACTGCATATTACGTTATATTATAAGGTATTTTCAGTGATAGACTGGATATTACGTTATATTATAAGGTATTTTCAATGATACACTGCATATTACGTTATATTATACGGTATTTCCAATGATAGACTGCATATTACATTGTATTATAAGGTATTTTCAATGATACACTGCATATTACGTTATATTATAAGTTATTTTCAATGATTCACTGCAAATTACGTTATATTATAATGTATTTCCAATTATACACTGCCTATTACGTTATATTATAAGGTATTTTCAAAGATACACTGCATATTACGTTATATTATAAGGTATTTTCAATGATACACTACGATATATTATAAGATATTTTCAATGATACTACAAATTACGTTATATTATAAGGTATTTTCAATGATACACTACGATATATTATAAGATATTTTCAATTATACACTGCATATTACGTTACATTATAAGATATTTTCAATTATACACTGCATATTACGTTACATTATAAGGTATTTTCAATGATATACTGCATATTACGATATATTATAAGTTATTTTCAATGATACACTGCATATTACGTTACATTATAAGGTATTTTCAATGATACACTGCATATTACGTTATATTATAAGGTATTTTCAATGATACACAGCATATTACGTTATATTATAAGGTATTTTCAATGAATCACTGCATATTACGTTATATTATAAGGTATTTTCAATGATAGGCTGCATATAACGTTATGTTATAAGGTATTTTCAATGAATCACTGCATATTTCGTTATATTATAAGGAATTTTAAATGATACAGTACATATTACATTACATTATAAGGAATTTTAAATGATACAGTACATATTACATTACATTATAAGGTATTTTCAATGATACACTGCATATTACGTTATATTATAAGGCATTTTCAGTGATAGACTGGATATTACGTTATATTATAAGGTATTTTCAATGATACACAGCATATTACGTTATATTATAAGGTATTTTCAATGAATCACTGCATATTACGTTATATTATAAGGTATTTTCAATGATACATTGCATATTACGTTATATTATAAGGTATTTTCAATGATACACTACAATTACGATATATTCTAAAGTATTTTCAATGATACACTGTATATTACGTTATATTATAAGGTATTTTCAATGATACACTGCGTATTACGTTATATTATAAGTTATTTTCATTGATAGACTGCATATTACCTTATATAATAAATTATTTTCAATGATAGACTGCAAATATCACGTTATATTATAAGGTATTTTCAATGATATACTGCATATTACGTTATATTATAAGGTATTTTCAATGATACACAGCATATTACGTTATATTATAAGGTATTTTCAATGATACACAGCATATTACGGTATATTATAAGGTATTTTCAATGAATCACTGCATATTACGTTATATTATAAGGAATTTTAAATGATACACTGCATATTACATTACATTATAAGGTATTTTCAATGATACACTGCATATTACGTTATATTATAAGGTATTTTCAGTGATAGACTGGATATTACGTTATATTATAAGGTATTTTCAATGTTACACTGCATATTACGTTGTATTATACGGTATTTCCAATGATAGACTGCATATTACATTGTATTATAAGGTATTTTCAATGATACACTGCATATTACGTTATATTATAAGTTATTTTCAATGATTCACTGCAAATTACGTTATATTATAATGTATTTCCAATTATACACTGCCTATTACGTTATATTATAAGGTATTTTCAATGATACACTGCGTATTACGTTATATTATAAGGTATTTTCAATGATACACTACGATATATTATAAGATATTTTCAATTATACACTGCATATTACGTTACATTATAAGGTATTTTCAATGATACACTGCATATTACGTTATATTATAAGTTATTTTCAATGATTCACTGCAAATTACGTTATATTATAATGTATTTCCAATTATAAACTGCCTATTACGTTATAATATAAGGAATTTTAAATGATACAGTACATATTACATTACATTATAAGGAATTTTAAATGATACAGTACATATTACATTACATTATAAGGTATTTTCAATGATACACTGCATATTACGTTATATTATAAGGCATTTTCAGTGATAGACTGGATATTACGTTATATTATAAGGTATTTTCAATGATACACAGCATATTACGTTATATTATAAGGTATTTTCAATGATACACTGCGTATTACGTTATATTATAAGTTATTTTCATTGATAGACTGCATATTACCTTATATAATAAGGTATTTTCAATGATAGACTGCAAATATCACGTTATATTATAAGGTATTTTCAATGATACACTGCATATTACGTTATATTATAAGCTATTTTCAATGATACACTGAATATTACGTTATATTATAAGGTATTTTCAATGATACACTACGATACATTATAAGTTATTTTCAATTATACACTGCATATTACGTTACATTATAAGGTATTTTCAATGATACATTGCATATTACGTTATATTATAAGGTATTTTCAATGATACACTGCATATTACGTTATATTATAAGGTATTTTCAATGAATCACTGCATATTACGTTATATTATAAGGTATTTTCAATGATACACAGCATATTACGGTATATTATAAGGTATTTTCAATGAATCACTGCATATTACGTTATATTATAAGGAATTTTAAATGATACACTACATATTACATTACATTATAAGGTATTTTCAATGATACACTGCATATTACGTTATATTATAAGGTATTTTCAGTGATAGACTGGATATTACGTTATATTATAAGGTATTTTCAATGATACACTGCATATTACGTTATATTATACGGTATTTCCAATGATAGACTGCATATTACATTGTATTATAAGGTATTTTCAATGATACACTGCATATGACGTTATATTATAAGTTATTTTCAATGATTCACTGCAAATTACGTTATATTATAATGTATTTCCAATTATACACTGCCTATTACGTTATACTATAAGGTATTTTCAAAGATACACTGCATATTACGTTATATTATAAGGTATTTTCAATGATACACTACGATATATTATAAGATATTTTCAATGATACTACAAATTACGTTATATTATAAGGTATTTTCAATGATACATTACGATATATTATAAGATATTTTCAATTATACACTGCATATTACGTTACATTATAAGATATTTTCAATTATACACTGCATATTACGTTATATTATAAGGTATTTTCAATGATACACAGCATATTACGTTATATTATAAGGTATTTTCAATGAATCACTACATATTACATTACATTATAAGGTATTTTCAATGATAAACTGCATATTACGTTATATTATAAGGTATTTTCAGTGATAGACTGGATATTACGTTATATCAAAATGTATTTTCAATGATACACTGCATATTACATTACATTATAATGTATTTTCAATGAAACACTGCATATTACGTTATATTATAAGGAATTTTAAATGATACACTGCATATTAAATTACATTATAAGGTATTTTGAATGATACACTGCATATTACGTTATATTATAAGGTATTTTCAATGATACACTGCGTATTACGTTATATTATAAGGTATTTTCAATGATACACTACGATATATTATAAGATATTTTCAATTATACACTGCATATTACGTTACATTATAAGGTATTTTCAATGATACACTGCATATTACGTTATATTATAAGTTATTTTCAATGATTCACTGCAAATTACGTTATATTATAATGTATTTCCAATTATAAACTGCCTATTACGTTATATTATAAGGAATTTTAAATGATACAGTACATATTACATTACATTATAAGGAATTTTAAATGATACAGTACATATTACATTACATTATAAGGTATTTTCAATGATACACTGCATATTACGTTATATTATAAGGCATTTTCAGTGTACGACTGGATATTACGTTATATTATAAGGTATTTTCAATGATACACAGCATATTACGTTATATTATAAGGTATTTTCAATGATACACTGCGTATTACGTTATATTATAAGTTATTTTCATTGATAGACTGCATATTACCTTATATAATAAGGTATTTTCAATGATAGACTGCAAATATCACGTTATATTATAAGGTATTTTCAATGATACACTGCATATTACGTTATATTATAAGCTATTTTCAATGATACACTGAATATTACGTTATATTATAAGGTATTTTCAATGATACACTACGATACATTATAAGTTATTTTCAATTATACACTGCATATTACGTTACATTATAAGGTATTTTCAATGATACACTGCATATTACGTTATATTATAAGGTATTTTCAATGATACACAGCATATTACGTTATATTATAAGGTATTTTCAATGAATCACTGCATATTACGTTATATTATAAGGTATTTTCAATGATACACAGCATATTACGGTATATTATAAGGTATTTTCAATGAATCACTGCATATTACGTTATATTATAAGGAATTTTAAATGATACACTACATATTACATTACATTATAAGGTATTTTCAATGATACACTGCATATTACGTTATATTATAAGGTATTTTCAATGATACACAGCATATTACGTTATATTATAAGGTATTTTCAATGAATCACTGCATATTACGTTATATTATAAGGTATTTTCAATGATAGGCTGCATATAACGTTATGTTATAAGGTATTTTCAATGAATCACTGCATATTTCGTTATATTATAAGGAATTTTAAATGATACAGTACATATTACATTACATTATAAGGAATTTTAAATGATACAGTACATATTACATTACATTATAAGGTATTTTCAATGATACACTGCATATTACGTTATATTATAAGGCATTTTCAGTGATAGACTGGATATTACGTTATATTATAAGGTATTTTCAATGATACACAGCATATTACGTTATATTATAAGGTATTTTCAATGAATCACTGCATATTACGTTATATTATAAGGTATTTTCAATGATACAATACAATTACGATATATTCTAAAGTATTTTCAATGATACACTGTATATTACGTTATATTATAAGGTATTTTCAATGATACACTGCGTATTACGTTATATTATAAGGTATTTTCAATGATACACTACGATATATTATAAGATATTTTCAATTATACACTGCATATTACGTTACATTATAAGGTATTTTCAATGATACACTGCATATTACGTTATATTATAAGTTATTTTCAATGATAGACTGCGAATATCACGTTATATTATAATGTATTTCCAATTATAAACTGCCTATTACGTTATATTATAAGGAATTTTAAATAATACAGTACATATTACATTACATTATAAGGAATTTTAAATGATACAGTTCATATTACATTACATTATAAGGTATTTTCAATGATACACTGCATATTACGTTATATTATAAGGCATTTTCAGTGATAGACAGGATATTACGTTATATTATAAGGTATTTTCAATGAATCACTGCATATTACGTTATATTATAAGGTATTTTCAATGATACACTACAAATTACGATATATTATAAAGTATTTTCAATGATACATTGCATATTACGTTATATTATAAGGTATTTTCAATGATACACTACAATTACGATATATTCTAAAGTATTTTCAATGATACACTGTATATTACGTTATATTATAAGGTATTTTCAATGATACACTGCGTATTACGTTATATTATAAGTTATTTTCATTGATAGACTGCATATTACCTTATATAATAAATTATTTTCAATGATAGACTGCAAATATCACGTTATATTATAAGGTATTTTCAATGATATACTGCATATTACGTTATATTATAAGGTATTTTCAATGATACACAGCATATTACGTTATATTATAAGGTATTTTCAATGATACACAGCATATTACGGTATATTATAAGGTATTTTCAATGAATCACTGCATATTACGTTATATAATAAGGAATTTTAAATGATACACTACATATTACATTACATTATAAGGTATTTTCAATGATACACTGCATATTACGTTATATTATAAGGTATTTTCAGTGATAGACTGGATATTACGTTATATTATAAGGTATTTTCAATGTTACACTGCATATTACGTTGTATTATACGGTATTTCCAATGATAGACTGCATATTACATTGTATTATAAGGTATTTTCAATGATACACTGCATATTACGTTATATTATAAGTTATTTTCAATGATTCACTGCAAATTACGTTATATTATAATGTATTTCCAATTATACACTGCCTATTACGTTATATTATAAGGTATTTTCAATGATACACTGCATATTACGTTATATTATAAGGTATTTTCAATGATACACTACGATATATTATAAGATATTTTCAATTATACACTGCATATTACGTTACATTATAAGGTATTTTCAATGATACACTGCATATTACGTTATATTATAAGGTATTTTCAATGAATCACTGCAAATTACGTTATATTATAATGTATTTCCAATTATAAACTGCCTATTACGTTATATTATAAGGAATTTTAAATGATACAGTACATATTACATTACATTATAAGGAATTTTAAATGATACAGTACATATTACATTACATTATAAGGTATTTTCAATGATACACTGCATATTACGTTATATTATAAGGCATTTTCAGTGATAGACTGGATATTACGTTATATTATAAGGTATTTTCAATGATACACAGCATATTACGTTATATTATAAGGTATTTTCAATGATACACTGCGTATTACGTTATATTATAAGTTATTTTCATTGATAGACTGCATATTACCTTATATAATAAGGTATTTTCAATGATAGACTGCAAATATCACGTTATATTATAAGGTATTTTCAATGATACACTGCATATTACGTTATATTATAAGCTATTTTCAATGATACACTGAATATTACGTTATATTATAAGGTATTTTCAATGATACACTACGATACATTATAAGTTATTTTCAATTATACACTGCATATTACGTTACATTATAAGGTATTTTCAATGATACATTGCATATTACGTTATATTATAAGGTATTTTCAATGATACACAGCATATTACGTTATATTATAAGGTATTTTCAATGAATCACTGCATATTACGTTATATTATAAGGTATTTTCAATGATACACAGCATATTACGGTATATTATAAGGTATTTTCAATGATACACTGCGTATTACGTTATATTATAAGTTATTTTCATTGATAGACTGCATATTACCTTATATAATAAGGTATTTTCAATGATAGACTGCAAATATCACGTTATATTATAAGGTATTTTCAATGATACACTGCATATTACGTTATATTATAAGCTATTTTCAATGATACACTGAATATTACGTTATATTATAAGGTATTTTCAATGATACACTACGATACATTATAAGTTATTTTCAATTATACACTGCATATTACGTTACATTATAAGGTATTTTCAATGATACATTGCATATTACGTTATATTATAAGGTATTTTCAATGATACACAGCATATTACGTTATATTATAAGGTATTTTCAATGAATCACTGCATATTACGTTATATTATAAGGTATTTTCAATGATACACAGCATATTACGGTATATTATAAGGTATTTTCAATGAATCACTGCATATTACGTTATATTATAAGGAATTTTAAATGATACACTACATATTACATTACATTATAAGGTATTTTCAATGATACACTGCATATTACGTTATATTATAAGGTATTTTCAGTGATAGACTGGATATTACGTTATATTATAAGGTATTTTCAATGATACACTGCATATTACGTTATATTATACGGTATTTCCAATGATAGACTGCATATTACATTGTATTATAAGGTATTTTCAATGATACACTGCATATTACGTTATATTATAAGTTATTTTCAATGATTCACTGCAAATTACGTTATATTATAATGTATTTCCAATTATACACTGCCTATTACGTTATATTATAAGGTATTTTCAAAGATACACTGCATATTACGTTATATTATAAGGTATTTTCAATGATACACTACGATATATTATAAGATATTTTCAATGATACTACAAATTACGTTATATTATAAGGTATTTTCAATGATACACTACGATATATTATAAGATATTTTCAATTATACACTGCATATTACGTTACATTATAAGATATTTTCAATTATACACTGCATATTACGTTACATTATAAGGTATTTTCAATGATATACTGCATATTACGATATATTATAAGTTATTTTCAATGATACACTGCACATTACGTTACATTATAAGGTATTTTCAATGATACACTGCATATTACGTTATATTATAAGGTATTTTCAATGATACACAGCATATTACGTTATATTATAAGGTATTTTCAATGAATCACTGCATATTACGTTATATTATAAGGTATTTTCAATGATAGGCTGCATATAACGTTATGTTATAAGGTATTTTCAATGAATCACTGCATATTTCGTTATATTATAAGGAATTTTAAATGATACAGTACATATTACATTACATTATAAGGTATTTTCAATGATAAACTGCATATTACGTTATATTATAAGGTATTTTCAGTGATAGACTGGATATTACGTTATATCAAAATGTATTTTCAATGATACACTGCATATTACATTATATTATAAGGTATTTTCAATGATACACTGCATATTACGTTATATTATGAGGTATTTTCAATGATAGACTGCATATCAGGTTATTTATAGGGTATTTTCAATGATTCACTGCATATTACGTTATATTAAAATCTATTTTCAATGATACACTGCATATTACATGACATTATAATGTATTTTCAATGAAACACTGCATATTACGTTATATTATAAGGAATTTTAAATGATCCACTGCATATTAAATTACATTATAAGGTATTTTGAATGATACACTGCATATTACGTTATATTATAAGGTATTTTCAGTGATAGACTGGATATTACGTTATATTATAAGGTATTTTCAATGATACACTGCATATTACGTTATATTATAATGTATTTTCAATGATACACTGCATATTACTTTATTTTATAATGTATTTTCAATGGGAGACTGCATATTACGTTATATTATAAGCTATTTTCAATGATACACTACAAATTACGATATATTATAAGGTATTTTCAATGATACACTGCATATTACGTTATATTATAAGGAATTTTAAATGATACAGTACATATTACATTACATTATAAGGTATTTTCAATGATACACTGCATATTACGTTATAAGGTATTTTCAATAACACACAGCATATTATGTTACATTATAAGGTATTTTCAATGATACACTGCATATTACATTATATTATAAGTTATTTTCAATGATACACTGCATATTACATTATTTTATAATGTATTTTCAATGGGAGACTGCATATTACGTTATATTATAAGCTATTTTCAATGATACACTACAAATTACGATATATTATAAGGTATTTTCAATGATACACTGCATATTACATTACATTATAAGGTATTTTCAATGATAAACTACTATATATAATAAGGTATTTTCAATGATAGACTGCAAATATCACGTTATATTATAAGGTATTTTCAATGATACACTGCATATTACGTTATATTATAAGGTATTTTCAATGATACACTGCGTATTACGTTATATTATAAGTTATTTTCATTGATAGACTGCATATTACCTTATATAATAAGGTATTTTCAATGATAGACTGCAAATATCACGTTATATTATAAGGTATTTTCAATGATACACTGCATATTACGTTATATTATAAGCTATTTTCAATGATACACTGAATATTACGTTATATTATAAGGTATTTTCAATGATACACAGCATATTACGGTATATTATAAGGTATTTTCAATGAATCACTGCATATTACGTTATATTATAAGGAATTTTAAATGATACACTACATATTACATTACATTATAAGGTATTTTCAATGATACACTGCATATTACGTTATATTATAAGGTATTTTCAGTGATAGACTGGATATTACGTTATATTATAAGGTATTTTCAATGATACACTGCATATTACGTTATATTATAAGGTATTTTCAATGAATCACTGCATATTACGTTATATTATAAGGAATTTTAAATGATACAGTACATATTACATTACATTATAAGGAATTTTAAATGATACAGTACATATTACATTACATTATAAGGTATTTTCAATGATACACTGCATATTACGTTATATTATAAGGCATTTTCAGTGATAGACTGGATATTACGTTATATTATAAGGTATTTTCAATGATACACAGCATATTACGTTATATTATAAGGTATTTTCAATGATACACTGCATATTACGTTATATTATAAGGTATTTTCAATGATACACTGCGTATTACGTTATATTATAAGTTATTTTCATTGATAGACTGCATATTACCTTATATAATAAGGTATTTTCAATGATAGACTGCAAATATCACGTTATATTATAAGGTATTTTCAATGATACACTGCATATTACGTTATATTATAAGCTATTTTCAATGATACACTGAATATTACGTTATATTATAAGGTATTTTCAATGATACACAGCATATTACGGTATATTATAAGGTATTTTCAATGAATCACTGCATATTACGTTATATTATAAGGAATTTTAAATGATACACTACATATTACATTACATTATAAGGTATTTTCAATGATACACTGCATATTACGTTATATTATAAGGTATTTTCAGTGATAGACTGGATATTACGTTATATTATAAGGTATTTTCAATGATACACTGCATATTACGTTATATTATAAGGTATTTTCAATGAATCACTGCATATTACGTTATATTATAAGGAATTTTAAATGATACAGTACATATTACATTACATTATAAGGAATTTTAAATGATACAGTACATATTACATTACATTATAAGGTATTTTCAATGATACACTGCATATTACGTTATATTATAAGGCATTTTCAGTGATAGACTGGATATTACGTTATATTATAAGGTATTTTCAATGATACACAGCATATTACGTTATATTATAAGGTATTTTCAATGATACACTGCATATTACGTTATATTATAAGGTATTTTCAATGATACACTGCGTATTACGTTATATTATAAGTTATTTTCATTGATAGACTGCATATTACCTTATATAATAAGGTATTTTCAATGATAGACTGCAAATATCACGTTATATTATAAGGTATTTTCAATGATACACTGCATATTACGTTATATTATACGGTATTTCCAATGATAGACTGCATATTACATTGTATTATAAGGTATTTTCAATGATACACTGCATATTACGTTATATTATAAGTTATTTTCAATGATTCACTGCAAATTACGTTATATTATAATGTATTTCCAATTATACACTGCCTATTACGTTATATTATAAGGTATTTTCAAAGATACACTGCATATTACGTTATATTATAAGGTATTTTCAATGATACACTACGATATATTATAAGATATTTTCAATGATACTACAAATTACGTTATATTATAAGGTATTTTCAATGATACACTACGATATATTATAAGATATTTTCAATTATACACTGCATATTACGTTACATTATAAGATATTTTCAATTATACACTGCATATTACGTTACATTATAAGGTATTTTCAATGATATACTGCATATTACGATATATTATAAGTTATTTTCAATGATACACTGCATATTACGTTATATTATAAGGAATTTTAAATGATACACTACATATTACATTACATTATAAGGTATTTTCAATGATAAACTGCATATTACGTTATATTATAAGGTATTTTCAGTGATAGACTGGATATTACGTTATATCAAAATGTATTTTCAATGATACACTGCATATAACATTATATTATAAGGTATTTTCAACGACACACTGCATATTACGATATATTATAAGGTATTTTCAATGATTCACTGCAAATTACGTTATATTATAATGTATTTCCAATGATACACTGCATATTACATTATATTATAAGGTATTTTCAATGATACACTGCATATTACGTTATATTATGAGGTATTTTCAATGATAGACTGCATATCAGGTTATTTATAGGGTATTTTCAATGATTCACTGCATATTACGTTATATTAAAATCTATTTTCAATGATACACTGCATATTACATTACATTATAATGTATTTTCAATGAAACACTGCATATTACGTTATATTATAAGGAATTTTAAATGATACACTGCATATTAAATTACATTATAAGGTATTTTGAATGATACACTGCATATTACGTTATATTATAAGGTATTTTCAGTGATAGACTGGATATTACGTTATATTATAAGGTATTTTCAATGATACACTGCATATTACGTTATATTATAATGTATTTTCAATGATACACTGCATATTACTTTATTTTATAATGTATTTTCAATGGGAGACTGCATATTACGTTATAGTATAAGATATTTTCAATTATACACTGCATATTAAGTTACATTATAAGGTATTTTCAATGATACACTGCATATTACGTTATATTATAAGGTATTTTCAATGATACAATACAATTACGATATATTCTAAAGTATTTTCAATGATACACTGCATATTACGTTATATTATAAGGTATTTTCAATGATACACAGCATATTACGTTATATTATAAGGTATTTTCAATGAATCACTGCATATTACGTTATATTATAAGGAATTTTAAATGATACAGTACATATTACATTACATTATAAGGAATTTTAAATGATACAGTACATATTACATTACGTTATAAGGTATTTTCAATGATACACTGCATATTACGTTATATTATAAGGCATTTTCAGTGATAGACTGGATATTACGTTATATTATAAGGTATTTTCAATGATACTACAAATTACGTTATATTATAAGGTATTTTCAATGATACACTACAAATTACGATATATTATAAGGTATTTTCAGTGATAGACTGGATATTACGTTATATTATAAGGTATTTTCAATGATACACTGCATATTACGTTATATTATAATGTATTTTCAATGATACACTGCATATTACGTTATATTATAAGTTATTTTCAATGATTCACTGCAAATTACGTTATATTATAATGTATTTCCAATTATACACTGCCTATTACGTTATATTATAAGGTATTTTCAAAGATACACTGCATATTACGTTATATTATAAGGTATTTTCAATGATACACTACAAATTACGTTATATTATAAGGTATTTTCAAAGATACACTGCATATTACGTTATAGTATAAGGTATTTTCAATGATACACTACAATTACGATATATTATAAAGTATTTTCAATGATTCACTGTATATTACGTTATATTATAAGGTATTTTCAATGATACACTGCATATTACGTTATATTATAAGGTATTTTTAATGATACAATACAATTACGATATATTCTAAAGTATTTTCAATGATACACTGTATATTACGTTATATTATAAGGTATTTTCAATGATACACTGCGTATTACGTTATATTATAAGGTATTTTCAATGATACACTACGATATATTATAAGATATTTTCAATTATACACTGCATATTAAGTTACATTATAAGGTATTTTCAATGATAGACTGCATATCACGTTATATTATAAGGTATTTTCAATGATACACAGCATATTACGTTATATTATAAGGTATTTTCAATAAATCACTGCATATTACGTTATATTATAAGGAATTTTAAATGATACAGTACATATTACATTACATTATAAGGAATTTTAAATGATACAGTACATATTACATTACATTATAAGGTATTTTCAATGATACACTGCATATTACGTTATATTATAAGGCATTTTCAGTGATAGACTGGATATTACGTTATATTATAAGGTATTTTCAATGATACACAGCATATTACGTTATATTATAAGGTATTTTCAATTAATCACTGCATATTACGTTATATTATAAGGAATTTTAAATGATACAGTACATATTACATTACATTATAAGGAATTTTAAATGATACAGTATATATTACATTACATTATAAGGTATTTTCAATGATACACTGCATATTACGTTATATTATAAGGTATTTTCAATGATACACTGCATATTACGTTATATTAAAATGTATTTTCAATGATACACTGCATATAACATTATATTATAAGGTATTTTCAATGATACACTACGATATATTATAAGTTATTTTCAATGATACACTGCATATTACGTTACATTATAAGGTATTTTCAAGGATACACTGCATAGTACGTTATATTATAAGGTATTTTCAATGATACACTGCATATTACGTTATATTATAAGGAATTTTAAATGATACACTGCATATTAAATTACATTATAAGGTATTTTCAATGATACACTGCATATTACGTTATATTATAAGGTATTTTCAATGATACACTGCATATTACGTTATATTAAAATGTATTTTCAATGATACACTGCATATTACATTACATTATAAGGTATTTTCAATGATACACTGCATATTACGTTATATTAAAATGTATTTGCAATGATACACTGCATATTACGTTATATTACAAGGAATTTTAAATGATACACTGCATATTAAATTACATTATAAGGTATTTTCAATGATACACTGCATATTACGTTATATTATAAGGTATTTTCAATGATACACTGCATATTACGTTATATTAAAATGTATTTTCAATGATACACTGCATATTACGTTACATTATAAGGTATTTTCAATGATACACTGCATAGTACGTTATATTATAAGGTATTTTCAATGATACACTGCATATTACGTTATATTATAAGGAATTTTAAATGATACACTGCATATTAAATTACATTATAAGGTATTTGCAATGATACACTGCATATTACGTTATATTGTAAGGTATTTTCAATGATACACTGCATATTACGTTATATTATAAGGTATTTTCAATGATACACTGCATATTACGTTATATTATAAGGTATTTTCAATGAATCACTGCATATTACGTTATATTATAAGGTATTTTCAATGATACACTGCATATTACGTTATATTATAAGGAATTTTCAATGATACACTGCATATTAAATTACATTATAAGGTATTTGCAATGATACACTGCATATTACGTTATATTATAAGGTATTTTCAGTGATAGACTGGATATTACGTTATATTATAAGGTATTTTCAATGATACACTGCATATTACGTTATATTATAATGTATTTTCAATGATACACTGCATATTACGTTATATTATAACTTATTTTCAATGATTCACTGCAAATTACGTTATATTATAATGTATTTCCAATTATACACTGCCTATTACGTTATATTATAAGGTATTTTCAAAGATACACTGCATATTACGTTATATTATAAGGTATTTTCAATGATACACTACAAATTACGTTATATTATAAGGTATTTTCAAAGATACACTGCATATTACGTTATATTATAAGGTATTTTCAATGATAGACTACAAATTACGATATATTATAAAGTATTTTCAATGATACACTGTATATTACGTTATAGTATAAGATATTTTCAATTATACACTGCATATTAAGTTACATTATAAGGTATTTTCAATGATACACTGCATATTACGTTATATTATAAGGTATTTTCAATGATACAATACAATTACGATATATTCTAAAGTATTTTCAATGATACACTGTATATTACGTTATATTATAAGGTATTTTCAATGATACACTGCGTATTACGTTATATTATAAGGTATTTTCAATGATACACTACGATATATTATAAGATATTTTCAATTATACACTGCATATTACGTTACATTATAAGGTATTTTCAATGATACACTGCATATTACGTTATATTATAAGGTATTTTCAATGATACACAGCATATTACGTTATATTATAAGGTATTTTCAATGAATCACTGCATATTACGTTATATTATAAGGAATTTTAAATGATACAGTACATATTACATTACATTATAAGGAATTTTAAATGATACAGTACATATTACATTACGTTATAAGGTATTTTCAATGATACACTGCATATTACGTTATATT
>CAKAJI010000066.1:0-291869 GCA_916610255.1 Lasioglossum lativentre
TTGAAAATACCTTATAATGTAATGTAATATGCAGTGTATCATTCAAAATACCTTATAATATAACGTAATATTTGCAGTCTATCATTGAAAATGCCTTATAATATAACGTAATATGCAGTGTATCATTGAAAATACCTTATAATATAACGTAATATGCAGTTTATCATTGAAAATACCTTATAATATACGTAATATGCAGTCTATCATTGACAATACCTTACAATATAACGTAATATGCAGTGTATCATTGAAAATACCTTATAATATAACGCAATATGCAGTGTATCATTGAAAATACCTTATAATATAATCTAATATGCAGTGTTATCGTTCAATATACCTTATAATATAACGTAATATTTGCAGACTATCATTGAAAATGCCTTGTTATATAACGTAATATACAGTGTATAATTCAAAATACCTTATAATATAACGTAGTAAGCAGTGTATCATTGAAAATACCTTATAATATAACGTAATATGCAGTGTATCATTGAAAATACCTTATGATATAACGTAATATGCAGTGTATCATTGATAATACCTTATAATGTAACGCAATATGCTGTGTATCATTGAAAATACCTTATAATATAACGTAATATACAGTGTATCATTGAAAATACTTTATAACATAACGTAATATGCAGTCTATCATTGACAATACATTATAATAATACGTAACATACAGTCTACCATTGAAAATACTTTATAATATAACGGAATATGCAGTGTCTCATTGAAAATCCCTTATAATATAACGTAATATGCAGTCTATCATTGAAAATACCTTATAAAATAATGGAATATGCAGTGTCACATTGAAAATCCCATATAATATAACGTAATATGCAGTGTATCATTGAAAATACTTTATAATTTAATGGAATATGCAGTGTCTCATTGAAAATCCCTTATAATATAACGTAATATGCAGTGTTTCATTGAAAATACCTTATAATATAACATAGTATGCTGTGTATCAATGAAAATACCTTATACTATAACGTAATATGCAGTGTATCAATGAAAATACCTTATGATATAACGTAATATGCAGTGTATCATTGAAAATACCTTATAATATAACGTAATATGCAGTCTATCATTGAAAAAACCTTATAATATAACGTAATATGCAGTGTATCATTGAAAATACCTTATAATATAACGTAATATGCAGTGTATCATTGATAATACCTTATAATGTATCGCAATATGCATTGTATCATTGAAAATGCATTATAATATAACGTAATATGCAGTGTTTCATTGAAGACACCTTATAAAATAATGCAATATGCAGTGTATCATTGAAAATACCTTATAATATAACGTAATATGTTGTGTATCATTGAAAATACTTTATAATTTAATGGAATATGCAGTGTCTCATTGAAAATCCCTTATAATATAACGTAATATGCAGTGTTTCATTGAAAATACCTTATAATATAACATAGTATGCTGTGTATCAATGAAAATACCTTATAATATAACGTAATATTTGCAGTCTATCATTGAAAATACCTTATAATATAACGTAATATGCAGTGTATTATTGAAAATACCTTATAATATAACGTAATATGCAGTGTATTGTTCAAAATACCTTATAATGTAACGTAATATTTGCAGTCTATCATTGAAAATACCTTATAATATAACGTAATATTTGCAGTCTATCATTGAAAATACCTTATAATATAACGTAATATTTGCAGTCTATCATTGAAAATGCCTTATAATATAACGTAATATGCAGTGCATCATTGAAAATACCTTATAATATAACGTAATATGCAGTGTATCATTGAAAATACCTTATAATATAACGTAATATGCAGTGTATCATGGAAAATACCTTATAATATAATGTAATATGCAGTGTATCGTTCAAAATACCGTATAATATAACGTAATATTTGCAGTCTATCATTGAAAATTCCTTGTAATATAACGTAATATGCAGTGTATCTTTGAAAATAGATTATAATATACCATAGTATGCCGTGTATCATTGGAAATACCTTATAATATAACGTAATTTGCAGTGTATCATTCAAATTACCTTATAATATTAACATAGTATGCTGTGTATCATTGAAAATAGCTTATAATATAACGTAATATGCAGTGTATCATTGAAAATACCTTATAATATAACGCAATATGCAGTGTATCATTCAAAATACCTTATAATATAACGTAATATTTGCAGTCTATCATTGAAAATGGCTTATAATATAACATAGTATGCTGTGTATCATTGAAAATACCTTATAATATAACGTAATATACAGTGTATCATTGAAAATACTTTATAATATAGCGTAATATGCAGTCTATCATTGACAATACATTATATTATAATGTAATATGCAGTGTATCATTGAAAATACATTATAATATAACGTAATATGCAGTGTTTCATTGAAGACACCTTATAAAATAATGCAATATGCAGTGTATCATTGAAAATACCTTATAATATAACGTAATATGCTGTGTATCATTGAAAATACCTTATAATATAACGTAACATACAGTCTATCATAGAAAATACCTTACACTATGACGTAATATGCAGTGCATTATTGAAAATACCTTATAATATAATATAATATGCAGTGTATCATTGAAAATACTTTATAAAATAATGGAATATGCAGTGTATCATTGAAAATACCTTATCATATAACGCAATATGCAGTGTATCATTGAAAATACTTTATAATATAACGTAACATACAGTCTATCATTGAAAATACCTTATAATATAACGTAATATGCAGTGTATCATTGAAAATACCTTATAATATAACGTAATATGCAGTGTATCATTGATAATACCTTATAATGTATCGCAATATGCATTGTATCATTGAAAATGCATTATAATATAACGTAATATGCAGTGTTTCATTGAAGACACCTTATAAAATAATGCAATATGCAGTGTATCTTTGAAAATACCTTATAATATAACGTAATATGTTGTGTATCATTGAAAATACTTTATAATTTAATGGAATATGCAGTGTCTCATTGAAAATCCCTTATAATATAACGTAATATGCAGTGTTTCATTGAAAATACCTTATAATATAACATAGTATGCTGTGTATCAATGAAAATACCTTATACTATAACGTAATATTTGCAGTCTATCATTGAAAATACCTTATAATATAACGTAATATGCACTGTATTATTGAAAATACCTTATAATATAACGTAATATGCAGTGTATTGTTCAAAATACCTTATAATGTAACGTAATATTTGCAGTCTATCATTGAAAATACCTTATAATATAACGTAATATTTGCAGTCTATCATTGAAAATACCTTATAATATAACGTAATATTTGCAGTCTATCATTGAAAATGCCTTATAATATAACGTAATATGCAGTGCATCATTGAAAATACCTTATAATATAACGTAATATGCAGTGTATCATTGAAAATACCTTATAATATAACGTAATATGCAGTGTATCATTGAAAATACCTTATAATATAATGTAATATGCAGTGTATCGTTCAAAATACCGTATAATATAACGTAATATTTGCAGTCTATCATTGAAAATGCCTTGTAATATAACGTAATATGCAGTGTATCTTTGAAAATAGATTATAATATACCATAGTATGCCGTGTATCATTGGAAATACCTTATAATATAACGTAATTTGCAGTGTATCATTCAAATTACCTTATAATATAACATAGTATGCTGTGTATCATTGAGAATAGCTTATAATATAACGTAATATGCAGTGTATCATTGAAAATACCTTATAATATAACGTAATATGCAGTGTATCATTCAAAATACCTTATAATATAACGTAATATTTGCAGTCTATCATTGAAAATGGCTTATAATATAACATAGTATGCTGTGTATCATTGAAAATACCTTATAATATAACGTAATATACAGTGTATCATTGTAAATACTTTATAATATAGCGTAATATGCAGTCTATCATTGACAATACATTATAATATAATGTAATATGCAGTGTATCATTGAAAATACATTATAATATAACGTAATATGCAGTGTTTCATTGAAGACACCTTATAAAATAATGCAATATGCAGTGTATCATTGAAAATACCTTATAATATAACGTAATATGCTGTGTATCATTGAAAAGACCTTATAATATAACGTAACATACAGTCTATCATAGAAAATACCTTACACTATGACGTAATATGCAGTGCATTATTGAAAATACCTTATAATATAATATAATATGCAGTGTATCATTGAAAATACTTTATAAAATAATGGAATATGCAGTGTATCATTGAAAATACATTATAATATAACGCAATATGCAGTGTATCATTGAAAATACTTTATAATATAACGTAACATACAGTCTATCATTGAAAATACCTTATAATATAACGTAATATGCAGTGTATTATTGAAAATACCTTATAATATAAGGTAATATGCAGTGTATTATTGAAAATACCTTATAATATAACGCAATATGGAGTGTATCATTGAAAATACCTTATAATATAATCTAATATGCAGTGTATTGTTCAAAATACCTTATAATATAACGTAATATTTGCAGTCTATCATTGAAAATACCTTATAATATAATGTAATATGCAGTGTATCGTTCAAAATACCTTATAATATAACGTAATATGCAGTGTATCATTGAAAATACCTTATAATATAACGTAATATGCAGTCTATCATTGAAAATACCTTATAATATAACGCAATATGCAGTGTATCATTGAAAATACCTTATGATATAACGTAATATGCAGTGTATCATTGAAAATACCTTATAATATAACGTAATATGCAGTCTATCATTGAAAATACCTTATGATATAACGTAATATGCAGTGTATCATTGAAAATACCTTATAATATAACGTAATATACAGTGTATCATTGAAAATACTTTATAACATAACGTAATATGCAGTCTATCATTGACAATACATTATAATATAACGTAACATACAGTCTATCATTGAAAATACTTTATAATATAACGGAATATGCAGTGTCTCATTGAAAATCCCTTATAATATAACGTAATATGCAGTCTATCATTGAAAAAACCTTATAATATAACGTAATATGCAGTGTATCATTGAAAATACCTTATAATATAACGTAATATGCAGTGTATCATTGATAATACCTTATAATGTATCGCAATATGCATTGTATCATTGAAAATGCATTATAATATAACGTAATATGCAGTGTTTCATTGAAGACACCTTATAAAATAATGCAATATGCAGTGTATCTTTGAAAATACCTTATAATATAACGTAATATGTTGTGTATCATTGAAAATACCTTATAATATAACGTAATATGCAGTGTATCATTGAAAATACCATATAATATAACGTAATATGCAGTGTATCATTGATAATACCTTATAATGTAACGCAATATGCTGTGTATCATTGAAAATACCTTATAATATAACGTAATATCTATCATTGACAATACATTATAATATAACGTAATATGCATTGTATCATTGAAAATGCATTATAATATAACGTAATATTTGCAGTGTATCATTGAAAATACCCTATAATATACCGTTATTAGCAGTGTATCATTGAAAATACCTTATAATGTAATGTAATATGCAGTGTATCATTCAAAATACCTTATAATATAACGTAATATTTGCAGTCTATCATTGAAAATGCCTTATAATATAACGTAATATGCAGTGTATCATTGAAAATACCTTGTAATATAACGTAATATGCAGTTTATCATTGAAAATACCTTATAATATAACGTAATATGCAGTCTATCATTGACAATACCTTACAATATAACGTAATGTGCAGTGTATCATTGAAAATACCTTATAATATAACGCAATATGCAGTGTATCATTGAAAATACCTTATAATATAATCTAATATGCAGTGTATCGTTCAATATACCTTATAATATAACGTAATATTTGCAGACTATCATTGAAAATGCCTTGTTATATAACGTAATATACAGTGTATAATTCAAAATACCTTATAATATAACGTAGTAAGCAGTGTATCATTGAAAATACCTTATAATATAACTTAATATGCAGTGTATCATTGAAAATACCTTATGATATAACGTAATATGCAGTGTATCATTGATAATACCTTATAATGTAACGCAATATGCTGTGTATCATTGAAAATACCTTATAATATAACGTAATATACAGTGTATCATTGAAAATACTTTATAACATAACGTAATATGCAGTCTATCATTGACAATACATTATAATAATACGTAACATACAGTCTACCATTGAAAATACTTTATAATATAACGGAATATGCAGTGTCTCATTGAAAATCCCTTATAATATAACGTAATATGCAGTCTATCATTGAAAATACCTTATAAAATAATGGAATATGCAGTGTCACATTGAAAATCCCATATAATATAACGTAATATGCAGTGTATCATTGAAAATACTTTATAATTTAATGGAATATGCAGTGTCTCATTGAAAATCCCTTATAATATAACGTAATATGCAGTGTTTCATTGAAAATACCTTATAATATAACATAGTATGCTGTGTATCAATGAAAATACCTTATACTATAACGTAATATGCAGTGTATCATTGAAAATACCTTATGATATAACGTAATATGCAGTGTATCATTGAAAATACCTTATAATATAACGTAATATGCAGTCTATCATTGAAAAAACCTTATAATATAACGTAATATGCAGTGTATCATTGAAAATACCTTATAATATAACGTAATATGCAGTGTATCATTGATAATACCTTATAATGTATCGCAATATGCATTGTATCATTGAAAATGCATTATAATATAACGTAATATGCAGTGTTTCATTGAAGACACCTTATAAAATAATGCAATATGCAGTGTATCTTTGAAAATACCTTATAATATAACGTAATATGTTGTGTATCATTGAAAATACTTTATAATTTAATGGAATATGCAGTGTCTCATTGAAAATCCCTTATAATATAACGTAATATGCAGTGTTTCATTGAAAATACCTTATAATATAACATAGTATGCTGTGTATCAATGAAAATACCTTATACTATAACGTAATATTTGCAGTCTATCATTGAAAATACCTTATAATATAACGTAATATGCAGTGTATTATTGAAAATACCTTATAATATAACGTAATATGCAGTGTATTGTTCAAAATACCTTATAATGTAACGTAATATTTGCAGTCTATCATTGAAAATACCTTATAATATAACGTAATATGCAGTCTATCATTGAAAATACCTTATAATATAACGTAATATTTGCAGTCTATCATTGAAAATGCCTTATAATATAACGTAATATGCAGTGCATCATTGAAAATACCTTATAATATAACGTAATATGCAGTGTATCATTGAAAATACCTTATAATATAACGTAATATGCAGTGTATCATTTAAAATACCTTATAATATAATGTAATATGCAGTGTATCGTTCAAAATACCGTATAATATAACGTAATATTTGCAGTCTATCATTGAAAATGCCTTGTAATATAACGTAATATGCAGTGTATCTTTGAAAATAGATTATAATATACCATAGTATGCCGTGTATCATTGGAAATACCTTATAATATAACGTAATTTGCAGTGTATCATTCAAATTACCTTATAATATAACATAGTATGCTGTGTATCATTGAGAATAGCTTATAATATAACGTAATATGCAGTGTATCATTGAAAATACCTTATAATATAACGTAATATGCAGTGTATCATTGAAAATACCTTATAATATAACGTAATATTTGCAGTCTATCATTGAAAATGGCTTATAATATAACATAGTATGCTGTGTATCATTGAAAATACCTTATAATATAACGTAATGTACAGTGTATCATTGAAAATACTTTATAATATAGCGTAATATGCAGTCTATCATTGACAATACATTATAATATAATGTAATATGCAGTGTATCATTGAAAATACATTATAATATAACGTAATATGCAGTGTTTCATTGAAGACACCTTATAAAATAATGCAATATGCAGTGTATCATTGAAAATACCTTATAATATAACGTAATATGCTGTGTATCATTGAAAAGACCTTATAATATAACGTAACATACAGTCTATCATAGAAAATACCTTACACTATGACGTAATATGCAGTGCATTATTGAAAATACCTTATAATATAATATAATATGCAGTGTATCATTGAAAATACTTTATAAAATAATGGAATATGCAGTGTATCATTGAAAATACCTTATCATATAACGCAATATGCAGTGTATCATTGAAAATACTTTATAATATAACGTAACATACAGTCTATCATTGAAAATACCTTATAATATAACGTAATATGCAGTGTATTATTGAAAATACCTTATAATATAAGGTAATATGCAGTGTATTATTGAAAATACCTTATAATATAACGCAATATGGAGTGTATCATTGAAAATACCTTATAATATAATCTAATATGCAGTGTATTGTTCAAAATACCTTATAATATAACGTAATATTTGCAGTCTATCATTGAAAATACCTTATAATATAATGTAATATGCAGTGTATCGTTCAAAATACCTTATAATATAACGTAATATGCAGTGTATCATTGAAAATACCTTATAATATAACGTAATATGCAGTGTATTATTGAAAATACCTTATAATATAATGTAATATGCATTGTATCATTGAAAATACTTTATAAAATAATAGAGTATGCAGTATATCATTGAAAATACCTTATAATATAACGTAATATGCACTGTATCATTGAAAATACTTTATAATATAACGTAACATACAGTCTATCATTGAAAATACCTTATAATATAACGTAGTATGCAGTGTATTATTGAAAATACCTTGTAATATAACGTAATATGCAGTGTATTATTGAAAATACCTTATAATATAACGTAATATGCAGTGTATCATTGAAAATACCTTATGATATAACGTAATATGCAGTGTATCATTGAAAATACCTTATAATATAACGTAATATGCAGTCTATCATTGAAAATACCTTATAATATAACGCAATATGCAGTGTATCATTGAAAATACCTTATGATATAACGTAATATGCAGTGTATCATTGAAAATACCTTATAATATAACGTAATATGCAGTCTATCATTGAAAATACCTTATAATATAACGCAATATGCAGTGTATCATTGAAAATACCTTATGATATAACGTAATATGCAGTGTATCATTGATAATACCTTATAATGTAACGCAATATGCTGTGTATCATTGAAAATACCTTATAATATAACGTAATATACAGTGTATCATTGAAAATACTTTATAACATAACGTAATATGCAGTCTATCATTGACAATACATTATAATATAACGTAACATACAGTCTATCATTGAAAATACTTTATAATATAACGGAATATGCAGTGTCTCATTGAAAATCCCTTATAATATAACGTAATATGCAGTCTATCATTGAAAATACCTTATAAAATAATGGAATATGCAGTGTCACATTGAAAATCCCATATAACATAACGTAATATGCAGTGTATCATTGAAAATACTTTATAATTTAATGGAATATGCAGTGTCTCATTGAAAATCCCTTATAATATAACGTAATATGCAGTGTTTCATTGAAAATACCTTATAATATAACATAGTATGCTGTGTATCAATGAAAATACCTTATACTATAACGTAATATGCAGTGTATCATTGAAAATACCTTATGATATAACGTAATATGCAGTGTATCATTGAAAATGCATTATAATATAACGTAATATGCAGTGTTTCATTGAAGACACCTTATAAAATAATGCAATATGCAGTGTATCTTTGAAAATACCTTATAATATAACGTAATATGTTGTGTATCATTGAAAATACCTTATAATATAACGTAATATGCAGTGTATCATTGAAAATACCATATAATATAACGTAATATGCAGTGTATCATTGATAATACCTTATAATGTAACGCAATATGCCGTGTATCATTGAAAATACCTTATAATATAACGTAATATCTATCATTGACAATACATTATAATATAACGTAATATGCATTGTATCATTGAAAATGCATTATAATATAACGTAATATTTGCAGTGTATCATTGAAAATACCCTATAATATACCGTTATTAGCAGTGTATCATTGAAAATACCTTATAATGTAATGTAATATGCAGTGTATCATTCAAAATACCTTATAATATAACGTAATATTTGCAGTCTATCATTGAAAATGCCTTATAATATAACGTAATATGCAGTGTATCATTGAAAATACCTTGTAATATAACGTAATATGCAGTTTATCATTGAAAATACCTTATAATATAACGTAATATGCAGTCTATCATTGACAATACCTTACAATATAACGTAATGTGCAGTGTATCATTGAAAATACCTTATAATATAACGCAATATGCAGTGTATCATTGAAAATACCTTATAATATAATCTAATATGCAGTGTATCGTTCAATATACCTTATAATATAACGTAATATTTGCAGACTATCATTGAAAATGCCTTGTTATATAACGTAATATACAGTGTATAATTCAAAATACCTTATAATATAACGTAGTAAGCAGTGTATCATTGAAAATACCTTATAATATAACGTAATATGCAGTGTATCATTGAAAATACCTTATGATATAACGTAATATGCAGTGTATCATTGATAATACCTTATAATGTAACGCAATATGCTGTGTATCATTGAAAATACCTTATAATATAACGTAATATACAGTGTATCATTGAAAATACTTTATAACATAACGTAATATGCAGTCTATCATTGACAATACATTATAATATAACGTAACATACAGTCTACCATTGAAAATACTTTATAATATAACGGAATATGCAGTGTCTCATTGAAAATCCCTTATAATATAACGTAATATGCAGTCTATCATTGAAAATACCTTATAAAATAATGGAATATGCAGTGTCACATTGAAAATCCCATATAATATAACGTAATATGCAGTGTATCATTGAAAATACTTTATAATTTAATGGAATATGCAGTGTCTCATTGAAAATCCCTTATAATATAACGTAATATGCAGTGTTTCATTGAAAATACCTTATAATATAACATAGTATGCTGTGTATCAATGAAAATACCTTATACTATAACGTAATATGCAGTGTATCATTGAAAATACCTTATGATATAACGTAATATGCAGTGTATCATTGAAAATACCTTATAATATAACGTAATATGCAGTCTATCATTGAAAAAACCTTATAATATAACGTAATATGCAGTGTATCATTGAAAATACCTTATAATATAACGTAATATGCAGTGTATCATTGATAATACCTTATAATGTATCGCAATATGCATTGTATCATTGAAAATGCATTATAATATAACGTAATATGCAGTGTTTCATTGAAGACACCTTATAAAATAATGCAATATGCAGTGTATCTTTGAAAATACCATATAATATAACGTAATATGTTGTGTATCATTGAAAATACCTTATAATATAATCTAATATGCAGTGTATCGTTCAATATACCTTATAATATAACGTAATATTTGCAGACTATCATTGAAAATGCCTTGTAATATAACGTAATATGCAGTGTATAATTCAAAATACCTTATAATATAACGTAGTATGCAGTGTATCATTGAAAATACCTTATAATATAACGTAATATTTGCAGTCTATCATTGAAAATACTTTATAATATAACGTAATATGCAGTGTATCATTGAAAATACGTTATAATATAACGTAATATGCAGTGTATCATTGAAAATATCTTATAATATAATGTAATTTGCAGTGTATCGTTCAAAATACCTTACAATATAACGTAATATTTGCAGACTATCATTGAAAATACCTTATAATATAACGTAATATGCAGTGTATCATTGATAATACCTTATAATGTAACGCAATATGCTGTGTGTCATTGAAAATACCTTATAATGTAATGTAATATGCAGTCTATCATTGAAAATATCTTATAATATAATCCAACATGCAGTGTATCATGCAAAATACCTTATAATATAACGTAATATTTGCAGTCTATCGTTGAAAATGCCTTATAATATAACGTAACATACAGTCTATCATTGAAAATAACTTATAATATAACGTAATATGCAGTGTATCATTGAAAATACCTTATAATATAACGTAATATGCAGTTTATCATTGATAATACCTTATAATGTAACGCAATATGCTGTGTATCATTGAAAATACCTTATAATATAACGTAATATACAGTGTATCATTGAAAATACTTTATAATATAACGTAATATTTGCAGTCTATCATTGAAAATGCCTTATAATATAACGTAATATGCAGTGTATCATTGAAAATACCTTGTAATATAACGTAATATGCAGTTCATCATTGAAAATACCTTATAATATAACGTAATATGCAGTCTATCATTGACAATACCTTACAATATAACGTAATGTGCAGTGTATCATTGAAAATACCTTATAATATAACGCAATATGCAGTGTATCATTGAAAATACCTTATAATATAATCTAATATGCAGTGTATCGTTCAATATACCTTATAATATAACGTAATATTTGCAGACTATCATTGAAAATGCCTTGTAATATAACGTAATATGCAGTGTATCATTCAAAATACCTTATAATCTAACGTAGTATGCAGTGTATCATTGAAAATACCTTATAATATACCGTAATTAGCAGTGTATCATTGAAAATACCTTATAATGTAATGTAATATGCAGTCTATCATTGAAAATATCTTATAATATAATCTTATATGCAGTTTATCATTCAAAATACCTTATAATATAACGTAATATTTGCAGTCTATCATTGAAAATACCTTATAATATAACCTAATATGCAGTATATCATTGAAAATACGTTGTAATATAACGTAATATGCAGTGTATCATTGAAAATACCTTATAATATAACGTAATATGCAGTGTATCATTGAAAATATTTTATAATATAATCTAATATGCAGTGTATCATTCAAAATACCTTATAATATAACGTAATATTTGCAGTCTATCATTGAAAATACCTTATAATATAACGTAATATGCAGTGTATCATTGAAAATACCTTATAATATAACGTAATATGCTGTGTATCATTGAAAATACCTTATAATATAACGTAATATTTGCAGTCTATCATTGAAAATGCCTTGTAATATAACGTAATATGCAGTGTATCATTCAAAATACCTTATAATATAACGTAATATGCAGTGTATCATTGAAAATACCTTATAATATACCGTAATTAGCAGTGTATCATTGAAAATACCTTATAATGTAATGTAATATGCAGTCTATCATTGAAAATATCGTATAATATAATCTTATATGCAGTGTATCATTGAAAATACCTTATAATATAACGTAATATTTGCAGTCTATCATTGAAAATACCTTATAATATAACGTAATATGCAGTATATCATTGAAAATACGTTATAATATAACGTAATATGCAGTGTATCATTGAAAATACCTTATAATATAACGTAATATGCAGTGTATCATTGAAAATATCTTATAATATAATCTAATATGCAGTGTATCATTCAAAATACCTTATAATATAACGTAATATTTGCAGTCTATCATTGAAAATACCTTATAATATAACGTAATATGCAGTGTATCATTGAAAATACGTTATAATATAACGTAATATGCAGTGTATCATTGAAAATATCTTATAATATAATCTAATATGCAGTGTATCATTCAAAATACCTTATAATATAATGTAATATTTGCAGTCTATCATTGAAAATACCTTATAATATAACGTAATATGCAGTGTATCATTGAAAATACGTTATAATATAACGTAATATGCAGTGTATCATTGAAAATACCTTATAATATAACGTAATATGCAGTGTATCATTGAAAATATCTTATAATATAATCTAATATGCAGTGTATCATTCAAAATACCTTATAATATAACGTAATATTTGCAGTCTATCATTGAAAATACCTTATAATATAACGTAATATTCAGTGTATCATAGAAAATACCTTATAATATAACGTAATATGCAGTGTATCATTGAAAATATTTTATAATATAATGTAATTTGCAGTGTATCGTTCAAAATACCTTACAATATAACGTAATATTTGCAGTCTATCATTGAAAATACCTTATAATATAACGTAATATGCAGTGTATCATTGATAATACCTTATAATGTAACGCAATATGCTGTGTATCATTGAAAATACCTTATAATGTAATGTAATATGCAGTCTATCATTGAAAATATCTTATAATATAATATAACATGCAGTGTATCATGCAAAATACCTTATAATATAACGTAATATTTGCAGTCTATCATTGAAAATACCTTATAATATAACCTAATATGCAGTATATCATTGAAAATACGTTGTAATATAACGTAATATGCAGTGTATCATTGAAAATACCTTATAATATAACGTAATATGCAGTGTATCATTGAAAATATTTTATAATATAATGTAATATGCAGTGTATCATTCAAAATACCTTATAATATAACGTAATATTTGCAGTCTATCATTGAAAATACCTTATAATATAACGTAATATGCAGTGTATCATTGAAAATACCTTATAATATAACGTAATATGCTGTGTATCATTGAAAATACCTTATAATATAACGTAATATTTGCAGTCTATCATTGAAAATGCCTTGTAATATAACGTAATATGCAGTGTATCATTCGAAATACCTTATAATATAACGTAATATGCAGTGTATTATTGAAAATACCTTATAATATACCGTAATTAGCAGTGTATCATTGAAAATACCTTATAATGTAATGTAATATGCAGTCTATCATTGAAAATATCGTATAATATAATCTTATATGCAGTGTATCATTGAAAATACCTTATAATATAACGTAATATTTGCAGTCTATCATTGAAAATACCTTATAATATAACGTAATATGCAGTATATCATTGAAAATACCTTATAATATAACGTAATATGCAGTGTATCATTGAAAATACCTTATAATATAACGTAATATGCAGTGTATCATTGAAAATATCTTATAATATAATCTAATATGCAGTGTATCATTCAAAATACCTTATAATATAACGTAATATTTGCAGTCTATCATTGAAAATACCTTATAATATAACGTAATATGCAGTGTATCATTGAAAATACGTTATAATATAACGTAATATGCAGTGTATCATTGAAAATACCTTATAATATAATCTAATATGCAGTGTATCATTCAAAATACCTTATAATATAATGTAATATTTGCAGTCTATCATTGAAAATACCTTATAATATAACGTAATATGCAGAGTATCATTGAAAATACGTTATAATATAACGTAATATGCAGTGTATCATTGAAAATACCTTATAATATAACGTAATATGCAGTGTATCATTGAAAATATCTTATAATATAATCTAATATGCAGTGTATCATTCAAAATACCTTATAATATAACGTAATATTTGCAGTCTATCATTCAAAATACCTTATAATATTACGTTATATTCAGTGTATCATAGAAAATACCTTATAATATAACGTAATATGCAGTGTATCATTGAAAATATTTTATAATATAATGTAATTTGCAGTGTATCGTTCAAAATACCTTACAATATAACGTAATATTTGCAGTCTATCATTGAAAATACCTTATAATATAACGTAATATGCAGTGTATCATTGATAATACCTTATAATGTAACGCAATATGCTGTGTATCATTGAAAATACCTTATAATGTAATGTAATATGCAGTCTATCATTGAAAATATCTTATAATATAATATAACATGCAGTGTATCATGCAAAATACCTTATAATATAACGTAATATTTGCAGTCTATCATTGAAAATACCTTATAATATAACGTAATATTCAGTGTATCATAGAAAATACCTTATAATATAACGTAATATGCAGTGTATCATTGAAAATACCTTATAATATACCGTAATTAGCTGTGTATCATTGAAAATATCTTATAATATAATCTAATATGCAGTGTATCATTCAAAATACCTTATAATATAACGTAATATTTGCAGTCTATCATTGAAAATACCTTATAATATAACGTAATATGCAGTGTATCATTGATAATACCTTATAATGTAACGCAATATGCTGTGTATCATTGAAAATACCTTATAATGTAATGTAATATGCAGTCTATCATTGAAAATATCTTATAATATAATATAACATGCAGTGTATCATGCAAAATACCTTATAATATAACGTAATATTTGCAGTCTATCGTTGAAAATGCCTTATAATATAACGTAACATACAGTCTATCATTGAAAATACCTTATAATATAACGTAATATGCAGTGTATTATTGAAAATACCTTATAATATAATGTAATATGCAGTGTATCATTGAAAATACCTTATAATATAACGTAATATACAGTGTATCATTGAAAATACTTTATAATATAGCGTAATATGCAGTCTATCATTGACAATACATTCTAATATAATGTAATATGCAGTGTATCATTGAAAATACATTATAATATAACGTAATATGCAGTGTTTCATTGAAGACACCTTATAAAATAATGCAATATGTAGTGTATCATTGAAAATACCTTATAATATAACGTAATATGCTGTGTATCATTGAAAAGACCTTATAATATAACGTAACATACAGTCTATCATTGAAAATACCTTTCACTATAATGTAATATGCAGTGCATTATTGAAAATACCTTATAATATAATATAATATGCAGTGTATCATTGAAAATACTTTATAAAATAATGGAATATGCAGTGTATTATTGAAAATACCTTATAATGTAACGCAATATGCTGTGTATCATTGAAAATACCTTATAATATAACGTAATATACAGTGTATCATTGAAAATACTTTATAATATAACGTAATATTTGCAGTCTATCATTGAAAATGCCTTATAATATAACGTAATATGCAGTGTATCATTGAAAATACCTTGTAATATAACCTAATATGCAGTTCATCATTGAAAATACCTTATAATATAACGTAATATGCAGTCTATCATTGACAATACCTTACAATATAACGTAATGTGCAGTGTATCATTGAAAATACCTTATAATATAACGCAATATGCAGTGTATCATTGAAAATACCTTATAATATAATCTAATATGCAGTGTATCGTTCAATATACCTTATAATATAACGTAATATTTGCAGACTATCATTGAAAATGCCTTGTAATATAACGTAATATGCAGTGTATCATTCAAAATACCTTATAATCTAACGTAGTATGCAGTGTATCATTGAAAATACCTTATAATATACCGTAATTAGCAGTGTATCATTGAAAATACCTTATAATGTAATGTAATATGCAGTCTATCATTGAAAATATCTTATAATATAATCTTATATGCAGTGTATCATTCAAAATACCTTATAATATAACGTAATATTTGCAGTCTATCATTGAAAATACCTTATAATATAACCTAATATGCAGTATATCATTGAAAATACGTTGTAATATAACGTAATATGCAGTGTATCATTGAAAATACCTTATAATATAACGTAATATGCAGTGTATCATTGAAAATATTTTATAATATAATCTAATATGCAGTGTATCATTCAAAATACCTTATAATATAACGTAATATTTGCAGTCTATCATTGAAAATACCTTATAATATAACGTAATATGCAGTGTATCATTGAAAATACCTTATAATATAACGCAATATGCTGTGTATCATTGAAAATACCTTATAATATAACGTAATATTTGCAGTCTATCATTGAAAATGCCTTGTAATATAACGTAATATGCAGTGTATCATTCAAAATACCTTATAATATAACGTAATATGCAGTGTATCATTGAAAATACCTTATAATATACCGTAATTAGCAGTGTATCATTGAAAATACCTTATAATGTAATGTAATATGCAGTCTATCATTGAAAATATCGTATAATATAATCTTATATGCAGTGTATCATTGAAAATACCTTATAATATAACGTAATATTTGCAGTCTATCATTGAAAATACCTTATAATATAACGTAATATGCAGTATATCATTGAAAATACGTTATAATATACCGTAATATGCAGTGTATCATTGAAAATACCTTATAATATAACGTAATATGCAGTGTATCATTGAAAATATCTTATAATATAATCTAATATGCAGTGTATCATTCAAAATACCTTATAATATAACGTAATATTTGCAGTCTATCATTGAAAATACCTTATAATATAACGTAATATGCAGTGTATCATTGAAAATACGTTATAATATAACGTAATATGCAGTGTATCATTGAAAATATCTTATAATATAATCTAATATGCAGTGTATCATTCAAAATACCTTATAATATAATGTAATATTTGCAGTCTATCATTGAAAATACCTTATAATATAACGTAATATGCAGTGTATCATTGAAAATACGTTATAATATAACGTAATATGCAGTGTATCATTGAAAATACCTTATAATATAACGTAATATGCAGTGTATCATTGAAAATATCTTATAATATAATCTAATATGCAGTGTATCATTCAAAATACCTTATAATATAACGTAATATTTGCAGTCTATCATTGAAAATACCTTATAATATAACGTAATATTCAGTGTATCATAGAAAATACCTTATAATATAACGTAATATGCAGTGTATCATTGAAAATACCTTATAATATAATGTAATATGCAGTGTATCATTGATAATACCTTATAATATAACGTAATATGCAGTGTATCATTGAAAATACCTTATAATATAACGCAATATGCAGTGTATCATTCAAAATACCTTATAATATAACGTAATATTTGCAGTCTATCATTGAAAATGCCTTATAATATAACGTAATATTTGCAGTCTATCATTGAAAATGCCTTATAATATAACGTAATATGCAGTGTATCATGGAAAATACCTTATAAAATATTGCAATATGCAGTGTATCCTTGGAATTACCTTATAATATAACGTAATATGCAGTGTATCATTGAAAATACCTTATAATATAATGTAATATGCAGTGTATCATTGATAATACCTTATAATATAACGTAATATGCAGTGTATCATTGAAAATACCTTATAATATAACGTAATATGCAGTGTATCATTGAAAATACCTTATAATATAATGCAATATGCAGTGTATCATTCAAAATACCATATTATATAACGTAATATTTGCAGTCTATCATTGAAAATGCCTTGTAATATAACTTAATATGCAGTGTATCATTGAAAATACCTTATAATATAACGTAATATGCAGTGTATCATTGAAAATACCTTATAATGTAATGTAATATGTAGTCTATCATTGAAAAAATCTTATAATATAATCTAATATGCAGTGTATCATTGAAAATATCTTATAATATAATCTAATATGCAGTGTATCATTCAAAATACCTTATAATATAACGTAATATTTGCAGTCTATCATTGAAAATGCCTTATAATATAACATAGTATGCTGTGTATCATTGAAAATACCTTATAATATAACGTAATATGCAGTGTATCATTGAAAATACCTTATAATATAACGTAATATGCAGTGTATCATTGAAAAAATCTTATAATATAATCTAATATGCAGTGTATCATTCAAAATACCTTATAATATAACGTAATATTTGCAGTCTATTATTGAAAATGCCTTATAATATAACGTAATATTTGCAGTCTATCATTGAAAATATCTTATAATATAATCTAATATGCAGTGTATCATTCAAAATACCTTATAATATAACGTAATATTTGCACTGTATCATTGACAATACCTTATAATATAAAGTAATATGCAGTGTATCATTGAAAATATCTTATAATATAATCTAATATGCAGTGTATCATTCAAAATACCTTATAATATAACGTAATATTTGCAGTGTATCATTGTCAATACCTTATAATATAACGTAATATGCAGTGTATCATTGAAAATACCTTATAATATAACGCAATATGCAGTGTATCATTCAAAATACCATATTATATAACGTAATATTTCCAGTCTATCATTGAAAATGGCTTATAATATAACATAGTATGCTGTGTATCATTGAAAATACCTTATAATATAACGTAATTTGCAGTGTATCATTGAAAATACGTTATAATATAACGCAATATGCAGTGTATCATTGAAAATACCTTATAATATAATGCAATATGCAGTGTATCATTCAAAATACCATATTATATAACATAATATTTCCAGTCTATCATTGAAAATGGCTTATAATATAACGTAATATGCAATGTATCATTGAAAATACCTTATAATGTAATGTAATATGAAGTCTATCATTGAAAATATAATACCTTATAATATAACGTAATATGCAGTGTATCATTGAAAATACCTTATAATATAACGCAATATGCAGTGTATCATTCAAAATACCTTATAATATAACGTAATATTTGCAGTCTATCATTGAAAATGCCTTATAATATAACGTAATATGCAGTGTATCATGGAAAATACCTTATAAAATATTGCAATATGCAGTGTATCCTTGGAATTACCTTATAATATAACGTAATATGCAGTGTATCATTGAAAATACCTTATAATATAATGTAATATGCAGTGTATCATTGATAATACCTTATAATATAACGTAATATGCAGTGTATCATTGAAAATACCTTATAATATAACGTAATATGCAGTGTATCATTGAAAATACCTTATAATATAACGTAATATGCAGTGTATCATTGAAAATACCTTATAATATAATGCAATATGCAGTGTATCATTCAAAATACCATATTATATAACATAATATTTCCAGTCTATCATTGAAAATGGCTTATAATATAACGTAATATGCAATGTATCATTGAAAATACCTTATAATGTAATGTAATATGAAGTCTATCATTGAAAATATATTACCTTATAATATAACGTAATATGCAGTGTATCATTGAAAATACCTTATAATATAACGCAATATGCAGTGTATCATTCAAAATACCTTATAATATAACGTAATATTTGCAGTCTATCATTGAAAATGCCTTATAATATAATGTAATATTTGCAGTCTATCATTGAAAATGCCTTATAATATAACGTAATATGCAGTGTATCATGGAAAATACCTTATAAAATATTGCAATATGCAGTGTATCCTTGGAATTACCTTATAATATAACGTAATATGCAGTGTATCATTGAAAATACCTTATAATATAATGTAATATGCAGTGTATCATTGATAATACCTTATAATATAACGTAATATGCAGTGTATCATTGAAAATACCTTATAATATAACGTAATATGCAGTGTATCATTGAAAATTCCTTATAATATAACGTAATATGCAGTGTATCATTGAAAATACCTTATAATATAATGCAATATGCAGTGTATCATTCAAAATACCATATTATATAACGTAATATTTCCAGTCTATCATTGAAAATGGCTTATAATATAACGCAATATGCAGTGTATCATTGAAAATACCTTATAATATAATCTAATATGCAGTGTATCGTTCAAAATACCTTATAATATAACGTAATATTTGCAGTCTATCATTGAAAATGCCTTGTAATATAACGTAATGTGCAGTGTATCATTGAAAATACCTTATAATGTAATGTAATATGCAGTGTATCATGGAAAATACCTTATAAAATATTGCAATATGCAGTGTATCCTTGGAATTACCTTATAATATAACGTAATATGCAGTGTATCATTGAAAATACCTTATAATATAATGTAATATGCAGTGTATCATTGATAATACCTTATAATATAACGTAATATGCAGTGTATCATTGAAAATACCTTATAATATAACGTAATATGCAGTGTATCATTGAAAATACCTTATAATATAATGCAATATGCAGTGTATCATTCAAAATACCATATTATATAACGTAATATTTGCAGTCTATCATTGAAAATGCCTTGTAATATAACTTAATATGCAGTGTATCATTGAAAATACCTTATAATATAACGTAATATGCAGTGTATCATTGAAAATACCTTATAATGTAATGTAATATGTAGTCTATCATTGAAAAAATCTTATAATATAATCTAATATGCAGTGTATCATTGAAAATATCTTATAATATAATCTAATATGCAGTGTATCATTCAAAATACCTTATAATATAACGCAATATGCAGTGTATCATTCAAAATACCTTATAATATAACGTAATATTTGCAGTCTATCATTGAACATGCCTTATAATATAATGTAATATTTGCAGTCTATCATTGAAAATGCCTTATAATATAACGTAATATGCAGTGTATCATGGAAAATACCTTATAAAATATTGCAATATGCAGTGTATCCTTGGAATTACCTTATAATATAACGTAATATGCAGTGTATCATTGAAAATACCTTATAATATAATGTAATATGCAGTGTATCATTGATAATACCTTATAATATAACGTAATATGCAGTGTATCATTGAAAATACCTTATAATATAACGTAATATGCAGTGTATCATTGAAAATACCTTATAATATAATGCAATATGCAGTGTATCATTCAAAATACCATATTATATAACGTAATATTTCCAGTCTATCATTGAAAATGGCTTATAATATAACGCAATATGCAGTGTATCATTGAAAATACCTTATAATATAATCTAATATGCAGTGTATCGTTCAAAATACCTTATAATATAACGTAATATTTGCAGTCTATCATTGAAAATGCCTTGTAATATAACGTAATATGCAGTGTATCATTGAAAATACCTTATAATGTAATGTAATATGTAGTCTATCATTGAAAATATCTTATAATATAATCTAATATGCAGTGTATCATTCAAAATACCTTATAATATAACGTAATATTTGCAGTCTATCATTGAAAATGTCTTATAATATAACGTAATATGCAGTGTATCATTGAAAATACCTTATAATATAATGTAATATGCAGTGTATCATTGAAAATACCTTATAATATAATGTAATATGCAGTGTATCATTGATAATACCTTATAATATAACGTAATATGCAGTGTATCATTGAAAATACCTTATAATATAACGTAATATGCAGTGTATCATTGAAAATTCCTTATAATATAACGTAATATGCAGTGTATCATTGAAAATACCTTATAATATAATGCAATATGCAGTGTATCATTCAAAATACCATATTATATAACGTAATATTTCCAGTCTATCATTGAAAATGGCTTATAATATAACGCAATATGCAGTGTATCATTGAAAATACCTTATAATATAATCTAATATGCAGTGTATCGTTCAAAATACCTTATAATATAACGTAATATTTGCAGTCTATCATTGAAAATGCCTTGTAATATAACGTAATGTGCAGTGTATCATTGAAAATACCTTATAATGTAATGTAATATGCAGTGTATCATGGAAAATACCTTATAAAATATTGCAATATGCAGTGTATCCTTGGAATTACCTTATAATATAACGTAATATGCAGTGTATCATTGAAAATACCTTATAATATAATGTAATATGCAGTGTATCATTGATAATACCTTATAATATAACGTAATATGCAGTGTATCATTGAAAATACCTTATAATATAACGTAATATGCAGTGTATCATTGAAAATACCTTATAATATAATGCAATATGCAGTGTATCATTCAAAATACCATATTATATAACGTAATATTTGCAGTCTATCATTGAAAATGCCTTGTAATATAACTTAATATGCAGTGTATCATTGAAAATACCTTATAATATAACGTAATATGCAGTGTATCATTGAAAATACCTTATAATGTAATGTAATATGTAGTCTATCATTGAAAAAATCTTATAATATAATCTAATATGCAGTGTATCATTGAAAATATCTTATAATATAATCTAATATGCAGTGTATCATTCAAAATACCTTATAATATAACGTAATATTTGCAGTCTATCATTGAAAATGCCTTATAATATAACATAGTATGCTGTGTATCATTGAAAATACCTTATAATATAACGTAATATGCAGTGTATCATTGAAAATACCTTATAATATAACGTAATATGCAGTGTATCATTGAAAAAATCTTATAATATAATCTAATATGCAGTGTATCATTCAAAATACCTTATAATATAACGTAATATTTGCAGTCTATTATTGAAAATGCCTTATAATATAACGTAATATTTGCAGTCTATCATTGAAAATATCTTATAATATAATCTAATATGCGGTGTATCATTCAAAATACCTTATAATATAACGTAATATTTGCACTGTATCATTGACAATACCTTATAATATAATCTAATATGCAGTGTATCATTGAAAATATCTTATAATATAATCTAATATGCAGTGTATCATTGATAATACCTTATAATATAACGTAATATGCAGTGTATCATTGAAAATACCTTATAATATAACGTAATATGCAGTGTATCATTGAAAATACCTTATAATATAACGCAATATTTGCAGTCTATCATTGAAAATGCCTTATAATATAACGTAATATGCAGTGTATCATTGAAAATACCTTATAATATAACGTAATATGCAGTGTATCATTGAAAATACCTTATAATATAACGTAACATGCAATGTATCATTGAAAATACCTTATAATGTAATGTAATATGAAGTCTATCATTGAAAATATAATACCTTATAATATAACGTAATATGCAGTGTATCATTGAAAATACCTTATAATATAACGCAATATGCAGTGTATCATTCAAAATACCTTATAATATAACGTAATATTTGCAGTCTATCATTGAACATGCCTTATAATATAATGTAATATTTGCCGTCTATCATTGAAAATGCCTTATAATATAACGTAATATGCAGTGTATCATGGAAAATACCTTATAAAATATTGCAATATGCAGTGTATCCTTGGAATTACCTTATAATATAACGTAATATGCAGTGTATCATTGAAAATACCTTATAATATAATGTAATATGCAGTGTATCATTGATAATACCTTATAATATAACGTAATATGCAGTGTATCATTGAAAATACCTTATAATATAACGTAATATGCAGTGTATCATTGAAAATACCTTATAATATAATGCAATATGCAGTGTATCATTCAAAATACCATATTATATAACGTAATATTTCCAGTCTATCATTGAAAATGGCTTATAATATAACGCAATATGCAGTGTATCATTGAAAATACCTTATAATATAACGTAATATGCAGTGTATCATTGAAAATACCTTATAATATAACGTAATATGCAGTGTATCATTGAAAATACCTTATAATATAATGCAATATGCAGTGTATCATTCAAAATACCATATTATATAACGTAATATTTCCAGTCTATCATTGAAAATGGCTTATAATATAACGCAATATGCAGTGTATCATTGAAAATACCTTATAATATAATCTAATATGCAGTGTATCGTTCAAAATACCTTATAATATAACGTAATATTTGCAGTCTATCATTGAAAATGCCTTGTAATATAACGTAATGTGCAGTGTATCATTGAAAATACCTTATAATGTAATGTAATATGTAGTCTATCATTGAAAATATCTTATAATATAATCTAATATGCAGTGTATCATTCAAAATACCTTATAATATAACGTAATATTTGCAGTCTATCATTGAAAATGTCTTATAATATAACGTAATATGCAGTGTATCATTGAAAATACCTTATAATATAATGTAATATGCAGTGTATCATTGATAATACCTTATAATATAACGTAATATGCAGTGTATCATTGAAAATACCTTATAATATAACGCAATATGCAGTGTATCATTCAAAATACCTTATAATATAACGTAATATTTGCAGTCTATCATTGAAAATGCCTTATAATATAACGTAATATTTGCAGTCTATCATTGAAAATGCCTTATAATATAATGTAATATGCAGTGTATCATTGATAATACCTTATAATATAACGTAATATGCAGTGTATCATTGAAAATACCTTATAATATAACGTAATATGCAGTGTATCATTGAAAATACCTTATAATATAATGCAATATGCAGTGTATCATTCAAAATACCATATTATATAACGTAATATTTCCAGTCTATCATTGAAAATGGCTTATAATATAACGCAATATGCAGTGTATCATTGAAAATACCTTATAATATAACGTAATATGCAGTCTATTATTGAAAATGCCTTATAATATAACGTAATATTTGCAGTCTATCATTGAAAATGCCTTATAATATAACATAGTATGCTGTGTATCATTGAAAATACCTTATAATATAACGTAATATGCAGTGTATCATTGAAAATACCTTATAATATAACGTAATATGCAGTGTATCATTGAAAATACCTTATAATATAACGTAATATGCAGTGCATCATTTAAAATACCTTATAATGTAATGTAATATGCAGTCTATCATTGAAAATATCTTATAATATAATCTAATATGCAGTGTATCATTGAAAATACCTTATAATATAACGTAATATGCAGTTTATCATTGAAAATACCGTATAATATAACGTAACATGCAGTCTATCATTGACAATACCTTATAATATAACGTAATATGCAGTGTATCATTGAAAATACCTTATAATATAACGCAATATGCCGTGTATCATTGAAAATACCTTATAATATAATCTAATATGCAGTGTATCGTTCAAAATACCTTATAATACAACGTAATATTTGCAGTGTATCATTGAAAATACCTTATAATAACGTAATATGCAGTGTATCATTGAAAATACCTTATGATATAACGTAATATGCAGTGTATCATTGAAAATACCTTATAATATAACGCAATATGCAGTGTATCATTGAAAATACCTTATAATATAATCTAATATGCAATGTATCCTTCAAAATACCTTATGATATAACGTAATATGCAGTGTATCATTGAAAATACCTTATAATATAATCTAAAATGCAGTGTATCATTGAAAATACCTTATAATAACGTAATATGCAGTGTATCATTGAAAATACCTTATGATATAACGGAATATGCAGTGTATCATTGAAAATACCTTATAAAATAATGCAGTATGCAGTGTATCATTGAAAATACGTTATGATATAACGTAATTTGCAATCAATTCTGTAATTGCAGTGTATCATTGAAAATACCTTAAAATATAACGTAATATGCAGTGTATCATTGAAAATATCTTATAATATAATCTAATATGCAGTGTATCATTCAAAATACCTTATAATATAACGTAATATTTGCAGTGTATCATTGACAATACCTTATAATATAACGTAATATGCAGTGTATCATTGAAAATACCTTATAATATAACGTAATATGCAGTGTATCATTGAAAATACCTTATAATATAACGCAATATGCAGTGTATCATTCAAAATACCATATTATATAACGTAATATTTCCAGTCTATCATTGAAAATGGCTTATAATATAACATAGTATGCTGTGTATCATTGAAAATACCTTATAATATGACGCAATATGCAGTGTATCATTGAAAATACCTTATAATATTATCTAATATGCAGTGTATCATTCAAAATACCTTATAATATAACGTAATATTTGCAGTCTATCATTGAAAATGGCTTATAATATAACGTAGTATGCTGTGTATCATTGAAAATACCTTATAATATAACGTAATATGCAGTGTATCATTGAAAATACCTTATAATATAACGTAATATGCAGTGTATCATTGAAAATACCTTATAATATAACCCAATATGCAGTGTATCATTCAAAATACCATATTATATAACGTAATATTTCCAGTCTATCATTGAAAATGGCTTATAATATAACATAGTATGCTGTGTATCATTGAAAATCCCTTATAATATAACGTAATTTGCAGTGTATCATTGAAAATACGTTATAATATAACGCAATATGCAGTGTATCATTGAAAATACCTTATAAAATAATGCAGTATGCAGTGTATCATTGAAAATACGTTATGATATAACGTAATTTGCAATCAATTCTGTAATTGCAGTGTATCATTGAAAATACCTTAAAATATAACGTAATATGCAGTGTATCATTGAAAATACCTTATAATATGACGCAATATGCAGTGTATCATTGAAAATACCTTATAAAATAATGCATTATTCAGTGTATCATTGAAAATACCTTATAAAATAATGCAATATGCAGTGTATCATAGAAAATACCTTATGATATAACGTAATATGCAATGTATCATTGAAAATACCTTAAAATATAACGTAATATGCAGTGTATCATTGAAAATACCTTATAATATGACGCAATATGCAGTGTATCATTGAAAATACGTTATAATATAATCTAATATGCATTGTATCATTCAAAATACCTTATAATATAACGTAATATTTGCAGTCTATCATTGAAAATGGCTTATAATATAACGCAATATGCAGTGTATCATTGAAAATACCTTATAATATAATGCAATATGCAGTGTATCATTCAAAATACCATATTATATAACGTAATATTTCCAGTCTATCATTGAAAATGGCTTATAATATAACGCAATATGCAGTGTATCATTGAAAATACCTTATAATATAACGCAATATGCAGTGTATCATTCAAAATACCTTATAATATAACGTAATATTTGCAGTCTATCATTGAAAATGCCTTATAATATAACGTAATATTTGCAGTCTATCATTGAAAATGCCTTATAATATAACGTAATATGCAGTGTATCATGCAAAATACCTTATAAAATATTGCAATATGCAGTGTATCCTTGGAATTACCTTATAATATAACGTAATATGCAGTGTATCATTGATAATACCTTATAATATAATGTAATATGCAGTGTATCATTGATAATACCTTATAATATAACGTAATATGCAGTGTATCATTGAAAATACCTTATAATATAACGTAATATGCAGTGTATCATTGAAAATACCTTATAATATAATGCAATATGCAGTGTATCATTCAAAATACCATATTATATAACGTAATATTTCCAGTCTATCATTGAAAATGGCTTATAATATAACGCAATATGCAGTGTATCATTGAAAATACCTTATAATATAATCTAATATGCAGTGTATCGTTCAAAATACCTTATAATATAACGTAATATTTGCAGTCTATCATTGAAAATGCCTTGTAATATAACTTAATATGCAGTGTATCATTGAAAATACCTTATAATATAACGTAATATGCAGTGTATCATTGAAAATACCATATAATGTAATGTAATATGTAGTCTATCATTGAAAAAATCTTATAATATAATCTAATATGCAGTGTATCATTCAAAATACCTTATAATATAACGTTATATTTGCAGTCTATTATTGAAAATGCCTTATAATATAACGTAATATTTGCAGTCTATCATTGAAAATGCCTTATAATATAACATAGTATGCTGTGTATCATTGAAAATACCTTATAATATAACGTAATATGCAGTGTATCATTGAAAATACCTTATAATATAACGTAATATGCAGTGTATCATTGAAAAAATCTTATAATATAATCTAATATGCAGTGTATCATTGAAAATGCCTTATAATATAACGTAATATGCAGTGTATCATGGAAAATAACTTATAAAATATTGCAATATGCAGTGTATCCTTGGAAATACCTTATAATATGACGTAGTATGCTGTGTATCATTGAAAATACATTATAATATAATGTAATATGCACTGTATCAATGAAAATTCCTTATAATATAACGTAATATGCAGTGTATCATTGAAAATACCTTATAATATAACGTAATATGCAGTGCATCATTTAAAATACCTTATAATGTAATGTAATATGCAGTCTATCATTGAAAATATCTTATAATATAATCTAATATGCAGTGTATCATTCAAAATACCTTATAATATAACGTAATATTTGCAGTGTATCATTGACAATACCTTATAATATAACGTAATATGCAGTGTATCATTGAAAATACATTATAATATAACGTAATATGCAGTGCATCATTTAAAATACCTTATAATGTAATGTAATATGCAGTCTATCATTGAAAATATCTTATAATATAATCTAATATGCAGTGTATCATTCAAAATACCTTATAATATAACGTAATATTTGCAGTCTATCATTGAAAATGGCTTATAATATAACGCAATATGCAGTGTATCATTGAAAATACCTTATAATATAATCTAATATGCAGTGTATCATTCAAAATACCTTATAATATAACGTAATATTTGCAGTGTAGCATTGACAATACCTTATAATATAACATAGTATGCTGTGTATCATTGAAAATCCCTTATAATATAACGTAATTTGCAGTGTATCATTGAAAATACGTTATAATATAACGTAATATGCAGTGTATCATTGAAAATACGTTATAATATAACGCAATATGCAGTCTATCATTGAAAATACCATATAAAATAATGCAGTATGCAGTGTATCATTGAAAATACGTTATGATATAACGTAATTTGCAATCAATTCTGTAATTGCAGTGTATCATTGAAAATACCTTAAAATATAACGTAATATGCAGTGTATCATTGAAAATACCTTATAATATGACGCAATATGCAGTGTATCATTGAAAATACCTTATAATATAATCTAATATGCAGTGTATCATTCAAAATACCTTATAATATAACGTAATATTTGCAGTCTATCATTGAAAATGGCTTATAATATAACGTTGTATGCTGTGTATCATTGAAAATACCTTATAATATAACGTAATATGCAGTGTATCATTGAAAATACCTTATAATATGACGCAATATGCAGTGTATCATTGAAAATACGTTATAATATAATCTAATATGCATTGTATCATTCAAAATACATTATAATATAACGTAATATTTGCAGTCTATCATTGAAAATGGCTTATAATATAACGCAATATGCAGTGTATCATTGAAAATACCTTATAATATAACGCAATATGCAGTGTATCATTCAAAATACCTTATAATATAACGTAATATTTGCAGTCTATCATTGAAAATGCCTTATAATATAACGTAATATTTGCAGTCTATCATTGAAAATGCCTTATAATATAACGTAATATGCAGTGTATCATTGAAAATACCTTATAATATAACGTAATATGCAGTGTATCATTGAAAATACCTTATAATATAACGTAATATGCAATGTATCATTGAAAATACCTTATAATGTAATGTAATATGAAGTCTATCATTGAAAATATCTTATAATATAATCTAATATGCAGTGTATCATTCAAAATACCTTATAATATAACGTAATATTTGCAGTCTATTATTGAAAATGCCTTATAATATAACGTAATATTTGCAGTCTATCATTGAAAATGCCTTATAATATAACATAGTATGCTGTGTATCATTGAAAATACCTTATAATATAACGTAATATGCAGTGTATCATTGAAAATACCTTATAAAATAATGCATTATGCAGTGTATCATTGAAAATACCTTATAAAATAATGCAATATGCAGTGTATCATTGAAAATACCTTATGATATAACGTAATATGCAATGTATCATTGAAAATACCTTAAAATATAACGTAATATGCAGTGTATCATTGAAAATACCTTATAATATGACGCAATATGCAGTGTATCATTGAAAATACGTTATAATATAATCTAATATGCAGTGTATCATTGAAAATACCTTATAATATAATCTAATATGCAGTGTATCGTTCAAAATACCTTATAATATAACGTAATATTTGCAGTCTATCATTGAAAATGTCTTATAATATAACGTAATATGCAGTGTATCATTGAAAATACCTTATAATATAATGTAATATGCAGTGTATCATTGATAATACCTTATAATATAACGTAATATGCAGTGTATCATTGAAAATACCTTATAATATAACGCAATATGCAGTGTATCATTCAAAATACCTTATAATATAACGTAATATTTGCAGTCTATTATTGAAAATGCCTTATAATATAACGTAATATTTGCAGTCTATCATTGAAAATGCCTTATAATATAACATAGTATGCTGTGTATCATTGAAAATACCTTATAATATAACGTAATATGCAGTGTATCATTGAAAATACCTTATAAAATAATGCATTATGCAGTGTATCATTGAAAATACCTTATAAAATAATGCAATATGCAGTGTATCATTGAAAATACCTTATGATATAACGTAATATGCAATGTATCATTGAAAATACCTTAAAATATAACGTAATATGCAGTGTATCATTGAAAATACCTTATAATATGACGCAATATGCAGTGTATCATTGAAAATACGTTATAATATAATCTAATATGCAGTGTATCATTGAAAATACCTTATAATATAATCTAATATGCAGTGTATCGTTCAAAATACCTTATAATATAACGTAATATTTGCAGTCTATCATTGAAAATGTCTTATAATATAACGTAATATGCAGTGTATCATTGAAAATACCTTATAATATAATGTAATATGCAGTGTATCATTGATAATACCTTATAATATAACGTAATATGCAGTGTATCATTGAAAATACCTTATAATATAACGCAATATGCAGTGTATCATTCAAAATACCTTATAATATAACGTAATATTTGCAGTCTATTATTGAAAATGCCTTATAATATAACGTAATATTTGCAGTCTATCATTGAAAATGCCTTATAATATAACGTAATATGCAGTGTATCATTGAAAATACCTTATAATATAACGTAATATGCAGTGTATCATTGAAAATACCTTATAATATAACGTAATATGCAGTGCATCATTTAAAATACCTTATAATGTAATGTAATATGCAGTCTATCATTGAAAATATCTTATAATATAATCTAATATGCAGTGTATCATTCAAAATACCTTATAATATAACGTAATATTTGCAGTCTATCATTGAAAATGGCTTATAATATAACGCAATATGCAGTGTATCATTGAAAATACCTTATAATATAATCTAATATGCAGTGTATCATTCAAAATACCTTATAATATAACGTAATATTTGCAGTGTAGCATTGACAATACCTTATAATATAACATAGTATGCTGTGTATCATTAAAAATACCTTATAATATTACGTAATATGCAGTGTATCATTGAAAATACGTTATAATATAACGCAATATGCAGTCTATCATTGAAAATACCTTATAAAATAATGCAGTATGCAGTGTATCATTGAAAATACGTTATGATATAACGTAATTTGCAATCAATTCTGTAATTGCAGTGTATCATTGAAAATACCTTATAATATAATCTAATATGCAGTGTATCATTCAAAATACCTTATAATATAACGTAACATTTGCAGTCTATCATTGAAAATGGCTTATAATATAACGTTGTATGCTGTGTATCATTGAAAATACCTTATAATATAACGTAATATGCAGTGTATCATTGAAAATACCTTATAAAATAATGCATTATGCAGTGTATCATTGAAAATACCTTATAAAATAATGCAATATGCAGTGTATCATTGAAAATACCTTATGATATAACGTAATATGCAATGTATCATTGAAAATACCTTAAAATATAACGTAATATGCAGTGTATCATTGAAAATACCTTATAAAATGACGCAATATGCAGTGTATCATTGAAAATACGTTATAATATAATCTAATATGCATTGTATCATTCAAAATACCTTATAATATAACGTAATATTTGCAGTCTATCATTGAAAATGGCTTATAATATAACGCAATATGCAGTGTATCATTGAAAATACCTTATAATATAACGCAATATGCAGTGTATCATTCAAAATACCTTATAATATAACGTAATATTTGCAGTCTATCATTGAAAATGCCTTATAATATAACGTAATATTTGCAGTCTATCATTGAAAATGCCTTATAATATAACGTAATATGCAGTGTATCATTGAAAATACCTTATAATATAACGTAATATGCAGTGTATCATTGAAAATACCTTATAATATAACGTAATATGCAATGTATCATTGAAAATACCTTATAATGTAATGTAATATGAAGTCTATCATTGAAAATATCTTATAATATAATCTAGTATGCAGTGTATCATTCAAAATACCTTATAATATAACGTAATATTTGCAGTCTATCATTGAAAATGCCTTATAATATAACGTAATATTTGCAGTCTATCATTGAAAATACCTTATAATATAACATAGTATGCTGTGTATCATTGAAAATACCTTATAATATAACGTAATATACAGTGTATCATTGAAAATACCTTATAATATAACGTAATATGCAGTGTATCATTGAAAAAATCTTATAATATAATCTAATATGCAGTGTATCATTGAAAATGCCTTATAATATAACGTAATATGCAGTGTATCATGGAAAATAACTTATAAAATATTGCAATATGCAGTGTATCCTTGGAAATACCTTATAATATGACGTAGTATGCTGTGTATCATTGAAAATACATTATAATATAATGTAATATGCACTGTATCAATGAAAATTCCTTATAATATAACGTAATAGGCAGTGTATCATTGAAAATACCTTATAATATAACGTAATATGCAGTGCATCATTTAAAATACCTTATAATGTAATGTAATATGCAGTCTATCATTGAAAATATCTTATAATATAATCTAATATGCAGTGTATCATTCAAAATACCTTATAATATAACGTAATATTTGCAGTCTATCATTGAAAATGCCTTATAATATAACGTAATATGCAGTGTATCATTGAAAATACCTTATAATATAATGTAATATGCAGTGTATCATTGATAATACCTTATAATATAACGTATTATGCAGTGTATCATTGAAAATACCTTATAATATAACGTAATATGCAGTGTATAATTGAAAATACCTTATAATATAACGCAATATGCAGTGTATCATTCAAAATACCATATTATATAACGTAATATTTCCAGCCTATCATTGAAAATGGCTTATAATATAACATAGTATGCTGTGTATCATTGAAAATACTTTATAATATAACGTAATATGCAGTGTATCATTGAAAATACGTTATAATATAACGCAATATGCTGTGTATCATTGAAAATACCTTATAAAATAATGCAGTATGCAGTGTATCATTGAAAATACGTTATTATATAACGTAATTTGCAATCAATTCTGTAATTGCAGTGTATCATTGAAAATACCTTAAAATATAACGTAATATGCAGTGTATCATTGAAAATACCTTATAATATGACGCAATATGCAGTGTATCATTGAAAATACCTTATAATATAACATAGTATGCTGTGTATCATTGAAAATACCTTATAATATAACGTAATATGCAGTGTATCATTGAAAATACCTTAAAATATAACGTAATATGCAGTGTATCATTGAAAATACCTTATAATATGACGCAATATGCAGTGTATCATTGAAAATACCTTATAATATAATCTAATATGCAGTGTATCATTCAAAATACCTTATAATATAACGTAACATTTGCAGTCTATCATTGAAAATGGCTTATAATATAACGTTGTATGCTGTGTATCATTGAAAATACCTTATAATATAACGTAATATGCAGTGTATCATTGAAAATACCTTATAAAATAATGCATTATGCAGTGTATCATTGAAAATACCTTATAAAATAATGCAATATGCAGTGTATCATTGAAAATACCTTATGATATAACGTAATATGCAATGTATCATTGAAAATACCTTAAAATATAACGTAATATGCAGTGTATCATTGAAAATACCTTATAAAATGACGCAATATGCAGTGTATCATTGAAAATACGTTATAATATAATCTAATATGCATTGTATCATTCAAAATACCTTATAATATAACGTAATATTTGCAGTCTATCATTGAAAATGGCTTATAATATAACGCAATATGCAGTGTATCATTGAAAATACCTTATAATATAACGCAATATGCAGTGTATCATTGAAAATACCTTATAATATAACGTAATATTTGCAGTCTATCATTGAAAATGCCTTATAATATAACGTAATATTTGCAGTCTATCATTGAAAATGCCTTATAATATAACGTAATATGCAGTGTATCATTGAAAATACCTTATAATATAACGTAATATGCAGTGTATCATTGAAAATACCTTATAATATAACGTAATATGCAATGTATCATTGAAAATACCTTATAATGTAATGTAATATGAAGTCTATCATTGAAAATATCTTATAATATAATCTAGTATGCAGTGTATCATTCAAAATACCTTATAATATAACGTAATATTTGCAGTCTATTATTGAAAATGCCTTATAATATAACGTAATATTTGCAGTCTATCATTGAAAATGCCTTATAATATAACATAGTATGCTGTGTATCATTGAAAATACCTTATAATATAACGTAATATACAGTGTATCATTGAAAATACCTTATAATATAACGTAATATGCAGTGTATCATTGAAAAAATCTTATAATATAATCTAATATGCAGTGTATCATTGAAAATGCCTTATAATATAACGTAATATGCAGTGTATCATGGAAAATAACTTATAAAATATTGCAATATGCAGTGTATCCTTGGAAATACCTTATAATATGACGTAGTATGCTGTGTATCATTGAAAATACATTATAATATAATGTAATATGCACTGTATCAATGAAAATTCCTTATAATATAACGTAATAGGCAGTGTATCATTGAAAATACCTTATAATATAACGTAATATTTGCAGTGTATCATTGACAATACCTTATAATATAAAGTAATATGCAGTGTATCATTGAAAAAATCTTATAATATAATCTAATATGCAGTGTATCATTCAAAATACCTTATAATATAACGTAATATTTGCAGTCTATCATTGAAAATGCCTTATAATATAACGTAATATGCAGTGTATCATTGAAAATACCTTATAATATAATGTAATATGCAGTGTATCATTGATAATACCTTATAATATAACGTAATATTTGCAGTGTATCATTGAAAATACCTTATAATATAACGTAATATGCAGTGTATAATTGAAAATACCTTATAATATAACGCAATATGCCGTGTATCATTCAAAATACCATATTATATAACGTAATATTTCCAGCCTATCATTGAAAATGGCTTATAATATAACATAGTATGCTGTGTATCATTGAAAATACTTTATAATATAACGTAATATGCAGTGTATCATTGAAAATACGTTATAATATAACGCAATATGCTGTGTATCATTGAAAATACCTTATAAAATAATGCAGTATGCAGTGTATCATTGAAAATACGTTATTATATAACGTAATTTGCAATCAATTCTGTAATTGCAGTGTATCATTGAAAATACCTTAAAATATAACGTAATATGCAGTGTATCATTGAAAATACCTTATAATATAACGCAATATGCAGTGTATCATTGAAAATACCTTATAATATAACATAGTATGCTGTGTATCATTGAAAATACCTTATAATATAACGTAATATGCAGTGTATCATTGAAAATACCTTATAATATAACGTAATATGCAGTGTATCATTGAAAAAATCTTATAATATAATCTAATATGCAGTGTATCATTCAAAATACCTTATAATATAACGTAATATTTGCAGTCTATTATTGAAAATGCCTTATAATATAACGTAATATTTGCAGTCTATCATTGAAAATGCCTTATAATATAACATAGTATGCTGTGTATCATTGAAAATACCTTATAATATAACGTAATATGCAGTGTATCATTGAAAATACCTTATAATATAACGTAATATGCAGTGTATCATTGAAAAAATCTTATAATATAATCTAATATGCAGTGTATCATTGAAAATGCCTTATAATATAACGTAATATGCAGTGTATCATGGAAAATACCTTATAATATAACGTAATATGCAGTGTATCATGGAAAATACCTTATAATATAACGCAATATGCAGTGTATCATTCAAAATACCATATTATATAACGTAATATTTCCAGTCTATCATTGAAAATGGCTTATAATATAACATAGTATGCTGTGTATCATTGAAAATACCTTATAATATAACGTAATATGCAGTGTATCATTGAAAATACCTTATAATATAACGTAATATGCAGTGTATCATTGAAAAAATCTTATAATATAATCTAATATGCAGTGTATCATTCAAAATACCTTATAATATAACGTAATATGCAGTGTATCATTGAAAATACCTTATAATATAACGTAATATGCAGTGTATCATAGAAAATACCTTATAATATAACGCAATATGCAGTGTATCATTCAAAATACCATATTATATAACGTAATATTTCCAGTCTATCATTGAAAATACCTTATAATATAACATAGTATGCTGTGTATCATTGAAAATACCTTATAATATAACGTAATATGCAGTGTATCATTGAAAATACCTTATAATATAACGTAATATGCAGTGTATCATTGAAAAAATCTTATAATATAATCTAATATGCAGTGTATCATTCAAAATACCTTATAATATAACGTAATATTTGCAGTCTATCATTGAAAATGCCTTATAATATAACGTAATATTTGCAGTCTATCATTGAAAATGCCTTATAATATAACATAGTATGCTGTGTATCATTGAAAATACCTTATAATATAACGTAATATGCAGTGTATCATTGAAAATACCTTATAATATAACGTAATATGCAGTGTATCATTGAAAAAATCTTATAATATAATCTAATATGCAGTGTATCATTGAAAATGCCTTATAATATAACGTAATATGCAGTGTATCATGGAAAATAACTTATAAAATATTGCAATATGCAGTGTATCCTTGGAAATACCTTATAATATGACGTAGTATGCTGTGTATCATTGAAAATACATTATAATATAATGTAATATGCACTGTATCAATGAAAATTCCTTATAATATAACGTAATATGCAGTGTATCATTGAAAATACCTTATAATATAACGTAATATGCAGTGCATCATTTAAAATATCTTATAATATAATCTAATATGCAGTGTATCATTCAAAATACCTTATAATATAACGTAATATTTGCAGTGTATCATTGACAATACCTTATAATATAAAGTAATATGCAGTGTATCATTGAAAATATCTTATAATATAATCTAATATGCAGTGTATCATTCAAAATACCTTATAATATAACGTAATATGCAGTGTATCATTGACAATACCTTATAATATAACGTAATATGCAGTGTATCATTGAAAATACCTTATAATATAACGTAATATGCAGTGTATCATAGAAAATACCTTATAATATAACGCAATATGCAGTGTATCATTCAAAATACCATATTATATAACGTAATATTTCCAGTCTATCATTGAAAATGGCTTATAATATAACATAGTATGCTGTGTATCATTGAAAATACCTTATAATATAACGTAATTTGCAGTGTATCATTGAAAATACGTTATAATATAACGCAATATGCAGTGTATCATTGAAAATACCTTATAAAATAATGCAGTATGCAGTGTATCATTGAAAATACGTTATGATATAACGTAATTTGCAATCAATTCTGTAATTGCAGTGTATCATTGAAAATAACTTAAAATATAACCTAATATGCAGTGTATCATTGAAAATACCTTATAATATGACGCAATATGCAGTGTATCATTGAAAATACCTTATAATATAATCTAATATGCAGTGTATCATTCAAAATACCTTATAATATAACGTAATATTTGCAGTCTATCATTGAAAATGGCTTATAATATAACGTAGTATGCTGTGTATCATTGAAAATACCTTATAATATAACGTAATATGCAGTGTATCATTGAAAATACCTTATAAAATAATGCAATATGCAGTGTATCATTGAAAATACCTTATGATATAACGTAATATGCAATGTATCATTGAAAATACCTTATAATATAACGTAATATGCAGTGTATCATTGAAAATACCTTATAATATGACGCAATATGCAGTGTATCATTGAAAATACGTTATAATATAATCTAATATGCAGTGTATCATTGAAAATACCTTATAATATAATCTAATATGCAGTGTATCGTTCAAAATACCTTATAATATAACGTAATATTTGCAGTCTATCATTGAAAATGCCTTATAATATAACGTAATATGCAGTGTATCATTGAAAATACCTTATAATATAATGTAATATGCAGTGTATCATTGATAATACCTTATAATATAACGTATTATGCAGTGTATCATTGAAAATACCTTATAATATAACGTAATATGCAGTGTATAATTGAAAATACCTTATAATATAACGCAATATGCAGTGTATCATTCAAAATACCATATTATATAACGTAATATTTCCAGCCTATCATTGAAAATGGCTTATAATATAACATAGTATGCTGTGTATCATTGAAAATACTTTATAATATAACGTAATATGCAGTGTATCATTGAAAATACGTTATAATATAACGCAATATGCTGTGTATCATTGAAAATACCTTATAAAATAATGCAGTATGCAGTGTATCATTGAAAATACGTTATTATATAACGTAATTTGCAATCAATTCTGTAATTGCAGTGTATCATTGAAAATACCTTATAATATAACGTAATATGCAGTGTATCATTGAAAATACCTTATAATATGACGCAATATGCAGTGTATCATTGAAAATACCTTATAATATAACATAGTATGCTGTGTATCATTGAAAATACCTTATAATATAACGTAATATGCAGTGTATCATTGAAAATACCTTATAATATAACGTAATATGCAGTGTATCATTGAAAAAATCTTATAATATAATCTAATATGCAGTGTATCATTCAAAATACCTTATAATATAACGTAATATTTGCAGTCTATCATTGAAAATGGCTTATAATATAACGTAATATTTGCAGTCTATCATTGAAAATGCCTTATAATATAACATAGTATGCTGTGTATCATTGAAAATACCTTATAATATAACGTAATATGCAGTGTATCATTGAAAATACCTTATAATATAACGTAATATGCAGTGTATCATTGAAAATACCTTATAATATAATCTAATATGCAGTGTATCATTGAAAATGCCTTATAATATAACGTAATATGCAGTGTATCATGGAAAATAACTTATAAAATATTGCAATATGCAGTGTATCCTTGGAAATACCTTATAATATGACGTAGTATGCTGTGTATCATTGAAAATACATTATAATATAATGTAATATGCACTGTATCAATGAAAATTCCTTATAATATAACGTAATATGCAGTGTATCATTGAAAATACCTTATAATATAACGTAATATGCAGTGCATCATTTAAAATATCTTATAATATAATCTAATATGCAGTGTATCATTCAAAATACCTTATAATATAACGTAATATTTGCAGTGTATCATTGACAATACCTTATAATATAAAGTAATATGCAGTGTATCATTGAAAATATCTTATAATATAATCTAATATGCAGTGTATCATTCAAAATACCTTATAATATAACGTAATATTTGCAGTGTATCATTGACAATACCTTATAATATAACGTAATATGCAGTGTATCATTGAAAATACCTTATAATATAACGTAATATGCAGTGTATCATAGAAAATACCTTATAATATAACGCAATATGCAGTGTATCATTCAAAATACCATATTATATAACGTAATATTTCCAGTCTATCATTGAAAATGGCTTATAATATAACATAGTATGCTGTGTATCATTGAAAATACCTTATAATATAACGTAATTTGCAGTGTATCATTGAAAATACGTTATAATATAACGCAATATGCAGTGTATCATTGAAAATACCTTATAAAATAATGCAGTATGCAGTGTATCATTGAAAATACGTTATGATATAACGTAATTTGCAATCAATTCTGTAATTGCAGTGTATCATTGAAAATAACTTAAAATATAACGTAATATGCAGTGTATCATTGAAAATACCTTATAATATGACGCAATATGCAGTGTATCATTGAAAATACCTTATAATATAATCTAATATGCAGTGTATCATTCAAAATACCTTATAATATAACGTAATATTTGCAGTCTATCATTGAAAATGGCTTATAATATAACGTAGTATGCTGTGTATCATTGAAAATACCTTATAATATAACGTAATATGCAGTGTATCATTGAAAATACCTTATAAAATAATGCAATATGCAGTGTATCATTGAAAATACCTTATGATATAACGTAATATGCAATGTATCATTGAAAATACCTTATAATATAACGTAATATGCAGTGTATCATTGAAAATACCTTATAATATGACGCAATATGCAGTGTATCATTGAAAATACGTTATAATATAATCTAATATGCAGTGTATCATTGAAAATACCTTATAATATAATCTAATATGCAGTGTATCGTTCAAAATACCTTATAATATAACGTAATATTTGCAGTCTATCATTGAAAATGTCTTATAATATAACGTAATATGCAGTGTATCATTGAAAATACCTTATAATATAATGTAATATGCAGTGTATCATTGATAATACCTTATAATATAACGTAATATGCAGTGTATCATTGAAAATACCTTATAATATAACGCAATATGCAGTGTATCATTGAAAATACCTTATAATATAATCTAATATGCAGTGTATCATTCAAAATACCTTATAATATAACGTAATATTTGCAGTGTATCATTGACAATACCTTATAATACAACGTAATATGCAGTGTATCATTGAAAATGCCTTATAATATAACGCAATATGCAGTGTATCATTCAAAATACCATATTATATAACGTAATATTTCCAGTCTATCATTGAAAATGGCTTATAATATAACATAGTATGCTGTGTATCATTGAAAATACCTTATAATATAACGTAATATGCAGTGTATCATTCAAAATACCTTATAATATAACGTAATATGCAGTGTATCATTGAAAATACCTTATAATATAACGTAATATGCAGTGCATCATTTAAAATACCTTATAATGTAATGTAATATGCAGTCTATCATTGAAAATATCTTATAATATAATCTAATATGCAGTGTATCATTCAAAATACCTTATAATATAACGTAATATTTGCAGTCTATCATTGAAAATGGCTTATAATATAACGCAATATGCAGTGTATCATTGAAAATACCTTATAATATAATCTAATATGCAGTGTATCATTCAAAATACCTTATAATATAACGTAATATTTGCAGTGTAGCATTGACAATACCTTATAATATAACATAGTATGCTGTGTATCATTGAAAATACCTTAAAATATAACGTAATATGCAGTGTATCATTCAAAATACCTTATAATATAACGTAATATTTGCAGTCTATCATTGAAAATGCCTTATAATATAACGTAATATTTGCAGTCTATCATTGAAAATGCCTTATAATATAACGTAATATGCAGTGTATCATTGAAAATACCTTATAATATAACGTAATATGCAGTGTATCATTGAAAATACCTTATAATATAACGTAATATGCAGTGTATCATTGAAAATACCTTATAATGTAATGTAATATGAAGTCTATCATTGAAAATATCTTATAATATAATCTAATATGCAGTGTATCATTCAAAATACCTTATAATATAACGTAATATTTGCAGTCTATCAATGAAAATGTCTTATAATATTACGTAATATGCAGTGTATCATTGAAAATACCTTATAATATAATGTAATATGCAGTGTATCATTGATAATACCTTATAATATAACGTAATATGCAGTGTATCATTGAAAATACCTTATAATATAACGCATTTTGCAGTGTATCATTCAAAATACCTTATAATATAACGTAATATTTGCAGTCTATCATTGAAAATGCCTTATAATATAACGTAATATTTGCCGTCTATCATTGAAAATGCCTTATAATATAACGTAATATGCAGTGTATCATGGAAAATACCTTATAAAATATTGCAATATGCAGTGTATCCTTGGAATTACCTTATAATATAACGTAATATGCAGTGTATCATTGAAAATACCTTATAATATAATGTAATATGCAGTGTATCATTGATAATACCTTATAATATAACGTAATATGCAGTGTATCATTGAAAATACCTTATAATATAACGTAATATGCAGTGTATCATTGAAAATACCTTATAATATAATGCAATATGCAGTGTATCATTCAAAATACCATATTATATAACGTAATATTTCCAGTCTATCATTGAAAATGGCTTATAATATAACGCAATATGCAGTGTATCATTGAAAATACCTTATAATATAATCTAATATGCAGTGTATCGTTCAAAATACCTTATAATATAACGTAATATTTGCAGTCTATCATTGAAAATGGCTTATAATATAACGTAATATGCAGTGTATCATTGAAAATACCTTATAATATAATGTAATATGCAGTGTATCATTGAAAATACCTTATAATATAACGTAATATGCAGTGTATCATTGAAAATACCTTATAATATAACGCAATATGCAGTGTATCATTCAAAATACCTTATAATATAACGTAATATTTGCAGTCTATCATTGAAAATGCCTTATAATATAACGTAATATTTGCAGTCTATCATTGAAAATGCCTTATAATATAACGTAATATGCAGTGTATCATGGAAAATACCTTATAAAATATTGCAATATGCAGTGTATCCTTGGAATTACCTTATAATATAACGTAATATGCAGTGTATCATTGAAAATACCTTATAATATAATGTAATATGCAGTGTATCATTGATAATACCTTATAATATAACGTAATATGCAGTGTATCATTGAAAATACCTTATAATATAACGTAATATGCAGTGTATCATTGAAAATACCTTATAATATAACGCAATATGCAGTGTATCATTCAAAATACCTTATAATATAACGTAATATTTGCAGTCTATCATTGAAAGTGCCTTGTAATATAACTTAATATGCAGTGTATCATTGAAAATACCTTATAATATAACGTAATATGCAGTGTATCATTGAAAATACCTTATAATGTAATGTAATATGTAGTCTATCATTGAAAAAATCTTATAATATAATCTAATATGCAGTGCATCATTGAAAATATCTTATAATATAATCTAATATGCAGTGTATCATTCAAAATACCTTATAATATAACGTAATATTTGCAGTCTATCATTGAAAATGCCTTATAATATAACATAGTATGCTGTGTATCATTGAAAATACCTTATAATATAACGTAATATGCAGTGTATCATTGAAAATACCTTATAATATAACGTAATATGCAGTGTATCATTGAAAAAATCTTATAATATAATCTAATATGCAGTGTATCATTCAAAATACCTTATAATATAACGTAATATTTGCAGTCTATTATTGAAAATGCCTTATAATATAACGTAATATTTGCAGTCTATCATTGAAAATATCTTATAATATAATCTAATATGCAGTGTATCATTCAAAATACCTTATAATATAACGTAATATTTGCACTGTATCATTGACAATACCTTATAATATAAAGTAATATGCAGTGTATCATTGAAAATATCTTATAATATAATCTAATATGCAGTGTATCATTGATAATACCTTATAATATAACGTAATATGCAGTGTATCATTGAAAATACCTTATAATATAACGTAATATGCAGTGTATCATTGAAAATACCTTATAATATAACGCAATATTTGCAGTCTATCATTGAAAATGCCTTATAATATAACGTAATATGCAGTGTATCATTGAAAATACCTTATAATATAACGTAATATGCAGTGTATCATTGAAAATACCTTATAATATAACGTAACATGCAATGTATCATTGAAAATACCTTATAATGTAATGTAATATGAAGTCTATCATTGAAAATATAATACCTTATAATATAACGTAATATGCAGTGTATCATTGAAAATACCTTATAATATAACGTAATATGCAATGTATCATTGAAAATACCTTATAATGTAATGTAATATGAAGTCTATCATTGAAAATATCTTATAATATAATCTAATATGCAGTGTATCATTCAAAATACCTTATAATATAACGTAATATTTGCAGTCTATCAATGAAAATGTCTTATAATATTACGTAATATGCAGTGTATCATTGAAAATACCTTATAATATAATGTAATATGCAGTGTATCATTGATAATACCTTATAATATAACGTAATATGCAGTGTATCATTGAAAATACCTTATAATATAACGCATTTTGCAGTGTATCATTCAAAATACCTTATAATATAACGTAATATTTGCAGTCTATCATTGAAAATGCCTTATAATATAACGTAATATTTGCCGTCTATTATTGAAAATGCCTTATAATATAACGTAATATGCAGTGTATCATGGAAAATACCTTATAAAATATTGCAATATGCAGTGTATCCTTGGAATTACCTTATAATATAACGTAATATGCAGTGTATCATTGAAAATACCTTATAATATAATGTAATATGCAGTGTATCATTGATAATACCTTATAATATAACGTAATATGCAGTGTATCATTGAAAATACCTTATAATATAACGTAATATGCAGTGTATCATTGAAAATACCTTATAATATAATGCAATATGCAGTGTATCATTCAAAATACCTTATAATATAACGTAATATTTCCAGTCTATCATTGAAAATGGCTTATAATATAACGCAATATGCAGTGTATCATTGAAAATACCTTATAATATAATCTAATATGCAGTGTATCGTTCAAAATACCTTATAATATAACGTAATATTTGCAGTCTATCATTGAAAATGGCTTATAATATAACGTAATATGCAGTGTATCATTGAAAATACCTTATAATATAATGTAATATGCAGTGTATCATTGAAAATACCTTATAATATAACGTAATATGCAGTGTATCATTGAAAATACCTTATAATATAACGCAATATGCAGTGTATCATTCAAAATACCTTATAATATAACGTAATATTTGCAGTCTATCATTGAAAATGCCTTATAATATAACGTAATATTTGCAGTCTATCATTGAAAATGCCTTATAATATAACGTAATATGCAGTGTATCATGGAAAATACCTTATAAAATATTGCAATATGCAGTGTATCCTTGGAATTACCTTATAATATAACGTAATATGCAGTGTATCATTGAAAATACCTTATAATATAATGTAATATGCAGTGTATCATTGATAATACCTTATAATATAACGTAATATGCAGTGTATCATTGAAAATACCTTATAATATAACGTAATATGCAGTGTATCATTGAAAATACCTTATAATATAATGCAATATGCAGTGTATCATTCAAAATACCTTATAATATAACGTAATATTTGCAGTCTATCATTGAAAGTGCCTTGTAATATAACTTAATATGCAGTGTATCATTGAAAATACCTTATAATATAACGTAATATGCAGTGTATCATTGAAAATACCTTATAATGTAATGTAATATGTAGTCTATCATTGAAAAAATCTTATAATATAATCTAATATGCAGTGTATCATTGAAAATATCTTATAATATAATCTAATATGCAGTGTATCATTCAAAATACCTTATAATATAACGTAATATTTGCAGTCTATCATTGAAAATGCCTTATAATATAACATAGTATGCTGTGTATCATTGAAAATACCTTATAATATAACGTAATATGCAGTGTATCATTGAAAATACCTTATAATATAACGTAATATGCAGTGTATCATTGAAAAAATCTTATAATATAATCTAATATGCAGTGTATCATTCAAAATACCTTATAATATAACGTAATATTTGCAGTCTATTATTGAAAATGCCTTATAATATAACGTAATATTTGCAGTCTATCATTGAAAATATCTTATAATATAATCTAATATGCAGTGTATCATTGAAAATACCTTATAATATAACGTAATATTTGCAGTGTATCATTGACAATACCTTATAATATAACGTAATATGCAGTGTATCATTGAAAATATCTTATAATATAATCTAATATGCAGTGTATCATTGATAATACCTTATAATATAACGTAATATGCAGTGTATCATTGAAAATACCTTATAATATAACGTAATATGCAGTGTATCATTGAAAATACCTTATAATATAACGCAATATTTGCAGTCTATCATTGAAAATGCCTTATAATATAACGTAATATGCAGTGTATCATTGAAAATACCTTATAATATAACGTAATATGCAGTGTATCATTGAAAATACCTTATAATATAACGTAACATGCAATGTATCATTGAAAATACCTTATAATGTAATGTAATATGAAGTCTATCATTGAAAATATAATACCTTATAATATAACGTAATATGCAGTGTATCATTGAAAATACCTTATAATATAACGCAATATGCAGTGTATCATTCAAAATACCTTATAATATAACGTAATATTTGCAGTCTATCATTGAACATGCCTTATAATATAATGTAATATTTGCAGTCTATCATTGAAAATGCCTTATAATATAACGTAATATGCAGTGTATCATGGAAAATACCTTATAAAATATTGCAATATGCAGTGTATCCTTGGAATTACCTTATAATATAACGTAATATGCAGTGTATCATTGAAAATACCTTATAATATAATGTAATATGCAGTGTATCATTGATAATACCTTATAATATAACGTAATATGCAGTGTATCATTGAAAATACCTTATAATATAACGTAATATGCAGTGTATCATTGAAAATACCTTATAATATAATGCAATATGCAGTGTATCATTCAAAATACCATATTATATAACGTAATATTTGCAGTCTATCATTGAAAATGCCTTGTAATATAACTTAATATGCAGTGTATCATTGAAAATACCTTATAATATAACGTAATATGCAGTGTATCATTGAAAATACCTTATAATGTAATGTAATATGTAGTCTATCATTGAAAAAATCTTATAATATAATCTAATATGCAGTGTATCATTGAAAATATCTTATAATATAATCTAATATGCAGTGTATCATTCAAAATACCTTATAATATAACGTAATATTTGCAGTCTATCATTGAAAATGCCTTATAATATAACATAGTATGCTGTGTATCATTGAAAATACCTTATAATATAACGTAATATGCAGTGTATCATTGAAAATACCTTATAATATAACGTAATATGCAGTGTATCATTGAAAAAATCTTATAATATAATCTAATATGCAGTGTATCATTCAAAATACCTTATAATATAACGTAATATTTGCAGTCTATCATTGAAAATGCCTTATAATATAACGTAATATTTGCAGTCTATCATTGAAAATATCTTATAATATAATCTAATATGCAGTGTATCATTCAAAATACCTTATAATATAACGTAATATTTGCACTGTATCATTGACAATACCTTATAATATAAAGTAATATGCAGTGTATCATTGAAAATATCTTATAATATAATCTAATATGCAGTGTATCATTGATAATACCTTATAATATAACGTAATATGCAGTGTATCATTGAAAATACCTTATAATATAACGTAATATGCAGTGTATCATTGAAAATACCTTATAATATAACGCAATATTTGCAGTCTATCATTGAAAATGCCTTATAATATAACGTAATATGCAGTGTATCATTGAAAATACCTTATAATATAACGTAATATGCAGTGTATCATTGAAAATACCTTATAATATAACGTAACATGCAATGTATCATTGAAAATACCTTATAATGTAATGTAATATGAAGTCTATCATTGAAAATATAATACCTTATAATATAACGTAATATGCAGTGTATCATTGAAAATACCTTATAATATAACGCAATATGCAGTGTATCATTCAAAATACCTTATAATATAACGTAATATTTGCAGTCTATCATTGAACATGCCTTATAATATAATGTAATATTTGCAGTCTATCATTGAAAATGCCTTATAATATAACGTAATATGCAGTGTATCATGGAAAATACCTTATAAAATATTGCAATATGCTGTGTATCCTTGGAATTACCTTATAATATAACGTAATATGCAGTGTATCATTGAAAATACCTTATAATATAATGTAATATGCAGTGTATCATTGATAATACCTTATAATATAACGTAATATGCAGTGTATCATTGAAAATACCTTATAATATAACGTAATATGCAGTGTATCATTGAAAATACCTTATAATATAATGCAATATGCAGTGTATCATTCAAAATACCATATTATATAACGTAATATTTCCAGTCTATCATTGAAAATGGCTTATAATATAACGCAATATGCAGTGTATCATTGAAAATACCTTATAATATAACGTAATATGCAGTGTATCATTGAAAATGGCTTATAATATAACGCAATATGCAGTGTATCATTGAAAATACCTTATAATATAATCTAATATGCAGTGTATCGTTCAAAATACCTTATAATATAACGTAATATTTGCAGTCTATCATTGAAAATGCCTTGTAATATAACGTAATGTGCAGTGTATCATTGAAAATACCTTATAATGTAATGTAATATGTAGTCTATCATTGAAAATATCTTATAATATAATCTAATATGCAGTGTATCATTCAAAATACCTTATAATATAACGTAATATTTGCACTGTATCATTGACAATACCTTATAATATAAAGTAATATGCAGTGTATCATTGAAAATATCTTATAATATAATCTAATATGCAGTGTATCATTGATAATACCTTATAATATAACGTAATATGCAGTGTATCATTGAAAATACCTTATAATATAACGTAATATGCAGTGTATCATTGAAAATACCTTATAATATAACGCAATATTTGCAGTCTATCATTGAAAATGCCTTATAATATAACGTAATATGCAGTGTATCATTGAAAATACCTTATAATATAACGTAATATGCAGTGTATCATTGAAAATACCTTATAATATAACGTAACATGCAATGTATCATTGAAAATACCTTATAATGTAATGTAATATGAAGTCTATCATTGAAAATATAATACCTTATAATATAACGTAATATGCAGTGTATCATTGAAAATACCTTATAATATAACGCAATATGCAGTGTATCATTCAAAATACCTTATAATATAACGTAATATTTGCAGTCTATCATTGAACATGCCTTATAATATAATGTAATATTTGCAGTCTATCATTGAAAATGCCTTATAATATAACGTAATATGCAGTGTATCATGGAAAATACCTTATAAAATATTGCAATATGCAGTGTATCCTTGGAATTACCTTATAATATAACGTAATATGCAGTGTATCATTGAAAATACCTTATAATATAATGTAATATGCAGTGTATCATTGATAATACCTTATAATATAACGTAATATGCAGTGTATCATTGAAAATACCTTATAATATAACGTAATATGCAGTGTATCATTGAAAATACCTTATAATATAATGCAATATGCAGTGTATCATTCAAAATACCATATTATATAACGTAATATTTCCAGTCTATCATTGAAAATGGCTTATAATATAACGCAATATGCAGTGTATCATTGAAAATACCTTATAATATAACGTAATATGCAGTGTATCATTGAAAATACCTTATAATATAACGTAATATGCAGTGTATCATTGAAAATACCTTATAATATAATGCAATATGCAGTGTATCATTCAAAATACCATATTATATAACGTAATATTTCCAGTCTATCATTGAAAATGGCTTATAATATAACGCAATATGCAGTGTATCATTGAAAATACCTTATAATATAATCTAATATGCAGTGTATCGTTCAAAATACCTTATAATATAACGTAATATTTGCAGTCTATCATTGAAAATGCCTTGTAATATAACGTAATGTGCAGTGTATCATTGAAAATACCTTATAATGTAATGTAATATGTAGTCTATCATTGAAAATATCTTATAATATAATCTAATATGCAGTGTATCATTCAAAATACCTTATAATATAACGTAATATTTGCAGTCTATCATTGAAAATGTCTTATAATATAACGTAATATGCAGTGTATCATTGAAAATACCTTATAATATAATGTAATATGCAGTGTATCATTGATAATACCTTATAATATAACGTAATATGCAGTGTATCATTGAAAATACCTTATAATATAACGCAATATGCAGTGTATCATTCAAAATACCTTATAATATAACGTAATATTTGCAGTCTATCATTGAAAATGCCTTATAATATAACGTAATATTTGCAGTCTATCATTGAAAATGCCTTATAATATAACGTAATATGCAGTGTATCATGGAAAATACCTTATAAAATATTGCAATATGCAGTGTATCCTTGGAATTACCTTATAATATAACGTAATATGCAGTGTATCATTGAAAATACCTTATAATATAATGTAATATGCAGTGTATCATTGATAATACCTTATAATATAACGTAATATGCAGTGTATCATTGAAAATACCTTATAATATAACGTAATATGCAGTGTATCATTGAAAATACCTTATAATATAATGCAATATGCAGTGTATCATTCAAAATACCATATTATATAACGTAATATTTGCAGTCTATCATTGAAAATGCCTTGTAATATAACTTAATATGCAGTGTATCATTGAAAATACCTTATAATATAACGTAATATGCAGTGTATCATTGAAAATACCTTATAATGTAATGTAATATAATATGCAGTGTATCATTGAAAATATCTTATAATATAATCTAATATGCAGTGTATCATTCAAAATACCTTATAATATAACGTAATATTTGCAGTCTATCATTGAAAATGCCTTATAATATAACATAGTATGCTGTGTATCATTGAAAATACCTTATAATATAACGTAATATGCAGTGTATCATTGAAAATACCTTATAATATAACGTAATATGCAGTGTATCATTGAAAAAATCTTATAATATAATCTAATATGCAGTGTATCATTCAAAATACCTTATAATATAACGTAATATTTGCAGTCTATCATTGAAAATGCCTTATAATATAACGTAATATTTGCAGTCTATCATTGAAAATATCTTATAATATAATCTAATATGCGGTGTATCATTCAAAATACCTTATAATATAACGTAATATTTGCACTGTATCATTGACAATACCTTATAATATAAAGTAATATGCAGTGTATCATTGAAAATATCTTATAATATAATCTAATATGCAGTGTATCATTCAAAATACCTTATAATATAACGTAATATTTGCAGTGTATCATTGTCAATACCTTATAATATAACGTAATATGCAGTGTATAATTGAAAATACCTTATAATATAACGCAATATGCAGTGTATCATTCAAAATACCATATTATATAACGTAATATTTCCAGTCTATCATTGAAAATGGCTTATAATATAACATAGTATGCTGTGTATCATTGAAAATACCTTATAATATAACGTAATTTGCAGTGTATCATTGAAAATACGTTATAATATAACGCAATATGCAGTGTATCATTGAAAATACCTTATAAAATAATGCAGTATGCAGTGTATCATTGAAAATACGTTATGATATAACGTAATTTGCAATCAATTCTGTAATTGCAGTGTATCATTGAAAATACCTTATAATATAATGCAATATGCAGTGTATCATTCAAAATACCATATTATATAACGTAATATTTGCAGTCTATCATTGAAAATGCCTTGTAATATAACTTAATATGCAGTGTATCATTGAAAATACCTTATAATATAACGTAATATGCAGTGTATCATTGAAAATACCTTATAATGTAATGTAATATGTAGTCTATCATTGAAAAAATCTTATAATATAATCTAATATGCAGTGTATCATTGAAAATACCTTATAATATAATCTAATATGCAGTGTATCATTCAAAATACCTTATAATATAACGTAATATTTGCAGTCTATCATTGAAAATGCCTTATAATATAACATAGTATGCTGTGTATCATTGAAAATACCTTATAATATAACGTAATATGCAGTGTATCATTGAAAATACCTTATAATATAACGTAATATGCAGTGTATCATTGAAAAAATCTTATAATATAATCTAATATGCAGTGTATCATTCAAAATACCTTATAATATAACGTAATATTTGCAGTCTATTATTGAAAATGCCTTATAATATAACGTAATATTTGCAGTCTATCATTGAAAATATCTTATAATATAATCTAATATGCAGTGTATCATTGAAAATACCTTATAATATAACGTAATATTTGCACTGTATCATTGACAATACCTTATAATATAAAGTAATATGCAGTGTATCATTGAAAATATCTTATAATATAATCTAATATGCAGTGTATCATTCAAAATACCTTATAATATAACGTAATATTTGCAGTGTATCATTGTCAATACCTTATAATATAACGTAATATGCAGTGTATAATTGAAAATACCTTATAATATAACGCAATATGCAGTGTATCATTCAAAATACCATATTATATAACGTAATATTTCCAGTCTATCATTGAAAATGGCTTATAATATAACATAGTATGCTGTGTATCATTGAAAATACCTTATAATATAACGTAATTTGCAGTGTATCATTGAAAATACGTTATAATATAACGCAATATGCAGTGTATCATTGAAAATACCTTATAAAATAATGCAGTATGCAGTGTATCATTGAAAATACGTTATGATATAACGTAATTTGCAATCAATTCTGTAATTGCAGTGTATCATTGAAAATACCTTATAATATAATGCAATATGCAGTGTATCATTCAAAATACCATATTATATAACGTAATATTTGCAGTCTATCATTGAAAATGCCTTGTAATATAACTTAATATGCAGTGTATCATTGAAAATACCTTATAATATAACGTAATATGCAGTGTATCATTGAAAATACCATATAATGTAATGTAATATGTAGTCTATCATTGAAAAAATCTTATAATATAATCTAATATGCAGTGCATCATTGAAAATATCTTATAATATAATCTAATATGCAGTGTATCATTCAAAATACCTTATAATATAACGTAATATTTGCAGTCTATCATTGAAAATGCCTTATAATATAACATAGTATGCTGTGTATCATTGAAAATACCTTATAATATAACGTAATATGCAGTGTATCATTGAAAATACCTTATAATATAACGTAATATGCAGTGTATCATTGAAAAAATCTTATAATATAATCTAATATGCAGTGTATCATTCAAAATACCTTATAATATAACGTAATATTTGCAGTCTATTATTGAAAATGCCTTATAATATAACGTAATATTTGCAGTCTATCATTGAAAATATCTTATAATATAATCTAATATGCAGTGTATCATTCAAAATACCTTATAATATAACGTAATATTTGCACTGTATCATTGACAATACCTTATAATATAAAGTAATATGCAGTGTATCATTGAAAATATCTTATAATATAATCTAATATGCAGTGTATCATTCAAAATACCTTATAATATAACGTAATATTTGCAGTGTATCATTGTCAATACCTTATAATATAACGTAATATGCAGTGTATAATTGAAAATACCTTATAATATAACGTAATTTGCAGTGTATCATTGAAAATACGTTATAATATAACGCAATATGCAGTGTATCATTGAAAATACCTTATAAAATAATGCAGTATGCAGTGTATCATTGAAAATACGTTATGATATAACGTAATTTGCAATCAATTCTGTAATTGCAGTGTATCATTGAAAATACCTTAAAATATAACGTAATATGCAGTGTATCATTGAAAATACCTTATAATATGACGCAATATACAGTGTATCATTGAAAATACCTTATAATATAATCTAATATGCAGTGTATCATTCAAAATACCTTATAATATAACGTAATATTTGCAGTCTATCATTGAAAATGGCTTATAATATAACGTAGTATGCTGTGTATCATTGAAAATACCTTATAATATAACGTAATATGCAGTGTATCATTGAAAATACCTTATAAAATAATGCATTATGCAGTGTATCATTGAAAATACCTTATAAAATAATGCAATATGCAGTGTATCATTGAAAATACCTTATGATATAACGTAATATGCAATGTATCATTGAAAATACCTTAAAATATAACGTAATATGCAGTGTATCATTGAAAATACCTTATAATATGACGCAATATGCAGTGTATCATTGAAAATACGTTATAATATAATCTAATATGCATTGAATCATTCAAAATACCTTATAATATAACGTAATATTTGGAGTCTATCATTGAAAATGGCTTATAATATAACGCAATATGCAGTGTATCATTGAAAATACCTTATAATATAATCTAATATGCAGTGTATCGTTCAAAATACCTTATAATATAACGTAATATTTGCAGTCTATCATTGAAAATGTCTTATAATATAACGTAATATGCAGTGTATCATTGAAAATACCTTATAATATAATGTAATATGCAGTGTATCATTGAGAATACCTTATAATATAACGTAATATGCAGTGTATAATTGAAAATACCTTATAATATAACGTAATATGCAGTGTATCATGGAAAATAACTTATAAAATATTGCAATATGCAGTGTATCCTTGGAAATACCTTATAATATGACGTAGTATGCTGTGTATCATTGAAAATACATTATAATATAATGTAATATGCACTGTATCAATGAAAATTCCTTATAATATAACGTAATATGCAGTGTATCATTGAAAATACCTTATAATATAACGTAATATGCAGTGCATCATTTAAAATACCTTATAATGTAATGTAATATGCAGTCTATCATTGAAAATATCTTATAATATAATCTAATATGCAGTGTATCATTCAAAATACCTTATAATATAACGTAATATTTGCAGTCTATCATTGAAAATGGCTTATAATATAACGCAATATGCAGTGTATCATTGAAAATACCTTATAATATAATCTAATATGCAGTGTATCATTCAAAATACCTTATAATATAACGTAATATTTGCAGTGTAGCATTGACAATACCTTATAATATAACATAGTATGCTGTGTATCATTGAAAATACCTTATAATATAACGTAATATGCAGTGTATCATTGAAAATACGTTATAATATAACGCAATATGCAGTCTATCATTGAAAATACCTTATAAAATAATGCAGTATGCAGTGTATCATTCAAAATACCATATTATATAACGTAATATTTCCAGTCTATCATTGAAAATGGCTTATAATATAACGCAATATGCAGTGTATCATTGAAAATACCTTATAATATAATCTAATATGCAGTGTATCGTTCAAAATACCTTATAATATAACGTAATATTTGCAGTCTATCATTGAAAATGCCTTGTAATATAACTTAATATGCAGTGTATCATTGAAAATACCTTATAATATAACGTAATATGCAGTGTATCATTGAAAATACCATATAATGTAATGTAATATGTAGTCTATCATTGAAAAAATCTTATAATATAATCTAATATGCAGTGTATCATTCAAAATACCTTATAATATAACGTTATATTTGCAGTCTATTATTGAAAATGCCTTATAATATAACGTAATATTTGCAGTCTATCATTGAAAATGCCTTATAATATAACATAGTATGCTGTGTATCATTGAAAATACCTTATAATATAACGTAATATGCAGTGTATCATTGAAAATACCTTATAATATAACGTAATATGCAGTGTATCATTGAAAAAATCTTATAATATAATCTAATATGCAGTGTATCATTGAAAATGCCTTATAATATAACGTAATATGCAGTGTATCATGGAAAATAACTTATAAAATATTGCAATATGCAGTGTATCCTTGGAAATACCTTATAATATGACGTAGTATGCTGTGTATCATTGAAAATACATTATAATATAATGTAATATGCACTGTATCAATGAAAATTCCTTATAATATAACGTAATATGCAGTGTATCATTGAAAATACCTTATAATATAACGTAATATGCAGTGCATCATTTAAAATACCTTATAATGTAATGTAATATGCAGTCTATCATTGAAAATATCTTATAATATAATCTAATATGCAGTGTATCATTCAAAATACCTTATAATATAACGTAATATTTGCAGTGTATCATTGACAATACCTTATAATATAAAGTAATATGCAGTGTATCATTGAAAAAATCTTATAATATAATCTAATATGCAGTGTATCATTCAAAATACCTTATAATATAACGTAATATTTGCAGTCTATCATTGAAAATGCCTTATAACATAACGTAATATGCAGTGTATCATTCAAAATACCTTATAATATAATGTAATATGCAGTGTATCATTGATAATACCTTATAATATAACGTAATATGCAGTGTATCATTGAAAATACCTTATAATATAACGTAATATGCAGTGTATCATTGAAAATACCTTATAATATAACGCAATATGCAGTGTATCATTCAAAATACCATATTATATAACGTAATATTTCCAGTCTATCATTGAAAATGGCTTATAATATAACATAGTATGCTGTGTATCATTGAAAATACCTTATAATATAACGTAATTTGCAGTGTATCATTGAAAATACGTTATAATATAACGCAATATGCAGTGTATCATTGAAAATACCTTATAAAATAATGCAGTATGCAGTGTATCATTGAAAATACGTTATGATATAACGTAATTTGCAATCAATTCTGTAATTGCAGTGTATCATTGAAAATACCTTAAAATATAACGTAATATGCAGTGTATCATTGAAAATACCTTATAATATGACGCAATATGCAGTGTATCATTGAAAATACCTTATAATATAATCTAATATGCAGTGTATCATTCAAAATACCTTATGATATAACGTAATATGCAATGTATCATTGAAAATACCTTAAAATATAACGTAATATGCAGTGTATCATTGAAAATACCTTATAATATGACGCAATATGCAGTGTATCATTGAAAATACGTTATAATATAATCTAATATGCAGTGTATCATTGAAAATACCTTATAATATAATCTAATATGCAGTGTATCGTTCAAAATACCTTATAATATAACGTAATATTTGCAGTCTATCATTGAAAATGTCTTATAATATAACGTAATATGCAGTGTATCATTGAAAATACCTTATAATATAATGTAATATGCAGTGTATCATTGATAATACCTTATAATATAACGTAATATGCAGTGTATCATTGAAAATACCTTATAATATAACGCAATATGCAGTGTATCATTCAAAATACCTTATAATATAACGTAATATTTGCAGTCTATTATTGAAAATGCCTTATAATATAACGTAATATTTGCAGTCTATCATTGAAAATGCCTTATAATATAACATAGTATGCTGTGTATCATTGAAAATACCTTATAATATAACGTAATATGCAGTGTATCATTGAAAATACCTTATAATATAACGTAATATGCAGTGTATCATTGAAAATACCTTATAATATAACGTAATATGCAGTGCATCATTTAAAATACCTTATAATGTAATGTAATATGCAGTCTATCATTGAAAATATCTTATAATATAATCTAATATGCAGTGTATCATTGAAAATACCTTATAATATAACGTAATATGCAGTTTATCATTGAAAATACCGTATAATATAACGTAACATGCAGTCTATCATTGACAATACCTTATAATATAACGTAATATGCAGTGTATCATTGAAAATACCTTATAATATAACGCAATATGCCGTGTATCATTGAAAATACCTTATAATATAATCTAATATGCAGTGTATCGTTCAAAATACCTTATAATACAACGTAATATTTGCAGTGTATCATTGAAAATACCTTATAATAACGTAATATGCAGTGTATCATTGAAAATACCTTATGATATAACGGAATATGCAGTGTATCATTGAAAATACCTTATAATATAACGCAATATGCAGTGTATCATTGAAAATACCTTATAATATAATCTAATATGCAATGTATCCTTCAAAATACCTTATGATATAACGTAATATGCAGTGTATCATTGAAAATACCTTATAATATAATCTAAAATGCAGTGTATCATTGAAAATACCTTATAATAACGTAATATGCAGTGTATCATTGAAAATACCTTATGATATAACGGAATATGCAGTGTATCATTGAAAATACCTTATAAAATAATGCAGTATGCAGTGTATCATTGAAAATACGTTATGATATAACGTAATTTGCAATCAATTCTGTAATTGCAGTGTATCATTGAAAATACCTTAAAATATAACGTAATATGCAGTGTATCATTGAAAATATCTTATAATATAATCTAATATGCAGTGTATCATTCAAAATACCTTATAATATAACGTAATATTTGCAGTGTATCATTGACAATACCTTATAATATAACGTAATATGCAGTGTATCATTGAAAATACCTTATAATATAACGTAATATGCAGTGTATCATTGAAAATACCTTATAATATAACGCAATATGCAGTGTATCATTCAAAATACCATATTATATAACGTAATATTTCCAGTCTATCATTGAAAATGGCTTATAATATAACATAGTATGCTGTGTATCATTGAAAATACCTTATAATATGACGCAATATGCAGTGTATCATTGAAAATACCTTATAATATAATCTAATATGCAGTGTATCATTCAAAATACCTTATAATATAACGTAATATTTGCAGTCTATCATTGAAAATGGCTTATAATATAACGTAGTATGCTGTGTATCATTGAAAATACCTTATAATATAACGTAATATGCAGTGTATCATTGAAAATACCTTATAATATAACGTAATATGCAGTGTATCATTGAAAATACCTTATAATATAACCCAATATGCAGTGTATCATTCAAAATACCATATTATATAACGTAATATTTCCAGTCTATCATTGAAAATGGCTTATAATATAACATAGTATGCTGTGTATCATTGAAAATCCCTTATAATATAACGTAATTTGCAGTGTATCATTGAAAATACGTTATAATATAACGCAATATGCAGTGTATCATTGAAAATACCTTATAAAATAATGCAGTATGCAGTGTATCATTGAAAATACGTTATGATATAACGTAATTTGCAATCAATTCTGTAATTGCAGTGTATCATTGAAAATACCTTAAAATATAACGTAATATGCAGTGTATCATTGAAAATACCTTATAATATGACGCAATATGCAGTGTATCATTGAAAATACCTTATAATATAATCTAATATGCAGTGTATCATTCAAAATACCTTATAATATAACGTAATATTTGCAGTCTATCATTGAAAATGGCTTATAATATAACGTAGTATGCTGTGTATCATTGAAAATACCTTATAATATAACGTAATATGCAGTGTATCATTGAAAATACCTTATAAAATAATGCATTATGCAGTGTATCATTGAAAATACCTTATAAAATAATGCAATATGCAGTGTATCATTGAAAATACCTTATGATATAACGTAATATGCAGTGTATCATTGAAAATACCTTATAATATAACGTAATATGCAGTGTATCATTGAAAATACCTTATAATATGACGCAATATGCAGTGTATCATTGAAAATACGTTATAATATAATCTAATATGCAGTGTATCATTGAAAATACCTTATAATATAATCTAATATGCAGTGTATCGTTCAAAATACCTTATAATATAACGTAATATTTGCAGTCTATCATTGAAAATGTCTTATAATATAACGTAATATGCAGTGTATCATTGAAAATACCTTATAATATAATGTAATATGCAGTGTATCATTGATAATACCTTATAATATAACGTAATATGCAGTGTATCATTGAAAATACCTTATAATATAACGCAATATGCAGTGTATCATTCAAAATACCTTATAATATAACGTAATATTTGCAGTCTATTATTGAAAATGCCTTATAATATAACGTAATATTTGCAGTCTATCATTGAAAATGCCTTATAATATAACATAGTATGCTGTGTATCATTGAAAATACCTTATAATATAACGTAATATGCAGTGTATCATTGAAAATACCTTATAATATAACGTAATATGCAGTGTATCATTGAAAATACCTTATAATATAACGTAATATGCAGTGCATCATTTAAAATACCTTATAATGTAATGTAATATGCAGTCTATCATTGAAAATATCTTATAATATAATCTAATATGCAGTGTATCATTGAAAATACCTTATAATATAACGTAATATGCAGTTTATCATTGAAAATACCGTATAATATAACGTAACATGGAGTCTATCATTGACAATACCTTATAATATAACGTAATATGCAGTGTATCATTGAAAATACCTTATAATATAACGCAATATGCCGTGTATCATTGAAAATACCTTATAATATAATCTAATATGCAGTGTATCGTTCAAAATACCTTATAATACAACGTAATATTTGCAGTGTATCATTGAAAATACCTTATAATAACGTAATATGCAGTGTATCATTGAAAATACCTTATGATATAACGGAATATGCAGTGTATCATTGAAAATACCTTATAATATAACGCAATATGCAGTGTATCATTGAAAATACCTTATAATATAATCTAATATGCAATGTATCCTTCAAAATACCTTATGATATAACGTAATATGCAGTGTATCATTGAAAATACCTTATAATATAATCTAAAATGCAGTGTATCATTGAAAATACCTTATAATAACGTAATATGCAGTGTATCATTGAAAATACCTTATGATATAACGGAATATGCAGTCTATCATTGAAAATACCTTATAAAATAATGCAGTATGCAGTGTATCATTGAAAATACGTTATGATATAACGTAATTTGCAATCAATTCTGTAATTGCAGTGTATCATTGAAAATACCTTAAAATATAACGTAATATGCAGTGTATCATTGAAAATATCTTATAATATAATCTAATATGCAGTGTATCATTCAAAATACCTTATAATATAACGTAATATTTGCAGTGTATCATTGACAATACCTTATAATATAACGTAATATGCAGTGTATCATTGAAAATACCTTATAATATAACGTAATATGCAGTGTATCATTGAAAATACCTTATAATATAACGCAATATGCAGTGTATCATTCAAAATACCATATTATATAACGTAATATTTCCAGTCTATCATTGAAAATGGCTTATAATATAACATAGTATGCTGTGTATCATTGAAAATACCTTATAATATGACGCAATATGCAGTGTATCATTGAAAATACCTTATAATATAATCTAATATGCAGTGTATCATTCAAAATACCTTATAATATAACGTAATATTTGCAGTCTATCATTGAAAATGGCTTATAATATAACGTAGTATGCTGTGTATCATTGAAAATACCTTATAATATAACGTAATATGCAGTGTATCATTGAAAATACCTTATAAAATAATGCAGTATGCAGTGTATCATTGAAAATACGTTATGATATAACGTAATTTGCAATCAATTCTGTAATTGCAGTGTATCATTGAAAATACCTTAAAATATAACGTAATATGCAGTGTATCATTGAAAATACCTTATAATATGACGCAATATGCAGTGTATCATTGAAAATACCTTATAATATAATCTAATATGCAGTGTATCATTCAAAATACCTTATAATATAACGTAATATTTGCAGTCTATCATTGAAAATGGCTTATAATATAACGTAGTATGCTGTGTATCATTGAAAATACCTTATAATATAACGTAATATGCAGTGTATCATTGAAAATACCTTATAAAATAATGCATTATGCAGTGTATCATTGAAAATACCTTATAAAATAATGCAATATGCAGTGTATCATTGAAAATACCTTATGATATAACGTAATATGCAATGTATCATTGAAAATACCTTAAAATATAACGTAATATGCAGTGTATCATTGAAAATACCTTATAATATAACGTAATATGCAGTGCATCATTTAAAATACCTTATAATGTAATGTAATATGCAGTCTATCATTGAAAATATCTTATAATATAATCTAATATGCAGTGTATCATTCAAAATACCTTATAATATAACGTAATATTTGCAGTCTATCATTGAAAATGGCTTATAATATAACGCAATATGCAGTGTATCATTGAAAATACCTTATAATATAATCTAATATGCAGTGTATCATTCAAAATACCTTATAATATAACGTAATATTTGCAGTGTAGCATTGACAATACCTTATAATATAACATAGTATGCTGTGTATCATTGAAAATCCCTTATAATATAACGTAATTTGCAGTGTATCATTGAAAATACGTTATAATATAACGTAATATGCAGTGTATCATTGAAAATACGTTATAATATGACGCAATATGCAGTGTATCATTGAAAATACCTTATAATATAATCTAATATGCAGTGTATCATTCAAAATACCTTATAATATAACGTAATATTTGCAGTCTATCATTGAAAATGGCTTATAATATAACGTTGTATGCTGTGTATCATTGAAAATACCTTATAATATAACGTAATATGCAGTGTATCATTGAAAATACCTTATAATATGACGCAATATGCAGTGTATCATTGAAAATACGTTATAATATAATCTAATATGCATTGTATCATTCAAAATACCTTATAATATAACGTAATATTTGCAGTCTATCATTGAAAATGGCTTATAATATAACGCAATATGCAGTGTATCATTGAAAATACCTTATAATATAACGCAATATGCAGTGTATCATTCAAAATACCTTATAATATAACGTAATATTTGCAGTCTATTATTGAAAATGCCTTATAATATAACGTAATATTTGCAGTCTATCATTGAAAATGCCTTATAATATAACATAGTATGCTGTGTATCATTGAAAATACCTTATAATATAACGTAATATGCAGTGTATCATTGAAAATACCTTATAATATAACGTAATATGCAGTGTATCATTGAAAATACCTTATAATATAACGTAATATGCAGTGCATCATTTAAAATACCTTATAATGTAATGTAATATGCAGTCTATCATTGAAAATATCTTATAATATAATCTAATATGCAGTGTATCATTCAAAATACCTTATAATATAACGTAATATTTGCAGTCTATCATTGAAAATGGCTTATAATATAACGCAATATGCAGTGTATCATTGAAAATACCTTATAATATAATCTAATATGCAGTGTATCATTCAAAATACCTTATAATATAACGTAATATTTGCAGTGTAGCATTGACAATACCTTATAATATAACATAGTATGCTGTGTATCATTAAAAATACCTTATAATATTACGTAATATGCAGTGTATCATTGAAAATACGTTATAATATAACGCAATATGCAGTCTATCATTGAAAATACCTTATAAAATAATGCAGTATGCAGTGTATCATTGAAAATACGTTATGATATAACGTAATTTGCAATCAATTCTGTAATTGCAGTGTATCATTGAAAATACCTTAAAATATAACGTAATATGCAGTGTATCATTGAAAATACCTTATAATATGACGCAATATGCAGTGTATCATTGAAAATACCTTATAATATAATCTAATATGCAGTGTATCATTCAAAATACCTTATAATATAACGTAACATTTGCAGTCTATCATTGAAAATGGCTTATAATATAACGTTGTATGCTGTGTATCATTGAAAATACCTTATAATATAACGTAATATGCAGTGTATCATTGAAAATACCTTATAAAATAATGCATTATGCAGTGTATCATTGAAAATACCTTATAAAATAATGCAATATGCAGTGTATCATTGAAAATACCTTATGATATAACGTAATATGCAATGTATCATTGAAAATACCTTATAATGTAATGTAATATGCAGTGTATCATTGAAAATACCTTATAAAATGACGCAATATGCAGTGTATCATTGAAAATACGTTATAATATAATCTAATATGCATTGTATCATTCAAAATACCTTATAATATAACGTAATATTTGCAGTCTATCATTGAAAATGGCTTATAATATAACGCAATATGCAGTGTATCATTGAAAATACCTTATAATATAACGCAATATGCAGTGTATCATTCAAAATACCTTATAATATAACGTAATATTTGCAGTCTATCATTGAAAATGCCTTATAATATAACGTAATATTTGCAGTCTATCATTGAAAATGCCTTATAATATAACGTAATATGCAGTGTATCATTGAAAATACCTTATAATATAACGTAATATGCAGTGTATCATTGAAAATACCTTATAATATAACGTAATATGCAATGTATCATTGAAAATACCTTATAATGTAATGTAATATGAAGTCTATCATTGAAAATATCTTATAATATAATCTAGTATGCAGTGTATCATTCAAAATACCTTATAATATAACGTAATATTTGCAGTCTATTATTGAAAATGCCTTATAATATAACGTAATATTTGCAGTCTATCATTGAAAATGCCTTATAATATAACATAGTATGCTGTGTATCATTGAAAATACCTTATAATATAACGTAATATACAGTGTATCATTGAAAATACCTTATAATATAACGTAATATGCAGTGTATCATTGAAAATATCTTATAATATAATCTAATATGCAGTGTATCATTGAAAATACCTTATAATATAACGTAATATGCAGTGTATCATGGAAAATAACTTATAAAATATTGCAATATGCAGTGTATCCTTGGAAATACCTTATAATATGACGTAGTATGCTGTGTATCATTGAAAATACATTATAATATAATGTAATATGCACTGTATCAATGAAAATTCCTTATAATATAACGTAATAGGCAGTGTATCATTGAAAATACCTTATAATATAACGTAATATGCAGTGCATCATTTAAAATACCTTATAATGTAATGTAATATGCAGTCTATCATTGAAAATATCTTATAATATAATCTAATATGCAGTGTATCATTCAAAATACCTTATAATATAACGTAATATTTGCAGTGTATCATTGACAATACCTTATAATATAAAGTAATATGCAGTGTATCATTGAAAAAATCTTATAATATAATCTAATATGCAGTGTATCATTCAAAATACCTTATAATATAACGTAATATTTGCAGTCTATCATTGAAAATGCCTTATAATATAACGTAATATGCAGTGTATCATTGAAAATACCTTATAATATAATGTAATATGCAGTGTATCATTGATAATACCTTATAATATAACGTATTATGCATTGTATCATTGAAAATACCTTATAATATAACGTAATATGCAGTGTATAATTGAAAATACCTTATAATATAACGCAATATGCAGTGTATCATTCAAAATACCATATTATATAACGTAATATTTCCAGCCTATCATTGAAAATGGCTTATAATATAACATAGTATGCTGTGTATCATTGAAAATACTTTATAATATAACGTAATATGCAGTGTATCATTGAAAATACGTTATAATATAACGCAATATGCTGTGTATCATTGAAAATACCTTATAAAATAATGCAGTATGCAGTGTATCATTGAAAATACGTTATTATATAACGTAATTTGCAATCAATTCTGTAATTGCAGTGTATCATTGAAAATACCTTAAAATATAACGTAATATGCAGTGTATCATTGAAAATACCTTATAATATGACGCAATATGCAGTGTATCATTGAAAATACCTTATAATATAACATAGTATGCTGTGTATCATTGAAAATACCTTATAATATAACGTAATATGCAGTGTATCATTGAAAATACCTTAAAATATAACGTAATATGCAGTGTATCATTGAAAATACCTTATAATGTAATGTAATATGAAGTCTATCATTGAAAATATCTTATAATATAATCTAGTATGCAGTGTATCATTCAAAATACCTTATAATATAACGTAATATTTGCAGTCTATTATTGAAAATGCCTTATAATATAACGTAATATTTGCAGTCTATCATTGAAAATGCCTTATAATATAACATAGTATGCTGTGTATCATTGAAAATACCTTATAATATAACGTAATATACAGTGTATCATTGAAAATACCTTATAATATAACGTAATATGCAGTGTATCATTGAAAAAATCTTATAATATAATCTAATATGCAGTGTATCATTGAAAATGCCTTATAATATAACGTAATATGCAGTGTATCATGGAAAATAACTTATAAAATATTGCAATATGCAGTGTATCCTTGGAAATACCTTATAATATGACGTAGTATGCTGTGTATCATTGAAAATACATTATAATATAATGTAATATGCACTGTATCAATGAAAATTCCTTATAATATAACGTAATAGGCAGTGTATCATTGAAAATACCTTATAATATAACGTAATATGCAGTGCATCATTTAAAATACCTTATAATGTAATGTAATATGCAGTCTATCATTGAAAATATCTTATAATATAATCTAATATGCAGTGTATCATTCAAAATACCTTATAATATAACGTAATATTTGCAGTGTATCATTGACAATACCTTATAATATAAAGTAATATGCAGTGTATCATTGAAAAAATCTTATAATATAATCTAATATGCAGTGTATCATTCAAAATACCTTATAATATAACGTAATATTTGCAGTCTATCATTGAAAATGCCTTATAATATAACGTAATATGCAGTGTATCATTGAAAATACCTTATAATATAATGTAATATGCAGTGTATCATTGATAATACCTTATAATATAACGTATTATGCAGTGTATCATTGAAAATACCTTATAATATAACGTAATATGCAGTGTATAATTGAAAATACCTTATAATATAACGCAATATGCAGTGTATCATTCAAAATACCATATTATATAACGTAATATTTCCAGCCTATCATTGAAAATGGCTTATAATATAACATAGTATGCTGTGTATCATTGAAAATACTTTATAATATAACGTAATATGCAGTGTATCATTGAAAATACGTTATAATATAACGCAATATGCTGTGTATCATTGAAAATACCTTATAAAATAATGCAGTATGCAGTGTATCATTGAAAATACGTTATTATATAACGTAATTTGCAATCAATTCTGTAATTGCAGTGTATCATTGAAAATACCTTAAAATATAACGTAATATGCAGTGTATCATTGAAAATACCTTATAATATAACGCAATATGCAGTGTATCATTGAAAATACCTTATAATATAACATAGTATGCTGTGTATCATTGAAAATACCTTATAATATAACGTAATATGCAGTGTATCATTGAAAATACCTTATAATATAACGTAATATGCAGTGTATCATTGAAAAAATCTTATAATATAATCTAATATGCAGTGTATCATTCAAAATACCTTATAATATAACGTAATATTTGCAGTCTATCATTGAAAATGCCTTATAATATAACGTAATATTTGCAGTCTATCATTGAAAATGCCTTATAATATAACATAGTATGCTGTGTATCATTGAAAATACCTTATAATATAACGTAATATGCAGTGTATCATTGAAAATACCTTATAATATAACGTAATATGCAGTGTATCATTGAAAAAATCTTATAATATAATCTAATATGCAGTGTATCATTGAAAATGCCTTATAATATAACGTAATATGCAGTGTATCATGGAAAATACCTTATAAAATATTGCAATATGCAGTGTATCCTTGGAAATACCTTATAATATGACGTAGTATGCTGTGTATCATTGAAAATACATTATAATATAATGTAATATGCACTGTATCAATGAAAATTCCTTATAATATAACGTAATATGCAGTGTATCATTGAAAATACCTTATAATATAACGTAATATGCAGTGCATCATTTAAAATATCTTATAATATAATCTAATATGCAGTGTATCATTCAAAATACCTTATAATATAACGTAATATTTGCAGTGTATCATTGACAATACCTTATAATATAAAGTAATATGCAGTGTATCATTGAAAATATCTTATAATATAATCTAATATGCAGTGTATCATTCAAAATACCTTATAATATAACGTAATATTTGCAGTGTATCATTGACAATACCTTATAATATAACGTAATATGCAGTGTATCATTGAAAATACCTTATAATATAACGTAATATGCAGTGTATCATAGAAAATACCTTATAATATAACGCAATATGCAGTGTATCATTCAAAATACCATATTATATAACGTAATATTTCCAGTCTATCATTGAAAATGGCTTATAATATAACATAGTATGCTGTGTATCATTGAAAATACCTTATAATATAACGTAATTTGCAGTGTATCATTGAAAATACGTTATAATATAACGCAATATGCAGTGTATCATTGAAAATACCTTATAAAATAATGCAGTATGCAGTGTATCATTGAAAATACGTTATGATATAACGTAATTTGCAATCAATTCTGTAATTGCAGTGTATCATTGAAAATAACTTAAAATATAACGTAATATGCAGTGTATCATTGAAAATACCTTATAATATGACGCAATATGCAGTGTATCATTGAAAATACCTTATAATATAATCTAATATGCAGTGTATCATTCAAAATACCTTATAATATAACGTAATATTTGCAGTCTATCATTGAAAATGGCTTATAATATAACGTAGTATGCTGTGTATCATTGAAAATACCTTATAATATAACGTAATATGCAGTGTATCATTGAAAATACCTTATAAAATAATGCAATATGCAGTGTATCATTGAAAATACCTTATGATATAACGTAATATGCAATGTATCATTGAAAATACCTTAAAATATAACGTAATATGCAGTGTATCATTGAAAATACCTTATAATATGACGCAATATGCAGTGTATCATTGAAAATACGTTATAATATAATCTAATATGCAGTGTATCATTGAAAATACCTTATAATATAATCTAATATGCAGTGTATCGTTCAAAATACCTTATAATATAACGTAATATTTGCAGTCTATCATTGAAAATGCCTTATAATATAACGTAATATGCAGTGTATCATTGAAAATACCTTATAATATAATGTAATATGCAGTGTATCATTGATAATACCTTATAATATAACGTATTATGCAGTGTATCATTGAAAATACCTTCTAATATAACGTAATATGCAGTGTATCATTGAAAATACCTTATAATATAACGCAATATGCAGTGTATCATTCAAAATACCATATTATATAACGTAATATTTCCAGCCTATCATTGAAAATGGCTTATAATATAACATAGTATGCTGTGTATCATTGAAAATACTTTATAATATAACGTAATATGCAGTGTATCATTGAAAATACGTTATAATATAACGCAATATGCTGTGTATCATTGAAAATACCTTATAAAATAATGCAGTATGCAGTGTATCATTGAAAATACGTTATTATATAACGTAATTTGCAATCAATTCTGTAATTGCAGTGTATCATTGAAAATACCTTATAATATAACGTAATATGCAGTGTATCATTGAAAATACCTTATAATATAACGCAATATGCAGTGTATCATTGAAAATACCTTATAATATAACATAGTATGCTGTGTATCATTGAAAATACCTTATAATATAACGTAATATGCAGTGTATCATTGAAAATACCTTATAATATAACGTAATATGCAGTGTATCATTGAAAAAATCTTATAATATAATCTAATATGCAGTGTATCATTCAAAATACCTTATAATATAACGTAATATTTGCAGTCTATTATTGAAAATGCCTTATAATATAACGTAATATTTGCAGTCTATCATTGAAAATGCCTTATAATATAACATAGTATGCTGTGTATCATTGAAAATACCTTATAATATAACGTAATATGCAGTGTATCATTGAAAATACCTTATAATATAACGTAATATGCAGTGTATCATTGAAAATACCTTATAATATAATCTAATATGCAGTGTATCATTGAAAATGCCTTATAATATAACGTAATATGCAGTGTATCATGGAAAATAACTTATAAAATATTGCAATATGCAGTGTATCCTTGGAAATACCTTATAATATGACGTAGTATGCTGTGTATCATTGAAAATACATTATAATATAATGTAATATGCACTGTATCAATGAAAATTCCTTATAATATAACGTAATATGCAGTGTATCATTGAAAATACCTTATAATATAACGTAATATGCAGTGCATCATTTAAAATATCTTATAATATAATCTAATATGCAGTGTATCATTCAAAATACCTTATAATATAACGTAATATTTGCAGTGTATCATTGACAATACCTTATAATATAAAGTAATATGCAGTGTATCATTGAAAATATCTTATAATATAATCTAATATGCAGTGTATCATTCAAAATACCTTATAATATAACGTAATATTTGCAGTGTATCATTGACAATACCTTATAATATAACGTAATATGCAGTGTATCATTGAAAATACCTTATAATATAACGTAATATGCAGTGTATCATGGAAAATACCTTATAATATAACGCAATATGCAGTGTATCATTCAAAATACCATATTATATAACGTAATATTTCCAGTCTATCATTGAAAATGGCTTATAATATAACATAGTATGCTGTGTATCATTGAAAATACCTTATAATATAACGTAATTTGCAGTGTATCATTGAAAATACGTTATAATATAACGCAATATGCAGTGTATCATTGAAAATACCTTATAAAATAATGCAGTATGCAGTGTATCATTGAAAATACGTTATGATATAACGTAATTTGCAATCAATTCTGTAATTGCAGTGTATCATTGAAAATAACTTAAAATATAACGTAATATGCAGTGTATCATTGAAAATACCTTATAATATGACGCAATATGCAGTGTATCATTGAAAATACCTTAAAATATAACGTAATATGCAGTGCATCATTTAAAATACCTTATAATGTAATGTAATATGCAGTCTATCATTGAAAATATCTTATAATATAATCTAATATGCAGTGTATCATTCAAAATACCTTATAATATAACGTAATATTTGCAGTCTATCATTGAAAATGGCTTATAATATAACGCAATATGCAGTGTATCATTGAAAATACCTTATAATATAATCTAATATGCAGTGTATCATTCAAAATACCTTATAATATAACGTAATATTTGCAGTGTAGCATTGACAATACCTTATAATATAACATAGTATGCTGTGTATCATTGAAAATACCTTAAAATATAACGTAATATGCAGTGTATCATTGAAAATACCTTATAATATGACGCAATATGCAGTGTATCATTGAAAATACGTTATAATATAATCTAATATGCATTGTATCATTCAAAATACCTTATAATATAACGTAATATTTGCAGTCTATCATTGAAAATGGCTTATAATATAACGCAATATGCAGTGTATCATTGAAAATACCTTATAATATAACGCAATATGCAGTGTATCATTCAAAATACCTTATAATATAACGTAATATTTGCAGTCTATCATTGAAAATGCCTTATAATATAACGTAATATTTGCAGTCTATCATTGAAAATGCCTTATAATATAACGTAATATGCAGTGTATCATTGAAAATACCTTATAATATAACGTAAGATGCAGTGTATCATTGAAAATACCTTATAATATAACGTAATATGCAATGTATCATTGAAAATACCTTATAATGTAATGTAATATGAAGTCTATCATTGAAAATATCTTATAATATAATCTAATATGCAGTGTATCATTCAAAATACCTTATAATATAACGTAATATTTGCAGTCTATCAATGAAAATGTCTTATAATATTACGTAATATGCAGTGTATCATTGAAAATACCTTATAATATAATGTAATATGCAGTGTATCATTGATAATACCTTATAATATAACGTAATATGCAGTGTATCATTGAAAATACCTTATAATATAACGCATTTTGCAGTGTATCATTCAAAATACCTTATAATATAACGTAATATTTGCAGTCTATCATTGAAAATGCCTTATAATATAACGTAATATTTGCAGTCTATCATTGAAAATGCCTTATAATATAACGTAATATGCAGTGTATCATGGAAAATACCTTATAAAATATTGCAATATGCAGTGTATCCTTGGAATTACCTTATAATATAACGTAATATGCAGTGTATCATTGAAAATACCTTATAATATAATGTAATATGCAGTGTATCATTGAAAATACGTTATAATATAATCTAATATGCAGTGTATCATTGAAAATACCTTATAATATAATCTAATATGCAGTGTATCGTTCAAAATACCTTATAATATAACGTAATATTTGCAGTCTATCATTGAAAATGTCTTATAATATAACGTCATATGCAGTGTATCATTGAAAATACCTTATAATATAATGTAATATGCAGTGTATCATTGATAATACCTTATAATATAACGTAATATGCAGTGTATCATTGAAAATACCTTATAATATAACGCAATATGCAGTGTATCATTCAAAATACCTTATAATATAACGTAATATTTGCAGTCTATTATTGAAAATGCCTTATAATATAACGTAATATTTGCAGTCTATCATTGAAAATGCCTTATAATATAACATAGTATACTGTGTATCATTGAAAATACCTTATAATATAACGTAATATGCAGTGTATCATTGAAAATACCTTATAATATAACGTAATATGCAGTGTATCATTGAAAATACCTTATAAAATAACGTAATATGCAGTGTATCATTTAAAATACCTTATAATGTAATGTAATATGCAGTCTATCATTGAAAATATCTTATAATATAATCTAGTATGCAGTGTATCATTCAAAATACCTTATAATATAACGTAATATTTGCAGTCTATCATTGAAAATGGCTTATAATATAACGCAATATGCAGTGTATCATTGAAAATACCTTATAATATAATCTAATATGCAGTGTATCATTCAAAATACCTTATAATATAACGTAATATTTGCAGTGTAGCATTGACAATACCTTATAATATAACATAGTATGCTGTGTATCATTGAAAATACCTTATAATATAACGTAATATGCAGTGTATCATTGAAAATACCTTATAATATAACGCAATATGCAGTCTATCATTGAAAATACCTTATAAAATAATGCAGTATGCAGTGTATCATTGAAAATACGTTATGATATAACGTAATTTGCAATCAATTCTGTAATTGCAGTGTATCATTGAAAATACCTTAAAATATAACGTAATATGCAGTGTATCATTGAAAATACCTTATAATATGACGCAATATGCAGTGTATCATTGAAAATACCTTATAATATAATCTAATATGCAGTGTATCATTCAAAATACCTTATAATATAACGTAATATTTGCAGTCTATCATTGAAAATGGCTTATAATATACCGTTGTATGCTGTGTATCATTTAAAATACCTTATAATATAACGTAATATGCAGTGTATCATTGAAAATACCTTATAATATGACGCAATATGCAGTGTATCATTGAAAATACGTTATAATATAATCTAATATGCAGTGTATCATTGAAAATACCTTATAATATAATCTAATATGCAGTGTATCATTCAAAATACCTTATAATATAACGTAATATTTGCAGTCTATCATTGAAAATGTCTTATAATATAACGTAATATGCAGTGTATCATTGAAAATACCTTATAATATAATGTAATATGCAGTGTATCATTGATAATACCTTATAATATAACGTAATATGCAGTGTATCATTGAAAATACCTTATAATATAACGCAATATGCAGTGTATCATTTAAAATACCTTATAATATAACGTAATATTTGCAGTCTATTATTGAAAATGCCTTATAATATAACTTAATATTTGCAGTCTATCATTGAAAATGCCTTATAATATAACATAGTATGCTGTGTATCATTGAAAATACCTTATAATATAACGTAATATGCAGTGTAACATTGAAAATACCTTATAATATAACGTAATATGCAGTGTATCATTGAAAATACCTTATAATATAACGTAATATGCAGTGTATCATTGAAAATACCTTATAATGTAATGTAATATGCAATCTATCATTGAAAATATCTTATAATATAATCTAGTATGCAGTGTATCATTCAAAATACCTTATAATATAACGTAATATTTGCAGTCTATCATTGAAAATGGCTTATAATATAACGCAATATGCAGTGTATCATTGAAAATACCTTATAATATAATCTAATATGCAGTGTATCATTCAAAATACCTTATAATATAACGTAATATTTGCAGTGTAGCATTGACAATACCTTATAATATAACATAGTATGCTGTGTATCATTGAAAATACCTTATAATATAACGTAATATGCAGTGTATCATTGAAAATACGTTATAATATAACGCAATATGCAGTCTATCATTGAAAATACCTTATAAAATAATGCAGTATGCAGTGTATCATTGAAAATACGTTATGATATAACGTAATTTGCAATCAATTCTGTAATTGCAGTGTATCATTGAAAATACCTTAAAATATAACGTAATATTTGCAGTCTATCATTGAAAATGCCTTATAATATAACGTAATATTTGCAGTCTATCATTGAAAATGCCTTATAATATAACGTAATATGCAGTGTATCATTGAAAATACCTTATAATATAACGTAAGATGCAGTGTATCATTGAAAATACCTTATAATATAACGTAATATGCAATGTATCATTGAAAATACCTTATAATGTAATGTAATATGAAGTCTATCATTGAAAATATCTTATAATATAATCTAATATGCAGTGTATCATTCAAAATACCTTATAATATAACGTAATATTTGCAGTCTATCAATGAAAATGTCTTATAATATTACGTAATATGCAGTGTATCATTGAAAATACCTTATAATATAATGTAATATGCAGTGTATCATTGATAATACCTTATAATATAACGTAATATGCAGTGTATCATTGAAAATACCTTATAATATAACGCATTTTGCAGTGTATCATTCAAAATACCTTATAATATAACGTAATATTTGCAGTCTATCATTGAAAATGCCTTATAATATAACGTAATATTTGCAGTCTATCATTGAAAATGCCTTATAATATAACGTAATATGCAGTGTATCATGGAAAATACCTTATAAAATATTGCAATATGCAGTGTATCCTTGGAATTACCTTATAATATAACGTAATATGCAGTGTATCATTGAAAATACCTTATAATATAATGTAATATGCAGTGTATCATTGAAAATACGTTATAATATAATCTAATATGCAGTGTATCATTGAAAATACCTTATAATATAATCTAATATGCAGTGTATCGTTCAAAATACCTTATAATATAACGTAATATTTGCAGTCTATCATTGAAAATGTCTTATAATATAACGTAATATGCAGTGTATCATTGAAAATACCTTATAATATAATGTAATATGCAGTGTATCATTGATAATACCTTATAATATAACGTAATATGCAGTGTATCATTGAAAATACCTTATAATATAACGCAATATGCAGTGTATCATTCAAAATACCTTATAATATAACGTAATATTTGCAGTCTATTATTGAAAATGCCTTATAATATAACGTAATATTTGCAGTCTATCATTGAAAATGCCTTATAATATAACATAGTATGCTGTGTATCATTGAAAATACCTTATAATATAACGTAATATGCAGTGTATCATTGAAAATACCTTATAATATAACGTAATATGCAGTGTATCATTGAAAATACCTTATAAAATAACGTAATATGCAGTGCATCATTTAAAATACCTTATAATGTAATGTAATATGCAGTCTATCATTGAAAATATCTTATAATATAATCTAGTATGCAGTGTATCATTCAAAATACCTTATAATATAACGTAATATTTGCAGTCTATCATTGAAAATGGCTTATAATATAACGCAATATGCAGTGTATCATTGAAAATACCTTATAATATAATCTAATATGCAGTGTATCATTCAAAATACCTTATAATATAACGTAATATTTGCAGTGTAGCATTGACAATACCTTATAATATAACATAGTATGCTGTGTATCATTGAAAATACCTTATAATATAACGTAATATGCAGTGTATCATTGAAAATACCTTATAATATAACGCAATATGCAGTCTATCATTGAAAATACCTTATAAAATAATGCAGTATGCAGTGTATCATTGAAAATACGTTATGATATAACGTAATTTGCAATCAATTCTGTAATTGCAGTGTATCATTGAAAATAACTTAAAATATAACGTAATATGCAGTGTATCATTGAAAATACCTTATAATATGACGCAATATGCAGTGTATCATTGAAAATACCTTATAATATAATCTAATATGCAGTGTATCATTCAAAATACCTTATAATATAACGTAATATTTGCAGTCTATCATTGAAAATGGCTTATAATATACCGTTGTATGCTGTGTATCATTTAAAATACCTTATAATATAACGTAATATGCAGTGTATCATTGAAAATACCTTATAATATGACGCAATATGCAGTGTATCATTGAAAATACGTTATAATATAATCTAATATGCAGTGTATCATTGAAAATACCTTATAATATAATCTAATATGCAGTGTATCGTTCAAAATACCTTATAATATAACGTAATATTTGCAGTCTATCATTGAAAATGTCTTATAATATAACGTAATATGCAGTGTATCATTGAAAATACCTTATAATATAATGTAATATGCAGTGTATCATTGATAATACCTTATAATATAACGTAATATGCAGTGTATCATTGAAAATACCTTATAATATAACGCAATATGCAGTGTATCATTCAAAATACCTTATAATATAACGTAATATTTGCAGTCTATTATTGAAAATGCCTTATAATATAACGTAATATTTGCAGTCTATCATTGAAAATGCCTTATAATATAACATAGTATGCTGTGTATCATTGAAAATACCTTATAATATAACGTAATATGCAGTGTAACATTGAAAATACCTTATAATATAACGTAATATGCAGTGTATCATTGAAAATACCTTATAAAATAACGTAATATGCAGTGCATCATTTAAAATACCTTATAATGTAATGTAATATGCAGTCTATCATTGAAAATATCTTATAATATAATCTAGTATGCAGTGTATCATTCAAAATACCTTATAATATAACGTAATATTTGCAGTCTATCATTGAAAATGGCTTATAATATAACGCAATATGCAGTGTATCATTGAAAATACCTTATAATATAATCTAATATGCAGTGTATCATTCAAAATACCTTATAATATAACGTAATATTTGCAGTGTAGCATTGACAATACCTTATAATATAACATAGTATGCTGTGTATCATTGAAAATACCTTATAATATAACGTAATATGCAGTGTATCATTGAAAATACGTTATAATATAACGCAATATGCAGTCTATCATTGAAAATACCTTATAAAATAATGCAGTATGCAGTGTATCATTGAAAATACGTTATGATATAACGTAATTTGCAATCAATTCTGTAATTGCAGTGTATCATTGAAAATACCTTAAAATATAACGTAATATGCAGTCTATCATTGAAAATACCTTATAATATAACGCAATATGCAGTGTATCATTGAAAATACCTTATAATATAATCTAATATGCAGTGTATCATTCAAAATACCTTATAATATAACGTAATATTTGCAGTCTATCATTGAAAATGGCTTATAATATACCGTTGTATGCTGTGTATCATTTAAAATACCTTATAATATAACGTAATATGCAGTGTATCATTGAAAATACCTTATAAAATAATGCATTATGCAGTGTATCATTGAAAATACCTTATAAAATAATGCAGTATGCAGTGTATCATTGAAAATACGTTATGATATAACGTAATTTGCAATCAATTCTGTAATTGCAGTGTATCATTGAAAATACCTTAAAATATAACGTAATATGCAGTGTATCATTGAAAATACCTTATAATATGACGCAATATGCAGTGTATCATTGAAAATACCTTATAATATAATCTAATATGCAGTGTATCATTCAAAATACCTTATAATATAACGTAATATTTGCAGTCTATCATTGAAAATGGCTTATAGTATAACGTTGTATGCTGTGTATCATTGAAAATACCTTATAATATAACGTAATATGCAGTGTATCATTGAAAATACCTTATAATATAACGGAATATGCAGTGTATCATTGAAAATACCTTATAAAATAACGTAATATGCAGTGCATCATTTAAAATACCTTATAATGTAATGTAATATGCAGTCTATCATTGAAAATGTCTTATAATATAACCTAGTATGCAGTGTATCATTCAAAATACCTTATAATATAACGTAATATTTGCAGTCTATCATTGAAAATGGCTTATAATATAACGCAATATGCAGTGTATCATTGAAAATACCTTATAATATAATCTAATATGCAGTGTATCATTCAAAATACCTTATAATATAACGTAATATTAGCAGTGTAGCATTGACAATACCTTATAATATAACATATTATGCTGTGTATCATTGAAAATACCTTATAATATAACGTAATATGCAGTGTATCATTGAAAATACCTTATAATATAACGCAATATGCAGTCTATCATTGAAAATACCTTATAAAATAATGCAGTATGCAGTGTATCATTGAAAATACGTTATGATATAACGTAATTTGCAATCAATTCTGTAATTGCAGTGTATCATTGAAAATACCTTAAAATATAACGTAATATGCAGTGTATCATTGAAAATACCTTATAATATGACGCAATATGCAGTGTATCATTGAAAATACCTTATAATATAATCTAATATGCAGTGTATCATTCAAAATACCTTATAATATAATCTAATATTTGCAGTCTATCATTGAAAATGGCTTATAATATAACGTTGTATGCTGTGTATCATTGAAAATACCTTATAATATAACGTAATATGCAGTGTATCATTGAAAATACCTTATAAAATAATGCATTATGCAGTGTATCATTGAAAATACCTTATAAAATAATGCAATATGCAGTGTATCATTGAAAATACCTTATGATATAACGTAATATGCAATGTATCATTGAAAATACCTTAAAATATAACGTAATATGCAGTGTATCATTGAAAATACCTTATAATATGACGCAATATGCAGTGTATCATTGAAAATACGTTATAATATAATCTAATATGCAGTGTATCATTGAAAATACCTTATAATATAATCTAATATGCAGTGTATCATTGAAAATACCTTATAATATAACGCAATATGCAGTGTATCATTCAAAATACCTTATAATATAACGTAATATTTGCAGTCTATTATTGAAAATGCCTTATAATATAACGTAATATTTGCAGTCTATCATTGAAAATGCCTTATAATATAACATAGTATGCTGTGTATCATTGAAAATACCTTATAATATAACGTAATATGCAGTGTAACATTGAAAATACCTTATAATATAACGTAATATGCAGTGTATCATTGAAAATACCTTATAAAATAACGTAATATGCAGTGCATCATTTAAAATACCTTATAATGTAATGTAATATGCAGTCTATCATTGAAAATATCTTATAATATAATCTAGTATGCAGTGTATCATTCAAAATACCTTATAATATAACGTAATATTTGCAGTCTATCATTGAAAATGGCTTATAATATAACGTAGTATGCAGTGTATCATTGAAAATACCTTATAATATAATCTAATATGCAGTGTATCATTCAAAATACCTTATAATATAACGTAATATTTGCAGTGTAGCATTGACAATACCTTATAATATAACATAGTATGCTGTGTATCATTGAAAATACCTTATAATATAACGTAATATGCAGTGTATCATTGAAAATACGTTATAATATAACGCAATATGCAGTCTATCATTGAAAATACCTTATAAAATAATGCAGTATGCAGTGTATCATTGAAAATACGTTATGATATAACGTAATTTGCAATCAATTCTGTAATTGCAGTGTATCATTGAAAATACCTTAAAATATAACGTAATATGCAGTGTATCATTGAAAATACCTTATAATATGACGCAATATGCAGTGTATCATTGAAAATACCTTATAATATAATCTAATATGCAGTGTATCATTCAAAATACCTTATAATATAACGTAATATTTGCAGTCTATCATTGAAAATGGCTTATAATATACCGTTGTATGCTGTGTATCATTTAAAATACCTTATAATATAACGTAATATGCAGTGTATCATTGAAAATACCTTATAAAATAATGCATTATGCAGTGTATCATTGAAAATACCTTATAAAATAATGCAGTATGCAGTGTATCATTGAAAATACGTTATGATATAACGTAATTTGCAATCAATTCTGTAATTGCAGTGTATCATTGAAAATACCTTAAAATATAACGTAATATGCAGTGTATCATTGAAAATACCTTATAATATGACGCAATATGCAGTGTATCATTGAAAATACCTTATAATATAATCTAATATGCAGTGTATCATTCAAAATACCTTATAATATAACGTAATATTTGCAGTCTATCATTGAAAATGGCTTATAGTATAACGTTGTATGCTGTGTATCATTGAAAATACCTTATAATATAACGTAATATGCAGTGTATCATTGAAAATACCTTATAATATAACGGAATATGCAGTGTATCATTGAAAATACCTTATAAAATAACGTAATATGCAGTGCATCATTTAAAATACCTTATAATGTAATGTAATATGCAGTCTATCATTGAAAATATCTTATAATATAATCTAGTATGCAGTGTATCATTCAAAATACCTTATAATATAACGTAATATTTGCAGTCTATCATTGAAAATGGCTTATAATATAACGCAATATGCAGTGTATCATTGAAAATACCTTATAATATAATCTAATATGCAGTGTATCATTCAAAATACCTTATAATATAACGTAATATTAGCAGTGTAGCATTGACAATACCTTATAATATAACATATTATGCTGTGTATCATTGAAAATACCTTATAATATAACGTAATATGCAGTGTATCATTGAAAATACCTTATAATATAACGTAATATGCAGTCTATCATTGAAAATACCTTATAAAATAATGCAGTATGCAGTGTATCATTGAAAATACGTTATGATATAACGTAATTTGCAATCAATTCTGTAATTGCAGTGTATCATTGAAAATACCTTAAAATATAACGTAATATGCAGTGTATCATTGAAAATACCTTATAATATGACGCAATATGCAGTGTATCATTGAAAATACCTTATAATATAATCTAATATGCAGTGTATCATTCAAAATACCTTATAATATAACGTAATATTTGCAGTCTATCATTGAAAATGGCTTATAATATAACGTTGTATGCTGTGTATCATTGAAAATACCTTATAATATAACGTAATATGCAGTGTATCATTGAAAATACCTTATAAAATAATGCATTATGCAGTGTATCATTGAAAATACCTTATAAAATAATGCAATATGCAGTGTATCATTGAAAATACCTTATGATATAACGTAATATGCAATGTATCATTGAAAATACCTTATAATATAACGTAATATGCAGTGTATCATTGAAAATACCTTATAATATGACGCAATATGCAGTGTATCATTGAAAATACGTTATAATATAATCTAATATGCAGTGTATCATTGAAAATACCTTATAATATAATCTAATATGCAGTGTATCGTTCAAAATACCTTATAATATAACGTAATATGCAGTCTATCATTGAAAATATCTTATAATATAACGTAATATGCAGTGTATCATTGAAAATACCTTATAATATAATGTAATATGCAATGTATCATTGATAATACCTTATAATATAACGTAATATGCAGTGTATCATTGAAAATACCTTATAATATAACGCAATATGCAGTGTATCATTCAAAATACCTTATAATATAACGTAATATTTGCAGTCTATTATTGAAAATGCCTTATAATATAACGTAATATGCAGTGTAACATTGAAAATACCTTATAATATAACGTAATATGCAGTGTATCATTGAAAATACCTTATAAAATAACGTAATATGCAGTGCATCATTTAAAATACCTTATAATGTAATGTAATATGCAGTCTATCATTGAAAATATCTTATAATATAATCTAGTATGCAGTGTATCATTCAAAATACCTTATAATATAACGTAATATTTGCAGTCTATCATTGAAAATGGCTTATAATATAACGCAATATGCAGTGTATCATTGAAAATACCTTATAATATAATCTAATATGCAGTGTATCATTCAAAATACCTTATAATATAACGTAATATTTGCAGTGTAGCATTGACAATACCTTATAATATAACATAGTATGCTGTGTATCATTGAAAATACCTTATAATATAACGTAATATGCAGTGTATCATTGAAAATACGTTATAATATAACGCAATATGCAGTCTATCATTGAAAATACCTTATAAAATAATGCAGTATGCAGTGTATCATTGAAAATACGTTATGATATAACGTAATTTGCAATCAATTCTGTAATTGCAGTGTATCATTGAAAATACCTTAAAATATAACGTAATATGCAGTGTATCATTGAAAATACCTTATAATATGACGCAATATGCAGTGTATCATTGAAAATACCTTATAATATAATCTAATATGCAGTGTATCATTCAAAATACCTTATAATATAACGTAATATTTGCAGTCTATCATTGAAAATGGCTTATAATATACCGTTGTATGCTGTGTATCATTTAAAATACCTTATAATATAACGTAATATGCAGTGTATCATTGAAAATACCTTATAAAATAATGCATTATGCAGTGTATCATTGAAAATACCTTATAAAATAATGCAGTATGCAGTGTATCATTGAAAATACGTTATGATATAACGTAATTTGCAATCAATTCTGTAATTGCAGTGTATCATTGAAAATACCTTAAAATATAACGTAATATGCAGTGTATCATTGAAAATACCTTATAATATGACGCAATATGCAGTGTATCATTGAAAATACCTTATAATATAATCTAATATGCAGTGTATCATTCAAAATACCTTATAATATAACGTAATATTTGCAGTCTATCATTGAAAATGGCTTATAGTATAACGTTGTATGCTGTGTATCATTGAAAATACCTTATAATATAACGTAATATGCAGTGTATCATTGAAAATACCTTATAATATAACGGAATATGCAGTGTATCATTGAAAATACCTTATAAAATAACGTAATATGCAGTGCATCATTTAAAATACCTTATAATGTAATGTAATATGCAGTCTATCATTGAAAATATCTTATAATATAATCTAGTATGCAGTGTATCATTCAAAATACCTTATAATATAACGTAATATTTGCAGTCTATCATTGAAAATGGCTTATAATATAACGCAATATGCAGTGTATCATTGAAAATACCTTATAATATAATCTAATATGCAGTGAATCATTCAAAATACCTTATAATATAACGTAATATTAGCAGTGTAGCATTGACAATACCTTATAATATAACATATTATGCTGTGTATCATTGAAAATACCTTATAATATAACGTAATATGCAGTGTATCATTGAAAATACGTTATAATATAACGCAATATGCAGTCTATCATTGAAAATACCTTATAAAATAATGCAGTATGCAGTGTATCATTGAAAATACGTTATGATATAACGTAATTTGCAATCAATTCTGTAATTGCAGTGTATCATTGAAAATACCTTAAAATATAACGTAATATGCAGTGTATCATTGAAAATACCTTATAATATGACGCAATATGCAGTGTATCATTGAAAATACCTTATAATATAATCTAATATGCAGTGTATCATTCAAAATACCTTATAATATAACGTAATATTTGCAGTCTATCATTGAAAATGGCTTATAATATAACGTTGTATGCTGTGTATCATTGAAAATACCTTATAATATAACGTAATATGCAGTGTATCATTGAAAATACCTTATAAAATAATGCATTATGCAGTGTATCATTGAAAATACCTTATAAAATAATGCAATATGCAGTGTATCATTGAAAATACCTTATGATATAACGTAATATGCAATGTATCATTGAAAATACCTTAAAATATAACGTAATATGCAGTGTATCATTGAAAATACCTTATAATATGACGCAATATGCAGTGTATCATTGAAAATACGTTATAATATAATCTAATATGCAGTGTATCATTGAAAATACCTTATAATATAATCTAATATGCAGTGTATCGTTCAAAATACCTTATAATATAACGTAATATTTGCAGTCTATCATTGAAAATGTCTTATAATATAACGTAATATTTGCAGTCTATCATTGAAAATGGCTTATAATATAACGTTGTATGCTGTGTATCATTGAAAATACCTTATAATATAACGTAATATGCAGTGTATCATTGAAAATACCTTATAATATAACGGAATATGCAGTGTATCATTGAAAATACCTTATAAAATAACGTAATATGCAGTGCATCATTTAAAATACCTTATAATGTAATGTAATATGCAGTCTATCATTGAAAATATCTTATAATATAATCTAGTATGCAGTGTATCATTCAAAATACCTTATAATATAACGTAATATTTGCAGTCTATCATTGAAAATGGCTTATAATATAACGCAATATGCAGTGTATCATTGAAAATACCTTATAATATAATCTAATATGCAGTGTATCATTCAAAATACCTTATAATATAACGTAATATTTGCAGTGTAGCATTGACAATACCTTATAATATAACATAGTATGCTGTGTATCATTGAAAATACCTTATAAAATAATGCATTATGCAGTGTATCATTGAAAATACCTTATAAAATAATGCAATATGCAATGTATCATTGAAAATACCTTAAAATATAACGTAATATGCAGTGTATCATTGAAAATACCTTATAATATGACGCAATATGCAGTGTATCATTGAAAATACGTTATAATATAATCTAATAATCAGTGTATCATTGAAAATACCTTATAATATAATCTAATATGCAGTGTATCGTTCAAAATACCTTATAATATAACGTAATATTTGCAGTCTATCATTGAAAATGTCTTATAATATAACGTAATATGCAGTGTATCATTGAAAATACCTTATAATATAATGTAATATGCAGTGTATCATTGATAATACCTTATAATATAACGTAATATGCAGTGTATCATTGAAAATACCTTATAATATAACGCAATATGCAGTGTATCATTCAAAATACCTTATAATATAACGTAATATTTGCAGTCTAGTCTTATTGAAAATGCCTTATAATATAACGTAATATTTGCAGTCTATCATTGAAAATGCCTTATAATATAACATAGTATGCTGTGTATCATTGAAAATACCTTATAATATAACGTAATATGCAGTGTATCATTGAAAATACCTTATAATATAACGTAATATGCAGTGTATCATTGAAAATACCTTATAATATAACGTAATATGCAGTGCATCATTTAAAATACCTTATAATGTAATGTAATATGCAGTCTATCATTGAAAATATCTTATAATATAATCTAGTATGCAGTGTATCATTCAAAATACCTTATAATATAACGTAATATTTGCAGTCTATCATTGAAAATGGCTTATAATATAACGCAATATGCAGTGTATCATTGAAAATACCTTATAATATAATCTAATATGCAGTGTATCATTCAAAATACCTTATAATATAACGTAATATTTGCAGTGTAGCATTGACAATACCTTATAATATAACATAGTATGCTGTGTATCATTGAAAATACCTTATAATATAACGTAATATGCAGTGTATCATTGAAAATACGTTATAATATAACGCAATATGCAGTCTATCATTGAAAATACCTTATAATATAATCTAATATGCAGTGTATCATTCAAAATACCTTATAATATAACGTAATATTTGCAGTCTATCATTGAAAATGGCTTATAATATACCGTTGTATGCTGTGTATCATTTAAAATACCTTATAATATAACGTAATATGCAGTGTATCATTGAAAATACCTTATAAAATAATGCATTATGCAGTGTATCATTGAAAATACCTTATAAAATAATGCAGTATGCAGTGTATCATTGAAAATACGTTATGATATAACGTAATTTGCAATCAATTCTGTAATTGCAGTGTATCATTGAAAATACCTTAAAATATAACGTAATATGCAGTGTATCATTGAAAATACCTTATAATATGACGCAATATGCAGTGTATCATTGAAAATACCTTATAATATAATCTAATATGCAGTGTATCATTCAAAATACCTTATAATATAACGTAATATTAGCAGTGTAGCATTGACAATACCTTATAATATAACATATTATGCTGTGTATCATTGAAAATACCTTATAATATAACGTAATATGCAGTGTATCATTGAAAATACGTTATAATATAACGCAATATGCAGTCTATCATTGAAAATACCTTATAAAATAATGCAGTATGCAGTGTATCATTGAAAATACGTTATGATATAACGTAATTTGCAATCAATTCTGTAATTGCAGTGTATCATTGAAAATACCTTAAAATATAACGTAATATGCAGTGTATCATTGAAAATACCTTATAATATGACGCAATATGCAGTGTATCATTGAAAATACCTTATAATATAATCTAATATGCAGTGTATCATTCAAAATACCTTATAATATAACGTAATATTTGCAGTCTATCATTGAAAATGGCTTATAATATAACGTTGTATGCTGTGTATCATTGAAAATACCTTATAATATAACGTAATATGCAGTGTATCATTGAAAATACCTTATAAAATAATGCATTATGCAGTGTATCATTGAAAATACCTTATAAAATAATGCAATATGCAGTGTATCATTGAAAATACCTTATGATATAACGTAATATGCAATGTATCATTGAAAATACCTTAAAATATAACGTAATATGCAGTGTATCATTGAAAATACCTTATAATATGACGCAATATGCAGTGTATCATTGAAAATACGTTATAATATAATCTAATATGCAGTGTATCATTGAAAATACCTTATAATATAATCTAATATGCAGTGTATCGTTCAAAATACCTTATAATATAACGTAATATTTGCAGTCTATCATTGAAAATATCTTATAATATAACGTAATATGCAGTGTATCATTGAAAATATCTCATAATATAATGTAATATGCAAAGAATCAATGATAATACCTTATAATATAACGTAATATGCAGTTTATCATTGAAAATACCTTATAATATAACGCAATATGCAGTGTATCATTCAAAATACCTTATAATATAACGTAATATTTGCAGTCTATTATTGAAAATGCCTTATAATATAACGTAATATTTGCAGTCTATCATTGAAAATGCCTTATAATATAACATAGTATGCTGTGTATCATTGAAAATACCTTATAATATAACGTAATATGCAGTGTATCATTGAAAATACCTTAAAATATAACGTAATATGCAGTGTATCATTGAAAATACCTTATAATATGACGCAATATGCAGTGTATCATTGAAAATACCTTATAATATAATCTAATATGCAGTGTATCATTCAAAATACCTTATAATATAACGTAATATTTGCAGTCTATCATTGAAAATGGCTTATAATATAACGTTGTATGCTGTGTATCATTGAAAATACCTTATAATATAACGTAATATGCAGTGTATCATTGAAAATACCTTATAATATAACGGAATATGCAGTGTATCATTGAAAATACCTTATAAAATAACGTAATATGCAGTGCATCATTTAAAATACCTTATAATGTAATGTAATATGCAGTCTATCATTGAAAATATCTTATAATATAATCTAGTATGCAGTGTATCATTCAAAATACCTTATAATATAACGTAATATTTGCAGTCTATCATTGAAAATGGCTTATAATATAACGCAATATGCAGTGTATCATTGAAAATACCTTATAATATAATCTAATATGCAGTGTATCATTCAAAATACCTTATAATATAACGTAATATTTGCAGTGTAGCATTGACAATACCTTATAATATAACATAGTATGCTGTGTATCATTGAAAATACCTTATAAAATAATGCATTATGCAGTGTATCATTGAAAATACCTTATAAAATAATGCAATATGCAATGTATCATTGAAAATACCTTAAAATATAACGTAATATGCAGTGTATCATTGAAAATACCTTATAATATGACGCAATATGCAGTGTATCATTGAAAATACGTTATAATATAATCTAATAATCAGTGTATCATTGAAAATACCTTATAATATAATCTAATATGCAGTGTATCGTTCAAAATACCTTATAATATAACGTAATATTTGCAGTCTATCATTGAAAATGTCTTATAATATAACGTAATATGCAGTGTATCATTGAAAATACCTTATAATATAATGTAATATGCAGTGTATCATTGAAAATACCTTATAATATAACGTAATATGCAGTGTATCATTGAAAATACCTTATAATATAACGCAATATGCAGTGTATCATTCAAAATACCTTATAATATAACGTAATATTTGCAGTCTAGTCTTATTGAAAATGCCTTATAATATAACGTAATATTTGCAGTCTATCATTGAAAATGCCTTATAATATAACATAGTATGCTGTGTATCATTGAAAATACCTTATAATATAACGTAATATGCAGTGTATCATTGAAAATACCTTATAATATAACGTAATATGCAGTGTATCATTGAAAATACCTTATAATATAACGTAATATGCAGTGCATCATTTAAAATACCTTATAATGTAATGTAATATGCAGTCTATCATTGAAAATATCTTATAGTATAATCTAATATGCAGTGTATCATTCAAAATACCTTATAATATAACGTAATATTTGCAGTCTATCATTGAAAATGGCTTATAATATAACGCAATATGCAGTGTATCATTGAAAATACCTTATAATATAATCTAATATGCAGTGTATCATTCAAAATACCTTATAATATAACGTAATATTTGCAGTGTAGCATTGACAATACCTTATAATATAACATAGTATGCTGTGTATCATTGAAAATACCTTATAATATAACGTAATATGCAGTGTATCATTGAAAATACGTTATAATATAACGCAATATGCAGTCTATCATTGAAAATACCTTATAAAATAATGCAGTATGCAGTGTATCATTGAAAATACGTTATGATATAACGTAATTTGCAATCAATTCTGTAATTGCAGTGTATCATTGAAAATACCTTAAAATATAACGTAATATGCAGTGTATCAATGAAAATACCTTATAATATGACGCAATATGCAGTGTATCATTGAAAATACCTTATAATATAATCTAATATGCAGTGTATCATTCAAAATACCTTATGATATAACGTAATATGCAATGTATCATTGAAAATACCTTAAAATATAACGTAATATGCAGTGTATCATTGAAAATACCTTATAATATGACGCAATATGCAGTGTATCATTGAAAATACGTTATAATATAATCTAATATGCAGTGTATCATTGAAAATACCTTATAATATAATCTAATATGCAGTGTATCGTTCAAAATACCTTATAATATAACGTAATATTTGCAGTCTATCATTGAAAATGTCTTATAATATAACGTAATATGCAGTGTATCATTGAAAATACCTTATAATATAATGTAATATGCAGTGTATCATTGATAATACCTTATAATATAACGTAATATGCAGTGTATCATTGAAAATACCTTATAATATAACGCAATATGCAGTGTATCATTCAAAATACCTTATAATATAACGTAATATTTGCAGTCTATTATTGAAAATGCCTTATAATATAACGTAATATTTGCAGTCTATCATTGAAAATGCCTTATAATATAACATAGTATGCTGTGTATCATTGAAAATACCTTATAATATAACGTAATATGCAGTGTATCATTGAAAATACCTTATAATATAATCTAATATGCAGTGTATCATTCAAAATACCTTATAATATAACGTAATATTTGCAGTCTATCATTGAAAATGGCTTATAATATAACGCAATATGCAGTGTATCATTGAAAATACCTTATAATATAATCTAATATGCAGTGTATCATTCAAAATACCTTATAATATAATGTAATATTTGCAGTGTAGCATTGACAATACCTTATAATATAACATAGTATGCTGTGTATCATTGAAAATACCTTATAATATAACGTAATATGCAGTGTATCATTGAAAATACGTTATAATATAACGCAATATGCAGTCTATCATTGAAAATACCTTATAAAATAATGCAGTATGCAGTGTATCATTGAAAATACGTTATGATATAACGTAATTTGCAATCAATTCTGTAATTGCAGTGTATCATTGAAAATACCTTAAAATATAACGTAATATGCAGTGTATCATTGAAAATACCTTATAATATGACGCAATATGCAGTGTATCATTGAAAATACCTTATAATATAATCTAATATGCAGTGTATCATTCAAAATACCTTATAATATAACGTAATATTTGCAGTCTATCATTGAAAATGGCTTATAATATAACGTTGTATGCTGTGTATCATTGAAAATACCTTATAATATAACGTAATATGCAGTGTATCATTGAAAATACCTTATAAAATAATGCATTATGCAGTGTATCATTGAAAATACCTTATAAAATAATGCAATATGCAGTGTATCATTGAAAATACCTTATAAAATAATGCATTATGCAGTGTATCATTGAAAATACCTTATAATATAATCTAATATGCAATGTATCGTTCAAAATACCTTATAATATAACGTAATATTTGCAGTCTATCATTGAAAATGTCTTATAATATAACGTAATATGCAGTGTATCATTGAAAATACCTTATAATATGACGCAATATGCAGTGTATCATTGAAAATACGTTATAATATAATCTAATATGCAGTGTATCATTGAAAATACCTTATAATATAATCTAATATGCAGTGTATCGTTCAAAATACCTTATAATATAACGTAATATTTGCAGTCTATCATTGAAAATGCCTTATAATATAATGTAATATGCAGTGTATCATTGAAAATACCTTATAATATAACGTAATATGCAGTGTATCATTGAAAATACCTTATAATATAACGCAATATGCAGTGTATCATTCAAAATACCTTATAATATAACGTAATATTTGCAGTCTATTATTGAAAATGCCTTATAATATAACGTAATATTTGCAGTCTATCATTGAAAATGCCTTATAATATAACATAGTATGCTGTGTATCATTGAAAATACCTTATAATATAACGTAATATGCTGTGTATCATTGAAAATACCTTATAATATAACGGAATATGCAGTGTATCATTGAAAATACCTTATAAAATAACGTAATATGCAGTGCATCATTTAAAATACCTTATAATGTAATGTAATATGCAGTCTATCATTGAAAATATCTTATAATATAATCTAGTATGCAGTGTATCATTCAAAATGTCTTATAATATAACGTAATATGCAGTGTATCATTGAAAATACCTTATAATATAATGTAATATGCAGTGTATCATTGATAATACCTTATAATATAACGTAATATGCAGTGTATCATTGAAAATACCTTATAATATAACGCAATATGCAGTGTATCATTCAAAATACCTTATAATATAACGTAATATTTGCAGTCTATTATTGAAAATGCCTTATAATATAACGTAATATTTGCAGACTATCATTGAAAATGCCTTATAATATAACATAGTATGCTGTGTATCATTGAAAATACCTTATAATATAACGTAATATGCAGTGTATCATTGAAAATACCTTATAATATAATCTAATATGCAGTGTATCGTTCAAAATACCTTATAATATAACGTAATATTTGCAGTCTATCATTGAAAATGGCTTATAATATAACGTAGTATGCTGTGTATCATTGAAAATACCTTATAATATAACGTAATATGCAGTGTATCATTGAAAATACCTTATAAAATAATGCATTATGCAGTGTATCATTGAAAATACCTTATAAAATAATGCAATATGCAGTGTATCATTGAAAATACCTTATGATATAACGTAATATGCAATGTATCATTGAAAATACCTTAAAATATAACGTAATATGCAGTGTATCATTGAAAATACCTTATAATATGACGCAATATGCAGTGTATCATTGAAAATACGTTATAATATAATCTAATATGCAGTGTATCATTGAAAATACCTTATAATATAATCTAATATGCAGTGTATCGTTCAAAATACCTTATAATATAACGTAATATTTGCAGTCTATCATTGAAAATGTCTTATAATATAACGTAATATGCAGTGTATCATTGAAAATACCTTATAATATAATGTAATATGCAGTGTATCATTGAAAATACCTTATAATATAACGTAATATGCAGTGTATCATTGAAAATACCTTATAATATAACGCAATATGCAGTGTATCATTCAAAATACCTTATAATATAACGTAATATTTGCAGTCTATTATTGAAAATGCCTTATAATATAACGTAATATTTGCAGTCTATCATTGAAAATGCCTTATAATATAACATAGTATGCTGTGTATCATTGAAAATACCTTATAATATAACGTAATATGCAGTGTATCATTGAAAATACCTTATAATATAACGTAATATGCAGTGTATCATTGAAAATACCTTATAAAATAACGTAATATGCAGTGCATCATTTAAAATACCTTATAATGTAATGTAATATGCAGTCTATCATTGAAAATATCTTATAATATAATCTAGTATGCAGTGTATCATTCAAAATACCTTATAATATAACGTAATATTTGCAGTCTATCATTGAAAATGGCTTATAATATAACGCAATATGCAGTGTATCATTGAAAATACCTTATAATATAATCTAATATGCAGTGTATCATTCAAAATACCTTATAATATAACGTAATATTTGCAGTGTAGCATTGACAATACCTTATAATATAACATAGTATGCTGTGTATCATTGAAAATACCTTATAATATAACGTAATATGCAGTGTATCATTGAAAATACGTTATAATATAACGCAATATGCAGTCTATCATTGAAAATACCTTATAAAATAATGCAGTATGCAGTGTATCATTGAAAATACGTTATGATATAACGTAATTTGCAATCAATTCTGTAATTGCAGTGTATCATTGAAAATACCTTAAAATATAACGTAATATGCAGTGTATCAATGAAAATACCTTATAATATGACGCAATATGCAGTGTATCATTGAAAATACCTTATAATATAATCTAATATGCAGTGTATCATTCAAAATACCTTATAATATAACGTAATATTTGCAGTCTATCATTGAAAATGGCTTATAGTATAACGTTGTATGCTGTGTATCATTGAAAATACCTTATAATATAACGTAATATGCAGTGTATCATTGAAAATACCTTATAATATAACGGAATATGCAGTGTATCATTGAAAATACCTTATAAAATAACGTAATATGCAGTGCATCATTTAAAATACCTTATAATGTAATGTAATATGCAGTCTATCATTGAAAATATCTTATAATATAATCTAGTATGCAGTGTATCATTCAAAATACCTTATAATATAACGTAATATTTGCAGTCTATCATTGAAAATGGCTTATAATATAACGCAATATGCAGTGTATCATTGAAAATACCTTATAATATAATCTAATATGCAGTGTATCATTCAAAATACCTTATAATATAACGTAATATTAGCAGTGTAGCATTGACAATACCTTATAATATAACATAGTATGCTGTGTATCATTGAAAATACCTTATAATATAACGTAATATGCAGTGTATCATTGAAAATACGTTATAATATAACGCAATATGCAGTCTATCATTGAAAATACCTTATAAAATAATGCAGTATGCAGTGTATCATTGAAAATACGTTATGATATAACGTAATTTGCAATCAATTCTGTAATTGCAGTGTATCATTGAAAATACCTTAAAATATAACGTAATATGCAGTGTATCATTGAAAATACCTTATAATATGACGCAATGTGCAGTGTATCATTGAAAATACCTTATAATATAATCTAATATGCAGTGTATCATTCAAAATACCTTATAATATAACGTAATATTTGCAGTCTATCATTGAAAATGGCTTATAATATAACGTTGTATGCTGTGTATCATTGAAAATACCTTATAATATAACGTAATATGCAGTGTATCATTGAAAATACCTTATAAAATAATGCATTATGCAGTGTATCATTGAAAATACCTTATAAAATAATGCAATATGCAGTGTATCATTGAAAATACCTTATGATATAACGTAATATGCAATGTATCATTGAAAATACCTTAAAATATAACGTAATATGCAGTGTATCATTGAAAATACCTTATAATATGACGCAATATGCAGTGTATCATTGAAAATACGTTATAATATAATCTAATATGCAGTGTATCATTGAAAATACCTTATAATATAATCTAATATGCAGTGTATCGTTCAAAATACCTTATAATATAACGTAATATTTGCAGTCTATCATTGAAAATGTCTTATAATATAACGTAATATGCAGTGTATCATTGAAAATACCTTATAATATAATGTAATATGCAGTGTATCATTGATAATACCTTATAATATAACGTAATATGCAGTGTATCATTGAAAATACCTTATAATATAACGCAATATGCAGTGTATCATTCAAAATACCTTATAATATAACGTAATATTTGCAGTCTATTATTGAAAATGCCTTATAATATAACGTAATATTTGCAGTCTATCATTGAAAATGCCTTATAATATAACATAGTATGCTGTGTATCATTGAAAATACCTTATAATATAACGTAATATGCAGTGTATCATTGAAAATACCTTAAAATATAACGTAATATGCAGTGTATCATTGAAAATACCTTATAATATGACGCAATATGCAGTGTATCATTGAAAATACCTTATAATATAATCTAATATGCAGTGTATCATTCAAAATACCTTATAATATAACGTAATATTTGCAGTCTATTATTGAAAATGCCTTATAATATAACGTAATATTTGCAGTCTATCATTGAAAATGCCTTATAATATAACATAGTATGCTGTGTATCATTGAAAATACCTTATAATATAACGTAATATGCAGTGTATCATTGAAAATACCTTATAATATAATCTAATATGCAGTGTATCATTCAAAATACCTTATAATATAACGTAATATTTGCAGTCTATCATTGAAAATGGCTTATAATATAACGCAATATGCAGTGTATCATTGAAAATACCTTATAATATAATCTAATATGCAGTGTATCATTCAAAATACCTTATAATATAATGTAATATTTGCAGTGTAGCATTGACAATACCTTATAATATAACATAGTATGCTGTGTATCATTGAAAATACCTTATAATATAACGTAATATGCAGTGTATCATTGAAAATACGTTATAATATAACGCAATATGCAGTCTATCATTGAAAATACCTTATAAAATAATGCAGTATGCAGTGTATCATTGAAAATACGTTATGATATAACGTAATTTGCAATCAATTCTGTAATTGCAGTGTATCATTGAAAATACCTTATAATATAACGTAATATGCAGTGTATCATTGAAAATACCTTATAATATGACGCAATATGCAGTGTATCATTGAAAATACCTTATAATATAATCTAATATGCAGTGTATCATTCAAAATACCTTATAATATAACGTAATATTTGCAGTCTATCATTGAAAATGGCTTATAATATAACGTTGTATGCTGTGTATCATTGAAAATACCTTATAATATAACGTAATATGCAGTGTATCATTGAAAATACCTTATAAAATAATGCATTATGCAGTGTATCATTGAAAATACCTTATAAAATAATGCAATATGCAGTGTATCATTGAAAATACCTTATAAAATAATGCAATATGCAGTGTATCATTGAAAATACCTTATAATATAATCTAATATGCAATGTATCGTTCAAAATACCTTATAATATAACGTAATATTTGCAGTCTATCATTGAAAATGTCTTATAATATAACGTAATATGCAGTGTATCATTGAAAATACCTTATAATATGACGCAATATGCAGTGTATCATTGAAAATACGTTATAATATAATCTAATATGCAGTGTATCATTGAAAATACCTTATAATATAATCTAATATGCAGTGTATCGTTCAAAATACCTTATAATATAACGTAATATTTGCAGTCTATCATTGAAAATGCCTTATAATATAATGTAATATGCAGTGTATCATTGAAAATACCTTATAATATAACGTAATATGCAGTGTATCATTGAAAATACCTTATAATATAACGCAATATGCAGTGTATCATTCAAAATACCTTATAATATAACGTAATATTTGCAGTCTATTATTGAAAATGCCTTATAATATAACGTAATATTTGCAGTCTATCATTGAAAATGCCTTATAATATAACATAGTATGCTGTGTATCATTGAAAATACCTTATAATATAACGTAATATGCTGTGTATCATTGAAAATACCTTATAATATAACGGAATATGCAGTGTATCATTGAAAATACCTTATAAAATAACGTAATATGCAGTGCATCATTTAAAATACCTTATAATGTAATGTAATATGCAGTCTATCATTGAAAATATCTTATAATATAATCTAGTATGCAGTGTATCATTCAAAATACCTTATAATATAACGTAATATTTGCAGTCTATCATTGAAAATGGCTTATAATATAACGCAATATGCAGTGTATCATTGAAAATACCTTATAATATAATCTAATATGCAGTGTATCATTCAAAATACCTTATAATATAACGTAATATTTGCAGTCTATCATTGAAAATGGCTTATAATATAACGTTGTATGCTGTGTATCATTGAAAATACCTTATAATATAACGTAATATGCAGTGTATCATTGAAAATACCTTATAAAATAATGCATTATGCAGTGTATCATTGAAAATACCTTATAAAATAATGCAATATGCAGTGTATCATTGAAAATACCTTATGATATAACGTAATATGCAATGTGTCATTGAAAATACCTTATAATATAACGTAATATGCAGTGTATCATTGAAAATACCTTATAATATAACGTAATATGCAGTGTATCATTGAAAATACGTTATAATATAATCTAATATGCAGTGTATCATTGAAAATACCTTATAATATAATCTAATATGCAGTGTATCGTTCAAAATACCTTATAATATAACGTAATATTTGCAGTCTATCATTGAAAATGTCTTATAATATAACGTAATATGCAGTGTATCATTGAAAATACCTTATAATATAATGTAATATGCAGTGTATCATTGATAATACCTTATAATATAACGTAATATGCAGTGTATCATTGAAAATACCTTATAATATAACGCAATATGCAGTGTATCATTCAAAATACCTTATAATATAACGTAATATTTGCAGTCTATTATTGAAAATGCCTTATAATATAACGTAATATTTGCAGTCTATCATTGAAAATGCCTTATAATATAACATAGTATGCTGTGTATCATTGAAAATACCTTATAATATAACGTAATATGCAGTGTATCATTGAAAATACCTTAAAATATAACGTAATATGCAGTGTATCATTGAAAATACCTTATAATATGACGCAATATGCAGTGTATCATTGAAAATACCTTATAATATAATCTAATATGCAGTGTATCATTCAAAATACCTTATAATATAACGTAATATTTGCAGTCTATTATTGAAAATGCCTTATAATATAACGTAATATTTGCAGTCTATCATTGAAAATGCCTTATAATATAACATAGTATGCTGTGTATCATTGAAAATACCTTATAATATAACGTAATATGCAGTGTATCATTGAAAATACCTTATAATATAATCTAATATGCAGTGTATCATTCAAAATACCTTATAATATAACGTAATATTTGCAGTCTATCATTGAAAATGGCTTATAATATAACGCAATATGCAGTGTATCATTGAAAATACCTTATAATATAATCTAATATGCAGTGTATCATTCAAAATACCTTATAATATAATGTAATATTTGCAGTGTAGCATTGACAATACCTTATAATATAACATAGTATGCTGTGTATCATTGAAAATACCTTATAATATAACGTAATATGCAGTGTATCATTGAAAATACCTTATAATATAACGTAATATGCAGTCTATCATTGAAAATACCTTATAAAATAATGCAGTATGCAGTGTATCATTGAAAATACGTTATGATATAACGTAATTTGCAATCAATTCTGTAATTGCAGTGTATCATTGAAAATACCTTAAAATATAACGTAATATGCAGTGTATCATTGAAAATACCTTATAATATGACGCAATATGCAGTGTATCATTGAAAATACCTTATAATATAATCTAATATGCAGTGTATCATTCAAAATACCTTATAATATAACGTAATATTTGCAGTCTATCATTGAAAATGGCTTATAATATAACGTTGTATGCTGTGTATCATTGAAAATACCTTATAATATAACGTAATATGCAGTGTATCATTGAAAATACCTTATAAAATAATGCATTATGCAGTGTATCATTGAAAATACCTTATAAAATAATGCAATATGCAGTGTATCATTGAAAATACCTTATAAAATAATGCATTATGCAGTGTATCATTGAAAATACCTTATAATATAATCTAATATGCAATGTATCGTTCAAAATACCTTATAATATAACGTAATATTTGCAGTCTATCATTGAAAATGTCTTATAATATAACGTAATATGCAGTGTATCATTGAAAATACCTTATAATATGACGCAATATGCAGTGTATCATTGAAAATACGTTATAATATAATCTAATATGCAGTGTATCATTGAAAATACCTTATAATATAATCTAATATGCAGTGTATCGTTCAAAATACCTTATAATATAACGTAATATTTGCAGTCTATCATTGAAAATGCCTTATAATATAATGTAATATGCAGTGTATCATTGAAAATACCTTATAATATAACGTAATATGCAGTGTATCATTGAAAATACCTTATAATATAACGCAATATGCAGTGTATCATTCAAAATACCTTATAATATAACGTAATATTTGCAGTCTATTATTGAAAATGCCTTATAATATAACGTAATATTTGCAGTCTATCATTGAAAATGCCTTATAATATAACATAGTATGCTGTGTATCATTGAAAATACCTTATAATATAACGTAATATGCTGTGTATCATTGAAAATACCTTATAATATAACGGAATATGCAGTGTATCATTGAAAATACCTTATAAAATAACGTAATATGCAGTGCATCATTTAAAATACCTTATAATGTAATGTAATATGCAGTCTATCATTGAAAATATCTTATAATATAATCTAGTATGCAGTGTATCATTCAAAATACCTTATAATATAACGTAATATTTGCAGTCTATCATTGAAAATGGCTTATAATATAACGCAATATGCAGTGTATCATTGAAAATACCTTATAATATAATCTAATATGCAGTGTATCATTCAAAATACCTTATAATATAACGTAATATTTGCAGTGTAGCATTGACAATACCTTATAATATAACATAGTATGCTGTGTATCATTGAAAATACCTTATAAAATAATGCATTATGCAGTGTATCATTGAAAATACCTTATAAAATAATGCAATATGCAGTCTATCATTGAAAATACCTTATAAAATAATGCAGTATGCAGTGTATCATTGAAAATACGTTATGATATAACGTAATTTGCAATCAATTCTGTAATTGCAGTGTATCATTGAAAATACCTTAAAATATAACGTAATATGCAGTGTATCATTGAAAATACCTTATAATATAACGGAATATGCAGTGTATCATTGAAAATACCTTATAAAATAACGTAATATGCAGTGCATCATTTAAAATACCTTATAATGTAATGTAATATGCAGTCTATCATTGAAAATATCTTATAATATAATCTAGTATGCAGTGTATCATTCAAAATACCTTATAATATAACGTAATATTTGCAGTCTATCATTGAAAATGGCTTATAATATAACGCAATATGCAGTGTATCATTGAAAATACCTTATAATATAATCTAATATGCAGTGTATCATTCAAAATACCTTATAATATAACGTAATATTTGCAGTGTAGCATTGACAATACCTTATAATATAACATAGTATGCTGTGTATCATTGAAAATACCTTATAAAATAATGCATTATGCAGTGTATCATTGAAAATACCTTATAAAATAATGCAATATGCAGTCTATCATTGAAAATACCTTATAAAATAATGCAGTATGCAGTGTATCATTGAAAATACGTTATGATATAACGTAATTTGCAATCAATTCTGTAATTGCAGTGTATCATTGAAAATACCTTAAAATATAACGTAATATGCAGTGTATCATTGAAAATACCTTATAATATAACGTAATATGCAGTGTATCATTGAAAATACCTTATAATATAATCTAATATGCAGTGTATCATTCAAAATACCTTATAATATAACGTAATATTTGCAGTCTATCATTGAAAATGGCTTATAATATAACGTTGTATGCTGTGTATCATTGAAAATACCTTATAATATAACGTAATATGCAGTGTATCATTGAAAATACCTTATAAAATAATGCATTATGCAGTGTATCATTGAAAATACCTTATAAAATAATGCAATATGCAGTGTATCATTGAAAATACCTTATAAAATAATGCATTATGCAGTGTATCATTGAAAATACCTTATAATATAATCTAATATGCAATGTATCGTTCAAAATACCTTATAATATAACGTAATATTTGCAGTCTATCATTGAAAATGTCTTATAATATAACGTAATATGCAGTGTATCATTGAAAATACCTTATAATATGACGCAATATGCAGTGTATCATTGAAAATACGTTATAATATAATCTAATATGCAGTGTATCATTGAAAATACCTTATAATATAATCTAATATGCAGTGTATCGTTCAAAATACCTTATAATATAACGTAATATTTGCAGTCTATCATTGAAAATGCCTTATAATATAATGTAATATGCAGTGTATCATTGATAATACCTTATAATATAACGTAATATGCAGTGTATCATTGAAAATACCTTATAATATAACGCAATATGCAGTGTATCATTCAAAATACCTTATAATATAACGTAATATTTGCAGTCTATTATTGAAAATGCCTTATAATATAACGTAATATTTGCAGTCTATCATTGAAAATGCCTTATAATATAACATAGTATGCTGTGTATCATTGAAAATACCTTATAATATAACGTAATATGCAGTGTATCATTGAAAATACCTTATAATATACCGTAATATGCAGTGTATCATTGAAAATACCTTATAAAATAATGCAATATGCAGTCTATCATTGAAAATACCTTATAAAATAATGCAGTATGCAGTGTATCATTGAAAATACGTTATGATATAACGTAATTTGCAATCAATTCTGTAATTGCAGTGTATCATTGAAAATACCTTAAAATATAACGTAATATGCAGTGTATCATTGAAAATACCTTATAATATAACGGAATATGCAGTGTATCATTGAAAATACCTTATAAAATAACGTAATATGCAGTGCATCATTTAAAATACCTTATAATGTAATGTAATATGCAGTCTATCATTGAAAATATCTTATAATATAATCTAGTATGCAGTGTATCATTCAAAATACCTTATAATATAACGTAATATTTGCAGTCTATCATTGAAAATGGCTTATAATATAACGCAATATGCAGTGTATCATTGAAAATACCTTATAATATAATCTAATATGCAGTGTATCATTCAAAATACCTTATAATATAACGTAATATTTGCAGTGTAGCATTGACAATACCTTATAATATAACATAGTATGCTGTGTATCATTGAAAATACCTTATAAAATAATGCATTATGCAGTGTATCATTGAAAATACCTTATAAAATAATGCAATATGCAGTCTATCATTGAAAATACCTTATAAAATAATGCAGTATGCAGTGTATCATTGAAAATACGTTATGATATAACGTAATTTGCAATCAATTCTGTAATTGCAGTGTATCATTGAAAATACCTTAAAATATAACGTAATATGCAGTGTATCATTGAAAATACCTTATAATATGACGCAATATGCAGTGTATCATTGAAAATACCTTATAATATAATCTAATATGCAGTGTATCATTCAAAATACCTTATAATATAACGTAATATTTGCAGTCTATCATTGAAAATGGCTTATAATATAACGTTGTATGCTGTGTATCATTGAAAATACCTTATAATATAACGTAATATGCAGTGTATCATTGAAAATACCTTATAAAATAATGCATTATGCAGTGTATCATTGAAAATATCTTATAAAATAATGCAATATGCAGTGTATCATTGAAAATACCTTATGATATAACGTAATATGCAATGTATCATTGAAAATACCTAAAAATATAACGTAATATGCAGTGTATCATTCAAAATACCTTATAATATGACGCAATATGCAGTGTATCATTGAAAATACGTTATAATATAATCTAATATGCAGTGTATCATTGAAAATACCTTATAATATAATCTAATATGCAGTGTATCGTTCAAAATACCTTATAATATAACGTAATATTTGCAGTCTATCATTGAAAATGTCTTATAATATAACGTAATATGCAGTGTATCATTGAAAATACCTTATAATATAATGTAATATGCAGTGTATCATTGATAATACCTTATAATATAACGTAATATGCAGTGTATCATTGAAAATACCTTATAATATAACGCAATATGCAGTGTATCATTCAAAATACCTTATAATATAACGTAATATTTGCAGTCTATTATTGAAAATGCCTTATAATATAACGTAATATTTGCAGTCTATCATTGAAAATGCCTTATAATATAACATAGTATGCTGTGTATCATTGAAAATACCTTATAATATAACGTAATATGCAGTGTATCATTGAAAATACCTTATAATATAACGTAATATGCAGTGTATCATTGAAAATACCTTATAATATAACGTAATATGCAGTGCATCATTTAAAATACCTTATAATGTAATGTAATATGCAGTCTATCATTGAAAATATCTTATAATATAATCTAATATGCAGTGTATCATTCAAAATACCTTATAATATAACGTAATATTTGCAGTCTATCATTGAAAATGGCTTATAATATAACGTAGTATGCAGTGTATCATTGAAAATACCTTATAATATAATCTAATATGCAGTGTATCATTCAAAATACCTTATAATATAACGTAATATTTGCAGTGTAGCATTGACAATACCTTATAATATAACATAGTATGCTGTGTATCATTGAAAATACCTTATAATATAACGTAATATGCAGTGTATCATTGAAAATACGTTATAATATAACGCAATATGCAGTCTATCATTGAAAATACCTTATAAAATAATGCAGTATGCAGTGTATCATTGAAAATACGTTATGATATAACGTAATTTGCAATCAATTCTGTAATTGCAGTGTATCATTGAAAATACCTTAAAATATAACGTAATATGCAGTGTATCAATGAAAATACCTTATAATATGACGCAATATGCAGTGTATCATTGAAAATACCTTATAATATAATCTAATATGCAGTGTATCATTCAAAATACCTTATAATATAACGTAATATTTGCAGTCTATCATTGAAAATGGCTTATAATATAACGTTGTATGCTGTGTATCATTGAAAATACCTTATAATATAACGTAATATGCAGTGTATCATTGAAAATACCTTATAAAATAATGCATTATGCAGTGTATCATTGAAAATACCTTATAAAATAATGCAATATGCAGTGTATCATTGAAAATACCTTATGATATAACGTAATATGCAATGTATCATTGAAAATACCTTAAAATATAACGTAATATGCAGTGTATCATTGAAAATACCTTATAATATGACGCAATATGCAGTGTATCATTGAAAATACGTTATAATATAATCTAATATGCATTGTATCATTCAAAATACCTTATAATATAACGTAATATTTGCAGTCTATCATTGAAAATGGCTTATAATATAACGCAATATGCAGTGTATCATTGAAAATACCTTATAATATAACGCAATATGCAGTGTATCATTCAAAATACCTTATAATATAACGTAATATTTGCAGTCTATTATTGAAAATGCCTTATAATATAACGTAATATTTGCAGTCTATCATTGAAAATGCCTTATAATATAACATAGTATGCTGTGTACCATTGAAAATACCTTATAATATAACGTAATATGCAGTGTATCATTGAAAATACCTTATAATATAACGCAATATGCAGTGTATCATTGAAAATACCTTATAATGTAATGTAATATGCAGTGTATCATTCAAAATACCTTATAATATAACGTAATATTTGCAGTCTATCATTGAAAATGGCTTATAATATAACGTAGTATGCTGTGTATCATTGAAAATACCTTATAATATAACGTAGTATGCACTGTATCATTGAAAATGCCTTATAATATAATGTAATATGCAGTGTATCATTGATAATACCTTATAATATAACGTAATATGCAGTGTATCATTGAAAATACCTTATAATATAACGTAATATGCAGTGTATCATTGAAAATACCTTATAATATAACGCAATATGCAGTGTATCGTTCAAAATACCATATTATGTAACGTAATATTTCCAGTCTATCATTGAAAATGGCTTATAATATAACATAGTATGCTGTGTATCATTGAAAATACCTTATAATATAATGTAATATGCAGTGTATCATTGAAAATACCTTATAATATAACGCAATATGCAGTGTATCATTGAAAATACCTTATAATGTAATGTAATATGTAGTCTATCATTGAAAATATCTTATAATATAACGCAATATGCAGTGTATCATTCAAAATACCTTATAATATAACGTAATATTTGCAGTCTATCATTGAAAATGCCTTATAATATAACGTAATATTTGCAGTCTATCATTGAAAATGCCTTATAATATAACGTAATATGCAGTGTATCATGGAAAATACCTTATAATATAACGTAATATGCAATGTATCATTGAAAATACCTTATAATGTAATGTAATATGTGGTCTATCATTGAAAATATCTTATAATATAATGTAATATGCAGTGTATCATTGAAAATACCTTATAATATAACGTAATATGCAATGTATCATTGAAAATACCTTATAATGTAATGTAATATGCAGTGTATCATTCAAAATACCTTATAATATAACGTAATATTTGCAGTCTATCATTGAAAATGGCTTATAATATAACGTAGTATGCTGTGTATCATTGAAAATACCTTATAATATAACGTAGTATGCACTGTATCATTGAAAATGCCTTATAATATAATGTAATATGCAGTGTATCATTGATAATACCTTATAATATAACGTAATATGCAGTGTATCATTGAAAATACCTTATAATATAACGTAATATGCAGTGTATCATTGAAAATACCTTATAATATAACGCAATATGCAGTGTATCGTTCAAAATACCATATTATGTAACGTAATATTTCCAGTCTATCATTGAAAATGGCTTATAATATAACATAGTATGCTGTGTATCATTGAAAATACCTTATAATATAATGTAATATGCAGTGTATCATTGAAAATACCTTATAATATAACGCAATATGCAGTGTATCATTGAAAATACCTTATAATGTAATGTAATATGTAGTCTATCATTGAAAATATCTTATAATATAACGCAATATGCAGTGTATCATTCAAAATACCTTATAATATAACGTAATATTTGCAGTCTATCATTGAAAATGCCTTATAATATAACGTAATATTTGCAGTCTATCATTGAAAATGCCTTATAATATAACGTAATATGCAGTGTATCATGGAAAATACCTTATAAAATATTGCAATATGCAGTGTATCCTTGGAAATACCTTATAATGTAATGTAATATGTAGTCTATCATTGAAAATACCTTATAATATAACGTAATATGCAGTGTATCATTGAAAATACCTTATAATATAATCTAATATGCAGTGTATCATTCAAAATACCTTGTAATATAACGTAATATTTGCAGTCTATCATTGAAAATGGCTTATAATATAACGTAGTATGCTGTGTATCATTGAAAATACCTTATAATATAACGTAGTATGCACTGTATCATTGAAAATGCCTTATAATATAATGTAATATGCAGTGTATCGTTGATAATACCTTATAATATAACGTAATATGCAGTGTATCATTGAAAATACCTTATAATATAACGTAATATGCAGTGTATCATTGAAAATACCTTATAATATAACGCAATATGCAGTGTATCGTTCAAAATACCATATTATGTAACGTAATATTTCCAGTCTATCATTGAAAATGGCTTATAATATAACATAGTATGCTGTGTATCATTGAAAATACCTTATAATATGACGCAATATGCAGTGTATCATTGAAAATACCTTATAATATAATCTAATATGCAGTGTATCATTCAAAATACCTTATAATATAACGTAATATTTGCAGTCTATCATTGAAAATGGCTTATAATATAACGTAATATGCAGTGTATCATTGAAAATGGCTTATAATATAACATAGTATGCTGTGTATCATTGAAAATACCTTATAATATAATGTAATATGCAGTGTATCATTGAAAATACCTTATAATATAACGCAATATGCAGTGTATCATTGAAAATACCTTATAATGTAATGTAATATGTAGTCTATCATTGAAAATATCTTATAATATAACGCAATATGCAGTGTATCATTCAAAATACCTTATAATATAACGTAATATGCAATGTATCATTGAAAATACCTTATAATGTAATGTAATATGTGGTCTATCATTGAAAATATCTTATAATATAACGTAATATGCAGTGTATCATTGAAAATACCTTATAATATAACGTAATATGCAGTGTATCATTGAAAATACCTTATAATATAACGCAATATGCAGTGTATCGTTCAAAATACCATATTATGTAACGTAATATTTCCAGTCTATCATTGAAAATGGCTTATAATATAACATAGTATGCTGTGTATCATTGAAAATACCTTATAATATAATGTAATATGCAGTGTATCATTGAAAATACCTTATAATATAACGCAATATGCAGTGTATCATTGAAAATACCTTATAATGTAATGTAATATGTAGTCTATCATTGAAAATATCTTATAATATAACGCAATATGCAGTGTATCATTCAAAATACCTTATAATATAACGTAATATTTGCAGTCTATCATTGAAAATGCCTTATAATATAACGTAATATTTGCAGTCTATCATTGAAAATGCCTTATAATATAACGTAATATGCAGTGTATCATGGAAAATACCTTATAAAATATTGCAATATGCAGTGTATCCTTGGAAATACCTTATAATGTAATGTAATATGTAGTCTATCATTGAAAATACCTTATAATATAACGTAATATGCAGTGTATCATTGAAAATACCTTATAATATAATCTAATATGCAGTGTATCATTCAAAATACCTTGTAATATAACGTAATATTTGCAGTCTATCATTGAAAATGGCTTATAATATAACGTAGTATGCTGTGTATCATTGAAAATACCTTATAATATAACGTAGTATGCACTGTATCATTGAAAATGCCTTATAATATAATGTAATATGCAGTGTATCGTTGATAATACCTTATAATATAACGTAATATGCAGTGTATCATTGAAAATACCTTATAATATAACGTAATATGCAGTGTATCATTGAAAATACCTTATAATATAACGCAATATGCAGTGTATCGTTCAAAATACCATATTATGTAACGTAATATTTCCAGTCTATCATTGAAAATGGCTTATAATATAACATAGTATGCTGTGTATCATTGAACATACCTTATAATATGACGCAATATGCAGTGTATCATTGAAAATACCTTATAATATAATCTAATATGCAGTGTATCATTCAAAATACCTTATAATATAACGTAATATTTGCAGTCTATCATTGAAAATGGCTTATAATATAACGTAATATGCAGTGTATCATTGAAAATGGCTTATAATATAACATAGTATGCTGTGTATCATTGAAAATACCTTATAATATAATGTAATATGCAGTGTATCATTGAAAATACATTATAATATAACGCAATATGCAGTGTATCATTGAAAATACCTTATAATGTAATGTAATATGTAGTCTATCATTGAAAATATCTTATAATATAACGCAATATGCAGTGTATCATTCAAAATACCTTATAATATAACGTAATATTTGCAGTCTATCATTGAAAATGCCTTATAATATAACGTAATATTTGCAGTCTATCATTGAAAATGCCTTATAATATAACGTAATATGCAGTGTATCATGGAAAATACCTTATAAAATATTGCAATATGCAGTGTATCCTTGGAAATACCTTATAATGTAATGTAATATGTAGTCTATCATTGAAAATACCTTATAATATAACGTAATATGCAATGTATCATTGAAAATACCTTATAATGTAATGTAATATGTGGTCTATCATTGAAAATATCTTATAATATAATGTAATATGCAGTGTATCATTGAAAATACCTTATAATATAACGTAATATGCAGTGTATCATTGAAAATACCTTATAATGTAATGTAATATGCAGTGTATCATTCAAAATACCTTATAATATAACGTAATATTTGCAGTCTATCATTGAAAATGGCTTATAATATAACGTAGTATGCTGTGTATCATTGAAAATACCTTATAATATAACGTAGTATGCACTGTATCATTGAAAATGCCTTATAATATAATGTAATATGCAGTGTATCATTGATAATACCTTATAATATAACGTAATATGCAGTGTATCATTGAAAATACCTTATAATATAACGTAATATGCAGTGTATCATTGAAAATACCTTATAATATAACGCAATATGCAGTGTATCGTTCAAAATACCATATTATGTAACGTAATATTTCCAGTCTATCATTGAAAATGGCTTATAATATAACATAGTATGCTGTGTATCATAGAAAATGCCTTATAATATAACGTAATATGCAGTGTATCATTGAAAATACCTTATAATATAATGTAATATGCAGTGTATCATTCATAATACCTTATAATATAACGTAATATGCAGTGTATCATTGAAAATACCTTATAATATAACGTAATATGCAGTGTATCATTGAAAATACCTTATAATATAATCTAATATGCAGTGTATCATTCAAAATACCTTGTAATATAACGTAATATTTGCAGTCTATCATTGAAAATGGCTTATAATATAACGTAGTATGCTGTGTATCATTGAAAATACCTTATAATATAACGTAGTATGCACTGTATCATTGAAAATGCCTTATAATATAATGTAATATGCAGTGTATCATTGATAATACCTTATAATATAACGTAATATGCAGTGTATCATTGAAAATACCTTATAATATAACGTAATATGCAGTGTATCATTGAAAATACCTTATAATATAACGCAATATGCAGTGTATCGTTCAAAATACCATATTATGTAACGTAATATTTCCAGTCTATCATTGAAAATGGCTTATAATATAACATAGTATGCTGTGTATCATAGAAAATGCCTTATAATATAACGTAATATGCAGTGTATCATTGAAAATACCTTATAATATAATGTAATATGCAGTGTATCATTCATAATACCTTATAATATAACGTAATATGCAGTGTATCATTGAAAATACCTTATAATATAACGTAATATGCAGTGTATCATTGAAAATACCTTATAATATAATCTAATATGCAGTGTATCATTCAAAATACCTTGTAATATAACGTAATATTTGCAGTCTATCATTGAAAATGGCTTATAATATAACGTAGTATGCTGTGTATCATTGAAAATACCTTATAATATAACGTAGTATGCACTGTATCATTGAAAATGCCTTATAATATAATGTAATATGCAGTGTATCATTGATAATACCTTATAATATAACGTAATATGCAGTGTATCATTGAAAGCACCTTATAATATAACGTAATATGCAGTGTATCATTGAAAATACCTTATAATATAACGCAATATGCAGTGTATCGTTCAAAATACCATATTATGTAACGTAATATTTCCAGTCTATCATTGAAAATGGCTTATAATATAACATAGTATGCTGTGTATCATTGAAAATACCTTATAATATAATGTAATATGCAGTGTATCATTGAAAATACCTTATAATATAACGCAATATGCAGTGTATCATTGAAAATACCTTATAATGTAATGTAATATGTAGTCTATCATTGAAAATATCTTATAATATAACGCAATATGCAGTGTATCATTCAAAATACCTTATAATATAACGTAATATTTGCAGTCTATCATTGAAAATGCCTTATAATATAACGTAATATTTGCAGTCTATCATTGAAAATGCCTTATAATATAACGTAATATGCAGTGTATCATGGAAAATACCTTATAAAATATTGCAATATGCAGTGTATCCTTGGAAATACCTTATAATGTAATGTAATATGTAGTCTATCATTGAAAATATCTTATAATATAATCTATTATGCAGTGTATCATTCAAAATACCTTATAATATAACGTAATATTTGCAGTCTATTATTGAAAATGCCTTATAATATAACTTAATATTTGCAGTCTATCATTGAAAATGCCTTATAATATAACGTAATATGCAGTGTATCATGGAAAATACCTTATAAAATATTGCAATATGCAGTGTATCCTTGGAAATACCTTATAATGTAATGTAATATGTAGTCTATCATTGAAAATACCTTATAATATAACGTAATATGCAATGTATCATTGAAAATACCTTATAATGTAATGTAATATGTGGTCTATCATTGAAAATATCTTATAATATAATGTAATATGCAGTGTATCATTGAAAATACCTTATAATATAACGTAATATGCAATGTATCATTGAAAATACCTTATAATGTAATGTAATATGTAGTCTATCATTGAAAATATCTTATAATATAACGCAATATGCAGTGTATCATTCAAAATACCTTATAATGTAATGTAATATGTAGTCTATCATTGAAAATATCTTATAATATAACGCAATATGCAGTGTATCATTCAAAATACCTTATAATATAACGTAATATTTGCAGTCTATCATTGAAAATGCCTTATAATATAACGTAATATTTGCAGTCTATCATTGAAAATGCCTTATAATATAACGTAATATGCAGTGTATCATGGAAAATACCTTATAAAATATTGCAATATGCAGTGTATCCTTGGAAATACCTTATAATGTAATGTAATATGTAGTCTATCATTGAAAATATCTTATAATATAATCTATTATGCAGTGTATCATTCAAAATACCTTATAATATAACGTAATATTTGCAGTCTATTATTGAAAATGCCTTATAATATAACTTAATATTTGCAGTCTATCATTGAAAATGCCTTATAATATAACGTAATATGCAGTGTATCATGGAAAATACCTTATAAAATATTGCAATATGCAGTGTATCCTTGGAAATACCTTATAATGTAATGTAATATGTAGTCTATCATTGAAAATACCTTATAATATAACGTAATATGCAATGTATCATTGAAAATACCTTATAATATAATGTAATATGTGGTCTATCATTGAAAATATCTTATAATATAATGTAATATGCAGTGTATCATTGAAAATACCTTATAATATAACTTAATATGCAATGTATCATTGAAAATACCTTATAATGTAATGTAATATGTAGTCTATCATTGAAAATATCTTATAATATAACGCAATATGCAGTGTATCATTCAAAATACCTTATAATATAACGTAATATTTGCAGTATATCATTGAAAATGCCTTATAATATAACGTAATATTTGCAGTCTATCATTGAAAATGCCTTATAATATAACGTAATATGCAGTGTATCATTGAAAATACCTTATAATATAATGTAATATGCAGTGTATCATTCAAAATACCTTATAATATAACGTAATATGCAGTGTATCATTGAAAATACCTTATAATATAACGTAATATGCAGTGTATGATTGAAAATACGTTATAATATAACGCAATATGCAGTGTATCATTGAAAATATCTTATAATATAATCTAATATGCAGTGTATCATTGAAAATACCTTATAATGTAATGTAATATGCAGTCTATCATTGAAAATATCTTATAATATAATCTAATATGCAGTGTATCATTCAAAATACCTTATAATATAACGTAATATGCAGTGTATCATTGAAAATACCTTATAATATATCGCAATATGCAGTGTATCATTCAAAATACCATATTATGTAACGTAATATTTCCAGTCTATCATTGAAAATGGCTTATAATATAACGTAGTATGCTGTGTATCATTGAAAATACCTTATAATGTAATGTAATATGTAGTCTATCATTGAAAATATCTTATAATATAATCTATTATGCAGTGTATCATTCAAAATACCTTATAATATAACGTAATATTTGCAGTCTATTATTGAAAATGCCTTATAATATAACTTAATATTTGCAGTCTATCATTGAAAATGCCTTATAATATAACGTAATATGCAGTGTATCATTGAAAATACCTTATAATATGACGTAGTATGCTGTGTATCATTGAAAATACATTATAATATAATGTAATATGCACTGTATCAATGAAAATTCCTTATAATATAACGTAATATGCAGTGTATCATTGAAAATACCTTGTAATATAACGTAATATGCAGTGTATCATTGAAAATACCTTATAATGTAATGTAATATGCAGTCTATCATTGAATATATCTTATAATATAATCTAATATGCAGTGTATCATTCAAAATACCTTATAATATAACGTAATATGCAGTGTATCATTGAAAATACCTTATAATATAACGTAATATGCAGTGTATCATTGAAAATACCTTATGATATAACGTACTATGCAATGTATCATTGAAAATACCTTAAAATATAACGTAATATGCAGTGTATCATTGAAAATACCTTATAATATGACACAATATGCAGTGTATCATTGAAAATACCTTATAATATAATCTAATATGCAGTGTATCATTCAAAATACCTAATAATATAACGTAATATTTGCAGTCTATCATTGAAAATGGCTTATAATATAACGTAGTATGCTGTGTATCATTGAAAATACCTTATAATATAACGTAGTATGCACTGTATCATTGAAAATACATTATAATATAATGTAATATGCTCTGTATCAATGAAAATTCCTTATAATATAACGTAATATGCAGTGTATCATTGAAAATACCTTATAATATAACGTAATATGCAGTGTATCATTGAAAATACCTTATCATGTAATGTAATATGCAGTCTATCATTGAAAATATCTTATAATATAATCTAATATGCAGTGTATCATTCAAAATACCTTATAATATAACGTAGTATGCACTGTATCATTGAAAATGCCTTATAATATAATGTAATATGCAGTGTATCATTGATAATACCTTATAATATAACGTAATATGCAGTGTATCATTGAAAATACCTTATAATATAACGTAATATTCAGTGTATCATTGAAAATACCTTATAATATAACGCAATATGCAGTGTATCATTCAAAATACCATATTATATAACGTAATATTTCCAGACTATCATTGAAAATTGCTTATAATATAACATAGTATGCTGTGTATCATTGAAAATACCTTATAATATAACGTAATATGCAGTGTATCATTGAAAATACGTTATAATATAACGCAATATGCAGTGTATCATTGAAAATACCTTATAATATAATGCAATATGCAGTGTATCATTCAAAATACCATATTATATAACGTAATATTTCCAGTCTATCATTGAAAATGGCTTATAATATAACGCAATATGCAGTGTATCATTGAAAATACCTTATAATATAATCTAATATGCAGTGTATCGTTCAAAATACCTTATAATATAACGTAATATGCAGTGTATCATTGAAAATACCTTATAATGTAATGTAATATGTAGTCTATCATTGAAAATATCTTATAATATAATCTAATATGCAGTGTATCATTCAAAATACCTTATAATATAACGTAATATTTGCAGTCTATTATTGAAAATGCCTTATAATATAACTTAATATTTGCAGTCTATCATTGAAAATGCCTTATAATATAACGTAATATGCAGTGTATCATTAAAAATACCTTATAATATGACGTAGTATGCTGTGTAGCATTGAAAATACATTATAATATAATGTAATATGCACTGTATCAATGAAAATTCCTTATAATATAACGTAATATGCAGTGTATCATTGAAAATACCTTATAATATAACGTAATATGCAGTGTATCATTGAAAATACCTTATAATGTAATGTAATATGCAGTCTATCATTGAAAATATCTTATAATATAATCTAATATGCAGTGTATCATTCAAAATACCTTATAATATAACGTAATATTTGCAGTCTATTATTGAAAATGCCTTATAATATAACTTAATATTTGCAGTCTATCATTGAAAATGCCTTATAATATAACGTAATATGCAGTGTATCATTGAAAATACCTTATAATATGACGTAGTATGCTGTGTATCATTGAAAATACATTACAATATAATGTAATATGCACTGTATCAATGAAAATTCCTTATAATATAACGTAATATGCAGTGTATCATTGAAAATACCTTATAATATAACGTAATATGCAGTGTATCATTGAAAATACCTTATAATGTAATGTAATATGCAGTCTATCATTGAAAATATCTTATAATATAATCTAATATGCAGTGTATCATTCAAAATACCTTATAATATAACGTAATATGCAGTGTATCATTGAAAATACCTTATAATATAACGTAATATGCAGTGTATCATTGAAAATACCTTATAATATGACGCAATATGCAGTGTATCATTGAAAATACCTTATAATATAATCTAATATGCAGTGTATCATTCAAAATAACTTATAATATAACGTAATATTTGCAGTCTATCATTGAAAATGGCTTATAATATAACGTAGTATGCTCTGTATCATTGAAAATACCTTATAATATAACGTAGTATGCACTGTATCATTGAAAATGCCTTATAATATAATGTAATATGCAGTGTATCATTGATAATACCTTATAATATAACGTAATATGCAGTGTATCATTGAAAATACCTTATAATATAACGCAATATGCAGTGTATCATTGAAAATACCTTATAATATAATCTAATATGCAGTGTATCGTTCAAAATACCTTATAATATAACGTAATATTTGCAGTCTATCATTGAAAATGCCATGTAATATAACGTAATATGCAGTGTATCATTGAAAATACCTTATAATATAACGCAATATGCAGTGTATCATTGAAAATACCTTATAATATAACGTAGTATTTGCAGTCTATCATTGAAAATGTCTTATAATATAACATAGTATGCTGTGTATCATTGAAAATACCTTATAATATAACGTAATATGCAGTGTATCATTCAAAATACCATATTATATAACGTAATATTTGCAGTCTCTCATTGAAAATGGCTTATAATATAACATAGTATGCTGTGTATCATTGAAAATACCTTATAATATAACGTAATATTTGCAGTCTATCATTGAAAATACCTTATAATATAACGCAATATGCAGTGTATCATTCAAAATACCATATTATATAACGTAATATTTGCAGTCTATCATTGAAAATGTCTTATAATATAACATAGTATGCTGTGTATCATTGAAAATACCTTATAATATAACGCAATATGCAGTGTATCATTGAAAATACCTTATAATATAACGTAGTATTTGCCGTCTATCATTGAAAATGTCTTATAATATAACATAGTATGCTGTGTATCATTGAAAATACCTTATAATATAACGTAATATTTGCAGTCTATCATTGAAAATACCTTATAATATAACGCAATATGCAGTGTATCATTGAAAATGTCTTATAATATAACATAGTATGCTGTGTATCATTGAAAATACCTTATAATATAACGTAATATGCAGTGTATCATTCAAAATACTATATTATATAACGTAATATTTGCAGTCTCTCATTGAAAATGGCTTATAATATAATGTAATATGCAGTGTATCATTGATAATACCTTATAATATAACGTAATATGCAGTGTATCATTGAAAATACCTTATAATATAACGTAATATGCAGTGTATCATTGAAAATACCTTATAATATAACGTAATATGCAGTGTATCATTGAAAATACGTTATAATATAACGCAATATGCAGTGTATCATTGAAAATACCTTATAATATAATGCAATATGCAGTGTATCATTCAAAATACCATATTATATAACGTAATATTTCCAGTCTATCATTGAAAATGGCTTATAATATAACGCAATATGCAGTGTATCATTGAAAATACCTTATAATATAATCTAATATGCAGTGTATCGTTCAAAATACCTTATAATATAACGTAATATGCAGTGTATCATTGAAAATACCTTATAATGTAATGTAATATGTAGTCTATCATTGAAAATATCTTATAATATAATCTAATATGCAGTGTATCATTCAAAATACCTTATAATATAACGTAATATTTGCAGTCTATTATTGAAAATGCCTTATAATATAACTTAATATTTGCAGTCTATCATTGAAAATGCCTTATAATATAACGTAATATGCAGTGTATCATTGAAAATACCTTATAATATGACGTAGTATGCTGTGTAGCATTGAAAATACATTATAATATAATGTAATATGCACTGTATCAATGAATATTCCTTATAATATAACGTAATATGCAGTGTATCATTGAAAATACCTTATAATATAACGTAATATGCAGTGTATCATTGAAAATACCTTATAATGTAATGTAATATGCAGTCTATCATTGAAAATATCTTATAATATAATCTAATATGCAGTGTATCATTCAAAATACCTTATAATATAACGTAGTATGCACTGTATCATTGAAAATGCCTTATAATATAATGTAATATGCAGTGTATCATTGATAATACCTTATAATATAACGTAATATGCAGTGTATCATTGAAAATACCTTATAATATAACGCAATATGCAGTGTATCATTGAAAATACCTTATAATATAATCTAATATGCAGTGTATCGTTCAAAATACCTTATAATATAACGTAATATTTGCAGTCTATCATTGAAAATGCCATGTAATATAACGTAATATGCAGTGTATCATTTAAAATACCTTATAATATAACGCAATATGCAGTGTATCATTGAAAATACCTTATAATATAACGTAGTATTTGCAGTCTATCATTGAAAATGTCTTATAATATAACATAGTATGCTGTGTATCATTGAAAATACCTTATAATATAACGTAATATGCAGTGTATCATTCAAAATACCATATTATATAACGTAATATTTGCAGTCTCTCATTGAAAATGGATTATAATATAACATAGTATGCTGTGTATCATTGAAAATACCTTATAATATAACGTAATATTTGCAGTCTATCATTGAAAATACCTTATAATATAACGCAATATGCAGTGTATCATTCAAAATACCATATTATATAACGTAATAGTTGCAGTCTATCATTGAAAATGCCTTGTAATATAACGTAACATGCAGTGTATCATTGAAAATACCTTATAATGTAATGTAATATGTAGTCTATCATTGAAAAAATCTTATAATATAATCTAATATGCAGTGTATCATTCAAAATACCTTATAATATAACGTAATATTTGCAGTCTATCATTGAAAATACCTTATAATATAACGCAATATGCAGTGTATCATTGAAAATGTCTTATAATATAACATAGTATGCTGTGTATCATTGAAAATACCTTATAATATAACGTAATATGCAGTGTATCATTCAAAATACTATATTATATAACGTAATATTTGCAGTCTCTCATTGAAAATGGCTTATAATATAACATAGTATGCTGTGTATCATTGAAAATACCTTATAATATAACGTAATATTTGCAGTCTATCATTGAAAATACCTTATAATATAACGCAATATGCAGTGTATCATTCAAAATACCATATTATATAACGTAATATTTGCAGTCTATCATTGAAAATGCCTTATAATATAACGTAATATGCAGTGTATCATGGAAAATACCTTATAAAATATTGCAATATGCAGTGTATCCTTGGAAATACCTTATAATATGACGTAGTATGCTCTGTATCATTGAATATACATTATAATATAATGTAATATGCACTGTATCAATGAAAATTCCTTATAATATATCGTAATATGCAGTCTATCATTGAAAATACGTTATAATATAACGCAATATGCAGTGTATCATTGAAAATACCTTATAATATAATCTAATATGCAGTGTATCATTGAAAATACCTTATAATATAACGCAATATGCAGTGTATCATTCAAAATACCATATTATATAACGTAATATTTCCAGTCTATCATTGCTAATTGCTTATAATATAACATAGTATGCTGTGTATCATTGAAAATACCTTATGATATAACGTAATATGCAATGTATCATTGAAAATACCTTAAAATATAACGTAATATGCAGTGTATCATTGAAAATACCTTATAATGTAATGTAATATGTAGTCTATCATTGAAAAAATCTTATAATATAATCTAATATGCAGTGTATCATTGAAAATATCTTATAATATAATCTAATATGCAGTGTATCATTCAAAATACCTTATAATATAACGTTATATTTGCAGTCTATCATTGAAAATGCCTTATAATATAACGTAATATGCAGTGTATCATGGAAAATACCTTATAAAATATTGCAATATGCAGTGTATCCTTAGAAATACCTTATAATATGACGTAATATGCTGTGTATCATTGAAAATACATTATAATATAATGTAATATGCACGGTATCAATGAAAATACCTTATAATATAACGTAATATGCAGTGTATCATTGAAAATACCTTATAATATAACGTAATATGCAGTGCATCATTGAAAATACCTTATAATGTAATGTAATATGCAGTCTATCATTGAAAATATCTTATAATATAATCTAATATGCAGTGTATCATTCAAAATACCTTATAATATAACGTAATATTTGCAGTGTATCATTGACAATACCTTATAATATAAAGTAATATGCAGTGTATAATTGAAAAAATCTTATAATATAATCTAATATGCAGTGTATCATTCAAAATACCTTATAATATAACGTAATATTTGCAGTGTATCATTGACAATACCTTATAATATAAAGTAATATGCAGTGTATCATTGAAAAAATCTTATAATATAATCTAATATGCAGTGTATCATTCAAAATACCTTATAATATAACGTAATATTTGCAGTCTATCATTGAAAATGCCTTATAATATAACGTAATATGCAGTGTATCATTGATAATACCTTATAATATAACGTAATATGCAGTGTATCATTGAAAATACATTATAATATAACGTAATATGCAGTGTATCATTGAAAATACCTTATAATATAACGCAATATGCAGTGAATCATTCAAAATACCATATTATATAACGTAATATTTCCAGTCTATCATTGAAAATAGCTTATAATATAACATAGTATGCTGTGTATCATTGAAAATACCTTATAATATAACGTAATATGCAGTGTATCATTGAAAATACCTTATAATATAACGTAATATGCAGTGTATCATTGAAAATACCATATTATATAACGTAATATTTGCAGTCTATCATTGAAAATGTCTTATAATATAACATAGTATGCTGTGTATCATTGAAAATACCTTATAATATAACGCAATATGCAGTGTATCATTGAAAATACCTTATAATATAATCTAATATGCAGTGTATCGTTCAAAATACCTTATAATATAACGTAATATTTGCAGTCTATCATTGAAAATGCCTTGTAATATAACGTAATATGCAGTGTATCATTGAAAATACCTTATAATATAACGCAATATGCAGTGTATCATTGAAAATACCTTATAATATAACGTAGTATTTGCAGTCTATCATTGAAAATGTCTTATAATATAACATAGTATGCTGTGTATCATTGAAAATACCTTATAATATAACGTAATATGCAGTGTATCATTCAAAATACCATATTATATAACGTAATATTTGCAGTCTCTCATTGAAAATGGCTTATAATATAACATAGTATGCTGTGTATCATTGAAAATACCTTATAATATAACGTAATATTTGCAGTCTATCATTGAAAATACCTTATAATATAACGCAATATGCAGTGTATCATTCAAAATACCATATTATATAACGTAATAGTTGCAGTCTATCATTGAAAATGCCTTGTAATATAACGTAACATGCAGTGTATCATTGAAAATACCTTATAATGTAATGTAATATGTAGTCTATCATTGAAAAAATCTTATAATATAATCTAATATGCAGTGTATCATTCAAAATACCTTATAATATAACGTAATATTTGCAGTCTATCATTGAAAATGCCTTATAATATAACGTAATATGCAGTGTATCATTGAAAATACCATATTATATAACGTAATATTTGCAGTCTATCATTGAAAATGTCTTATAATATAACATAGTATGCTGTGTATCATTGAAAATACCTTATAATATAACGTAATATTTGCAGTCTATCATTGAAAAAATCTTATAATATAACATAGTATGCTGTGTATCATTGAAAATACCTTATAATATAACGTAATATTTGCAGTCTATCATTGAAAATACCTTATAATATAACGCAATATGCAGTGTATCATTCAAAATACCATATTATATAACGTAATATTTGCAGTCTATCATTGAAAATGCCTTATAATATAACGTAATATGCAGTGTATCATGGAAAATACCTTATAAAATATTGCAATATGCAGTCTATCATTGAAAATGCCTTATAATATAACGTAATATGCAGTGTATCATTGAAAATACCTTATAATATGACGTAGTATGCTGTGTATCATTGAAAATACATTACAATATAATGTAATATGCACTGTATCAATGAAAATTCCTTATAATATAACGTAATATGCAGTGTATCATTGAAAATACCTTATAATATAACGCAATATGCAGTGTATCATTGAAAATACCTTATAATGTAATGTAATATGTAGTCTATCATTGAAAATATCTTATAATATAACGCAATATGCAGTGTATCATTCAAAATACCTTATAATATAACGTAATATTTGCAGTCTATCATTGAAAATGCCTTATAATATAACGTAATATTTGCAGTCTATCATTGAAAATGCCTTATAATATAACGTAATATGCAGTGTATCATGGAAAATACCTTATAATATAACGTAATATGCAATGTATCATTGAAAATACCTTATAATGTAATGTAATATGTGGTCTATCATTGAAAATATCTTATAATATAATGTAATATGCAGTGTATCATTGAAAATACCTTATAATATAACGTAATATGCAATGTATCATTGAAAATACCTTATAATGTAATGTAATATGCAGTGTATCATTCAAAATACCTTATAATATAACGTAATATTTGCAGTCTATCATTGAAAATGGCTTATAATATAACGTAGTATGCTGTGTATCATTGAAAATACCTTATAATATAACGTAGTATGCACTGTATCATTGAAAATGCCTTATAATATAATGTAATATGCAGTGTATCATTGATAATACCTTATAATATAACGTAATATGCAGTGTATCATTGAAAATACCTTATAATATAACGTAATATGCAGTGTATCATTGAAAATACCTTATAATATAACGCAATATGCAGTGTATCGTTCAAAATACCATATTATGTAACGTAATATTTCCAGTCTATCATTGAAAATGGCTTATAATATAACATAGTATGCTGTGTATCATTGAAAATACCTTATAATATAATGTAATATGCAGTGTATCATTGAAAATACCTTATAATATAACGTAATATGCAGTGTATCATTGAAAATACCTTATAATGTAATGTAATATGTAGTCTATCATTGAAAATATCTTATAATATAACGCAATATGCAGTGTATCATTCAAAATACCTTATAATATAACGTAATATTTGCAGTCTATCATTGAAAATGCCTTATAATATAACGTAATATTTGCAGTCTATCATTGAAAATGCCTTATAATATAACGTAATATGCAGTGTATCATGGAAAATACCTTATAAAATATTGCAATATGCAGTGTATCCTTGGAAATACCTTATAATGTAATGTAATATGTAGTCTATCATTGAAAATACCTTATAATATAACGTAATATGCAGTGTATCATTGAAAATACCTTATAATATAATCTAATATGCAGTGTATCATTCAAAATACCTTGTAATATAACGCAATATTTGCAGTCTATCATTGAAAATGGCTTATAATATAACGTAATATGCAGTGTATCATTGAAAATGGCTTATAATATAACATAGTATGCTGTGTATCATTGAAAATACCTTATAATATAATGTAATATGCAGTGTATCATTGAAAATACCTTATAATATAACGCAATATGCAGTGTATCATTGAAAATACCTTATAATGTAATGTAATATGTAGTCTATCATTGAAAATATCTTATAATATAACGCAATATGCAGTGTATCATTCAAAATACCTTATAATATAACGTAATATGCAATGTATCATTGAAAATACCTTATAATGTAATGTAATATGTGGTCTATCATTGAAAATATCTTATAATATAATGTAATATGCAGTGTATCATTGAAAATACCTTATAATATAACGTAATATGCAATGTATCATTGAAAATACCTTATAATGTAATGTAATATGCAGTGTATCATTCAAAATACCTTATAATATAACGTAATATTTGCAGTCTATCATTGAAAATGGCTTATAATATAACGTAGTATGCTGTGTATCATTGAAAATACCTTATAATATAACGTAGTATGCACTGTATCATTGAAAATGCCTTATAATATAATGTAATATGCAGTGTATCATTGATAATACCTTATAATATAACGTAATATGCAGTGTATCATTGATAATACCTTATAATATAACGTAATATGCAGTGTATCATTGAAAATACCTTATAATATAACGCAATATGCAGTGTATCGTTCAAAATACCATATTATGTAACGTAATATTTCCAGTCTATCATTGAAAATGGCTTATAATATAACATAGTATGCTGTGTATCATTGAAAATACCTTATAATATAATGTAATATGCAGTGTATCATTGAAAATACCTTATAATATAACGCAATATGCAGTGTATCATTGAAAATACCTTATAATGTAATGTAATATGTAGTCTATCATTGAAAATATCTTATAATATAACGCAATATGCAGTGTATCATTCAAAATACCTTATAATATAACGTAATATTTGCAGTCTATCATTGAAAATGCCTTATAATATAACGTAATATTTGCAGTCTATCATTGAAAATGCCTTATAATATAACGTAATATGCAGTGTATCATGGAAAATACCTTATAAAATATTGCAATATGCAGTGTATCCTTGGAAATACCTTATAATGTAATGTAATATGTAGTCTATCATTGAAAATACCTTATAATATAACGTAATATGCAGTGTATCATTGAAAATACCTTATAATATAATCTAATATGCAGTGTATCATTCAAAATACCTTGTAATATAACGTAATATTTGCAGTCTATCATTGAAAATGGCTTATAATATAACGTAGTATGCTGTGTATCATTGAAAATACCTTATAATATAACGTAGTATGCACTGTATCATTGAAAATGCCTTATAATATAATGTAATATGCAGTGTATCGTTGATAATACCTTATAATATAACGTAATATGCAGTGTATCATTGAAAATACCTTATAATATAACGTAATATGCAGTGTATCATTGAAAATACCTTATAATATAACGCAATATGCAGTGTATCGTTCAAAATACCATATTATGTAACGTAATATTTCCAGTCTATCATTGAAAATGGCTTATAATATAACATAGTATGCTGTGTATCATTGAACATACCTTATAATATGACGCAATATGCAGTGTATCATTGAAAATACCTTATAATATAATCTAATATGCAGTGTATCATTCAAAATACCTTATAATATAACGTAATATTTGCAGTCTATCATTGAAAATGGCTTATAATATAACGTAATATGCAGTGTATCATTGAAAATGGCTTATAATATAACATAGTATGCTGTGTATCATTGAAAATACCTTATAATATAATGTAATATGCAGTGTATCATTGAAAATACCTTATAATATAACGCAATATGCAGTGTATCATTGAAAATGCCTTATAATATAACGTAATATTTGCAGTCTATCATTGAAAATGCCTTATAATATAACGTAATATGCAGTGTATCATGGAAAATACCTTATAAAATATTGCAATATGCAGTGTATCCTTGGAAATACCTTATAATGTAATGTAATATGTAGTCTATCATTGAAAATACCTTATAATATAACGTAATATGCAATGTATCATTGAAAATACCTTATAATGTAATGTAATATGTGGTCTATCATTGAAAATATCTTATAATATAATGTAATATGCAGTGTATCATTGAAAATACCTTATAATATAACGTAATATGCAATGTATCATTGAAAATACCTTATAATGTAATGTAATATGCAGTGTATCATTCAAAATACCTTATAATATAACGTAATATTTGCAGTCTATCATTGAAAATGGCTTATAATATAACGTAGTATGCTGTGTATCATTGAAAATACCTTATAATATAACGTAGTATGCACTGTATCATTGAAAATGCCTTATAATATAATGTAATATGCAGTGTATCATTGATAATACCTTATAATATAACGTAATATGCAGTGTATCATTGAAAATACCTTATAATATAACGTAATATGCAGTGTATCATTGAAAATACCTTATAATATAACGCAATATGCAGTGTATCGTTCAAAATACCATATTATGTAACGTAATATTTCCAGTCTATCATTGAAAATGGCTTATAATATAACATAGTATGCTGTGTATCATAGAAAATGCCTTATAATATAACGTAATATGCAGTGTATCATTGAAAATACCTTATAATATAATGTAATATGCAGTGTATCATTCATAATACCTTATAATATAACGTAATATGCAGTGTATCATTGAAAATACCTTATAATATAACGTAATATGCAGTGTATCATTGAAAATACCTTATAATATAATCTAATATGCAGTGTATCATTCAAAATACCTTGTAATATAACGTAATATTTGCAGTCTATCATTGAAAATGGCTTATAATATAACGTAGTATGCTGTGTATCATTGAAAATACCTTATAATATAACGTAATATGCACTGTATCATTGAAAATGCCTTATAATATAATGTAATATGCAGTGTATCATTGATAATACCTTATAATATAACGTAATATGCAGTGTATCATTGAAAGCACCTTATAATATAACGTAATATGCAGTGTATCATTGAAAATACCTTATAATATAACGCAATATGCAGTGTATCGTTCAAAATACCATATTATGTAACGTAATATTTCCAGTCTATCATTGAAAATGGCTTATAATATAACATAGTATGCTGTGTATCATTGAAAATACCTTATAATATAATGTAATATGCAGTGTATCATTGAAAATACCTTATAATATAACGCAATATGCAGTGTATCATTGAAAATACCTTATAATGTAATGTAATATGTAGTCTATCATTGAAAATATCTTATAATATAACGCAATATGCAGTGTATCATTCAAAATACCTTATAATATAACGTAATATTTGCAGTCTATCATTGAAAATGCCTTATAATATAACGTAATATTTGCAGTCTATCATTGAAAATGCCTTATAATATAACGTAATATGCAGTGTATCATGGAAAATACCTTATAAAATATTGCAATATGCAGTGTATCCTTGGAAATACCTTATAATGTAATGTAATATGTAGTCTATCATTGAAAATATCTTATAATATAATCTATTATGCAGTGTATCATTCAAAATACCTTATAATATAACGTAATATTTGCAGTCTATCATTGAAAATGCCTTATAATATAACTTAATATTTGCAGTCTATCATTGAAAATGCCTTATAATATAACGTAATATGCAGTGTATCATGGAAAATACCTTATAAAATATTGCAATATGCAGTGTATCCTTGGAAATACCTTATAATGTAATGTAATATGTAGTCTATCATTGAAAATACCTTATAATATAACGTAATATGCAATGTATCATTGAAAATACCTTATAATGTAATGTAATATGTGGTCTATCATTGAAAATATCTTATAATATAACGTAATATGCAATGTATCATTGAAAATACCTTATAATGTAATGTAATATGTAGTCTATCATTGAAAATATCTTATAATATAACGCAATATGCAGTGTATCATTCAAAATACCTTATAATATAACGTAATATTTGCAGTATATCATTGAAAATGCCTTATAATATAACGTAATATTTGCAGTCTATCATTGAAAATGCCTTATAATATAACGTAATATGCAGTGTATCATTGAAAATACCTTATAATATAATGTAATATGCAGTGTATCATTCATAATACCTTATAATATAACGTAATATGCAGTGTATCATTGAAAATACCTTATAATATAACGTAATATGCAGTGTATGATTGAAAATACGTTATAATATAACGCAATATGCAGTGTATCATTGAAAATATCTTATAATATAATCTAATATGCAGTGTATCATTGAAAATACCTTATAATGTAATGTAATATGCAGTCTATCATTGAAAATATCTTATAATATAATCTAATATGCAGTGTATCATTCAAAATACCTTATAATATAACGTAATATGCAGTGTATCATTGAAAATACCTTATAATATATCGCAATATGCAGTGTATCATTCAAAATACCATATTATGTAACGTAATATTTCCAGTCTATCATTGAAAATGGCTTATAATATAACGTAGTATGCTGTGTATCATTGAAAATACCTTATAATGTAATGTAATATGTAGTCTATCATTGAAAATATCTTATAATATAATCTATTATGCAGTGTATCATTCAAAATACCTTATAATATAACGTAATATTTGCAGTCTATTATTGAAAATGCCTTATAATATAACTTAATATTTGCAGTCTATCATTGAAAATGCCTTATAATATAACGTAATATGCAGTGTATCATTGAAAATACCTTATAATATGACGTAGTATGCTGTGTATCATTGAAAATACATTATAATATAATGTAATATGCACTGTATCAATGAAAATTCCTTATAATATAACGTAATATGCAGTGTATCATTGAAAATACCTTGTAATATAACGTAATATGCAGTGTATCATTGAAAATACCTTATAATGTAATGTAATATGCAGTCTATCATTGAATATATCTTATAATATAATCTAATATGCAGTGTATCATTCAAAATACCTTATAATATAACGTAATATGCAGTGTATCATTGAAAATACCTTATAATATAACGTAATATGCAGTGTATCATTGAAAATACCTTATGATATAACGTACTATGCAATGTATCATTGAAAATACCTTAAAATATAACGTAATATGCAGTGTATCATTGAAAATACCTTATAATATGACACAATATGCAGTGTATCATTGAAAATACCTTATAATATAATCTAATATGCAGTGTATCATTCAAAATACCTAATAATATAACGTAATATTTGCAGTCTATCATTGAAAATGGCTTATAATATAACGTAGTATGCTGTGTATCATTGAAAATACCTTATAATATAACGTAGTATGCACTGTATCATTGAAAATACATTATAATATAATGTAATATGCTCTGTATCAATGAAAATTCCTTATAATATAACGTAATATGCAGTGTATCATTGAAAATACCTTATAATATAACGTAATATGCAGTGTATCATTGAAAATACCTTATCATGTAATGTAATATGCAGTCTATCATTGAAAATATCTTATAATATAATCTAATATGCAGTGTATCATTCAAAATACCTTATAATATAACGTAGTATGCACTGTATCATTGAAAATGCCTTATAATATAATGTAATATGCAGTGTATCATTGATAATACCTTATAATATAACGTAATATGCAGTGTATCATTGAAAATACCTTATAATATAACGTAATATTCAGTGTATCATTGAAAATACCTTATAATATAATGCAATATGCAGTGTATCATTCAAAATACCATATTATATAACGTAATATTTCCAGTCTATCATTGAAAATGGCTTATAATATAACGCAATATGCAGTGTATCATTGAAAATACCTTATAATATAATCTAATATGCAGTGTATCGTTCAAAATACCTTATAATATAACGTAATATGCAGTGTATCATTGAAAATACCTTATAATGTAATGTAATATGCAGTCTATCATTGAAAATATCTTATAATATAATCTAATATGCAGTGTATCATTCAAAATACCTTATAATATAACGTAATATTTGCAGTCTATTATTGAAAATGCCTTATAATATAACTTAATATTTGCAGTCTATCATTGAAAATGCCTTATAATATAACGTAATATGCAGTGTATCATTAAAAATACCTTATAATATGACGTAGTATGCTGTGTAGCATTGAAAATACATTATAATATAATGTAATATGCACTGTATCAATGAAAATTCCTTATAATATAACGTAATATGCAGTGTATCATTGAAAATACCTTATAATATAACGTAATATGCAGTGTATCATTGAAAATACCTTATAATGTAATGTAATATGCAGTCTATCATTGAAAATATCTTATAATATAATCTAATATGCAGTGTATCATTCAAAATACCTTATAATATAACGTAATATTTGCAGTCTATTATTGAAAATGCCTTATAATATAACTTAATATTTGCAGTCTATCATTGAAAATGCCTTATAATATAACGTAATATGCAGTGTATCATTGAAAATACCTTATAATATGACGTAGTATGCTGTGTATCATTGAAAATACATTACAATATAATGTAATATGCACTGTATCAATGAAAATTCCTTATAATATAACGTAATATGCAGTGTATCATTGAAAATACCTTATAATATAACGTAATATGCAGTGTATCATTGAAAATACCTTATAATGTAATGTAATATGCAGTCTATCATTGAAAATATCTTATAATATAATCTAATATGCAGTGTATCATTCAAAATACCTTATAATATAACGTAATATGCAGTGTATCATTGAAAATACCTTATAATATAACGTAATATGCAGTGTATCATTGAAAATACCTTATAATATGACGCAATATGCAGTGTATCATTGAAAATACCTTATAATATAATCTAATATGCAGTGTATCATTCAAAATAACTTATAATATAACGTAATATTTGCAGTCTATCATTGAAAATGGCTTATAATATAACGTAGTATGCTCTGTATCATTGAAAATACCTTATAATATAACGTAGTATGCACTGTATCATTGAAAATGCCTTATAATATAATGTAATATGCAGTGTATCATTGATAATACTTTATAATATAACGTAATATGCAGTGTATCATTGAAAATACCTTATAATATAACGTAATATGCAGTGTATCATTGAAAATACCTTATAATATAACGCAATATGCAGTGTATCATTCAAAATACCATATTATATAACGTAATATTTCCAGTCTATCATTGAAAATTGCTTATAATATAACATAGTATGCTGTGTATCATTGAAAATACCTTATAATATAACGTAATATGCAGTGTATCATTGAAAATACGTTATAATATAACGCAATATGCAGTGTATCATTGAAAATACCTTATAAAATAATGCAATATGCAGTGTATCATTGAAAATACCTTATGATATAACGTAATATGCAATGTATCATTGAAAATACCTTAAAATATAACGTAATATGCAGTGTATCATTGAAAATACCTTATAATGTAATGTAATATGTAGTCTATCATTGAAAATATCTTATAATATAATCTATTATGCAGTGTATCATTCAAAATACCTTATAATATAACGTAATATTTGCAGTCTATTATTGAAAATGCCTTATAATATAACTTAATATTTGCAGTCTATCATTGAAAATGCCTTATAATATAACGTAATATGCAGTGTATCATTGAAAATACCTTATAATATGACGTAGTATGCTGTGTAGCATTGAAAATACATTATAATATAATGTAATATGCACTGTATCAATGAAAATTCCTTATAATATAACGTAATATGCAGTGTATCATTGAAAATACCTTATAATATAACGTAATATGCAGTGTATCATTGAAAATACCTTATAATGTAATGTAATATGCAGTCTATCATTGAAAATATCTTATAATATAATCTAATATGCAGTGTATCATTCAAAATACCTTATAATATAACGTAGTATGCACTGTATCATTGAAAATGCCTTATAATATAATGTAATATGCAGTGTATCATTGATAATACCTTATAATATAACGTAATATGCAGTGTATCATTGAAAATACCTTATAATATAACGCAATATGCAGTGTATCATTGAAAATACCTTATAATATAATCTAATATGCAGTGTATCGTTCAAAATACCTTATAATATAACGTAATATTTGCAGTCTATCATTGAAAATGCCATGTAATATAACGTAATATGCAGTGTATCATTTAAAATACCTTATAATATAACGCAATATGCAGTGTATCATTGAAAATACCTTATAATATAACGTAGTATTTGCAGTCTATCATTGAAAATGTCTTATAATATAACATAGTATGCTGTGTATCATTGAAAATACCTTATAATATAACGTAATATGCAGTGTATCATTCAAAATACCATATTATATAACGTAATATTTGCAGTCTCTCATTGAAAATGGCTTATAATATAACATAGTATGCTGTGTATCATTGAAAATACCTTATAATATAACGTAATATTTGCAGTCTATCATTGAAAATACCTTATAATATAACGCAATATGCAGTGTATCATTCAAAATACCATATTATATAACGTAATATTTGCAGTCTATCATTGAAAATGTCTTATAATATAACATAGTATGCTGTGTATCATTGAAAATACCTTATAATATAACGCAATATGCAGTGTATCATTGAAAATACCTTATAATATAACGTAGTATTTGCCGTCTATCATTGAAAATGTCTTATAATATAACATAGTATGCTGTGTATCATTGAAAATACCTTATAATATAACGTAATATTTGCAGTCTATCATTGAAAATACCTTATAATATAACGCAATATGCAGTGTATCATTGAAAATGTCTTATAATATAACATAGTATGCTGTGTATCATTGAAAATACCTTATAATATAACGTAATATGCAGTGTATCATTCAAAATACTATATTATATAACGTAATATTTGCAGTCTCTCATTGAAAATGGCTTATAATATAATGTAATATGCAGTGTATCATTGATAATACCTTATAATATAACGTAATATGCAGTGTATCATTGAAAATACCTTATAATATAACGTAATATGCAGTGTATCATTGAAAATACCTTATAATATAACGTAATATGCAGTGTATCATTGAAAATACGTTATAATATAACGCAATATGCAGTGTATCATTGAAAATACCTTATAATATAATGCAATATGCAGTGTATCATTCAAAATACCATATTATATAACGTAATATTTCCAGTCTATCATTGAAAATGGCTTATAATATAACGCAATATGCAGTGTATCATTGAAAATACCTTATAATATAATCTAATATGCAGTGTATCGTTCAAAATACCTTATAATATAACGTAATATGCAGTGTATCATTGAAAATACCTTATAATGTAATGTAATATGTAGTCTATCATTGAAAATATCTTATAATATAATCTATTATGCAGTGTATCATTCAAAATACCTTATAATATAACGTAATATTTGCAGTCTATTATTGAAAATGCCTTATAATATAACTTAATATTTGCAGTCTATCATTGAAAATGCCTTATAATATAACGTAATATGCAGTGTATCATTGAAAATACCTTATAATATGACGTAGTATGCTGTGTAGCATTGAAAATACATTATAATATAATGTAATATGCACTGTATCAATGAATATTCCTTATAATATAACGTAATATGCAGTGTAACATTGAAAATACCTTATAATATAACGTAATATGCAGTGTATCATTGAAAATACCTTATAATGTAATGTAATATGCAGTCTATCATTGAAAATATCTTATAATATAATCTAATATGCAGTGTATCATTCAAAATACCTTATAATATAACGTAGTATGCACTGTATCATTGAAAATGCCTTATAATATAATGTAATATGCAGTGTATCATTGATAATACCTTATAATATAACGTAATATGCAGTGTATCATTGAAAATACCTTATAATATAACGCAATATGCAGTGTATCATTGAAAATACCTTATAATATAATCTAATATGCAGTGTATCGTTCAAAATACCTTATAATATAACGTAATATTTGCAGTCTATCATTGAAAATGCCATGTAATATAACGTAATATGCAGTGTATCATTTAAAATACCTTATAATATAACGCAATATGCAGTGTATCATTGAAAATACCTTATAATATAACGTAGTATTTGCAGTCTATCATTGAAAATGTCTTATAATATAACATAGTATGCTGTGTATCATTGAAAATACCTTATAATATAACGTAATATGCAGTGTATCATTCAAAATACCATATTATATAACGTAATATTTGCAGTCTCTCATTGAAAATGGATTATAATATAACATAGTATGCTGTGTATCATTGAAAATACCTTATAATATAACGTAATATTTGCAGTCTATCATTGAAAATACCTTATAATATAACGCAATATGCAGTGTATCATTCAAAATACCATATTATATAACGTAATAGTTGCAGTCTATCATTGAAAATGCCTTGTAATATAACGTAACATGCAGTGTATCATTGAAAATACCTTATAATGTAATGTAATATGTAGTCTATCATTGAAAAAATCTTATAATATAATCTAATATGCAGTGTATCATTCAAAATACCTTATAATATAACGTAATATTTGCAGTCTATCATTGAAAATACCTTATAATATAACGCAATATGCAGTGTATCATTGAAAATGTCTTATAATATAACATAGTATGCTGTGTATCATTGAAAATACCTTATAATATAACGTAATATGCAGTGTATCATTCAAAATACTATATTATATAACGTAATATTTGCAGTCTCTCATTGAAAATGGCTTATAATATAACATAGTATGCTGTGTATCATTGAAAATACCTTATAATATAACGTAATATTTGCAGTCTATCATTGAAAATACCTTATAATATAACGCAATATGCAGTGTATCATTGAAAATACCTTATAATATAACGTAGTATTTGCAGTCTATCATTGAAAATGTCTTATAATATAACATAGTATGCTGTGTATCATTGAAAATACCTTATAATATAACGTAATATGCAGTGTATCATTCAAAATACCATATTATATAACGTAATATTTGCAGTCTCTCATTGAAAATGGCTTATAATATAACATAGTATGCTGTGTATCATTGAAAATACCTTATAATATAACGTAATATTTGCAGTCTATCATTGAAAATACCTTATAATATAACGCAATATGCAGTGTATCATTCAAAATACCATATTATATAACGTAATAGTTGCAGTCTATCATTGAAAATGCCTTGTAATATAACGTAACATGCAGTGTATCATTGAAAATACCTTATAATGTAATGTAATATGTAGTCTATCATTGAAAAAATCTTATAATATAATCTAATATGCAGTGTATCATTCAAAATACCTTATAATATAACGTAATATTTGCAGTCTATCATTGAAAATGCCTTATAATATAACGTAATATGCAGTGTATCATTGAAAATACCATATTATATAACGTAATATTTGCAGTCTATCATTGAAAATGTCTTATAATATAACATAGTATGCTGTGTATCATTGAAAATACCTTATAATATAACGTAATATGCAGTGTATCATTGAAAATACCTTATAATATAACGTAGTATTTGCCGTCTATCATTGAAAATGTCTTATAATATAACATAGTATGCTGTGTATCATTGAAAATACCTTATAATATAACGTAATATTTGCAGTCTATCATTGAAAAAATCTTATAATATAATCTAATATGCAGTGTATCATTCAAAATACCTTATAATATAACGTAATATTTGCAGTCTAACATTGAAAATGCCTTATAATATAACGTAATATGCAGTGTATCATTGAAAATACCTTATAATATAACGCAATATGCAGTGTATCATTCAAAATACCATATTATATAACGTAATATTTGCAGTCTATCATTGAAAATGCCTTGTAATATAACGTAATATGCAGTGTATCATTGAAAATACCTTATAATATAACGTAATATGCAGTGTATCATTGAAAATACCATATTATATAACGTAATATTTGCAGTCTATCATTGAAAATGTCTTATAATATAACATAGTATGCTGTGTATCATTGAAAATACCTTATAATATAACGTAATATGCAGTGTATCATTCAAAATACCATATTATATAACGTAATATTTGCAGTCTCTCATTGAAAATGTCTTATAATATAACATAGTATGCTGTGTATCATTGAAAATACCTTATAATATAACGTAATATTTGCAGTCTATCATTGAAAATACCTTATAATATAACGCAATATGCAGTGTATCATTCAAAATACCATATTATATAACGTAATAGTTGCAGTCTATCATTGAAAATGCCTTGTAATATAACGTAACATGCAGTGTATCATTGAAAATACCTTATAATGTAATGTAATATGTAGTCTATCATTGAAAAAATCTTATAATATAATCTAATATGCAGTGTATCATTCAAAATACCTTATAATATAACGTAATATTTGCAGTCTATCATTGAAAATGCCTTATAATATAACGTAATATGCAGTGTATCATTGAAAATACCATATTATATAACGTAATATTTGCAGTCTATCATTGAAAATGTCTTATAATATAACATAGTATGCTGTGTATCATTGAAAATACCTTATAATATAACGCAATATGCAGTGTATCATTGAAAATACCTTATAATATAACGTAGTATTTGCCGTCTATCATTGAAAATGTCTTATAATATAACATAGTATGCTGTGTATCATTGAAAATACCTTATAATATAACGTAATATTTGCAGTCTATCATTGAAAATACCTTATAATATAACGCAATATGCAGTGTATCATTCAAAATACCATATTATATAACGTAATATTTGCAGTCTATCATTGAAAATGCCTTATAATATAACGTAATATGCAGTGTATCATGGAAAATACCTTATAAAATATTGCAATATGCAGTGTATCCTTGGAAATACCTTATAATATGACGTAGTATGCTCTGTATCATTGAATATACATTATAATATAATGTAATATGCACTGTATCAATGAAAATTCCTTATAATATATCGTAATATGCAGTCTATCATTGAAAATACGTTATAATATAACGCAATATGCAGTGTATCATTGAAAATACCTTATAATATAATCTAATATGCAGTGTATCATTGAAAATACCTTATAATATAACGCAATATGCAGTGTATCATTGAAAATACCTTATAATATAATCTAATATGCAGTGTATCGTTCAAAATACCTTATAATATAACGTAATATTTGCAGTCTATCATTGAAAATGCCTTGTAATATAACGTAATATGCAGTGTATCATTGAAAATACCTTACAATATAACGCAATATGCAGTGTATCATTGAAAATACCTTATAATATAACGTAGTATTTGCAGTCTATCATTGAAAATGTCTTATAATATAACATAGTATGCTGTGTATCATTGAAAATACCTTATAATATAACGCAATATGCAGTGTATCATTGAAAATACCTTATAATATAATCTAATATGCAGTGTATCGTTCAAAATACCTTATAATATAACGTAATATTTGCAGTCTATCATTGAAAATGCCTTGTAATATAACGTAATATGCAGTGTATCATTGAAAATACCTTATAATATAACGCAATATGCAGTGTATCATTGAAAATACCTTATAATATAACGTAGTATTTGCAGTCTATCATTGAAAATGTCTTATAATATAACATAGTATGCTGTGTATCATTGAAAATACCTTATAATATAACGTAATATGCAGTGTATCATTCAAAATACCATATTATATAACGTAATATTTGCAGTCTATCATTGAAAATGGCTTATAATATAACATAGTATGCTGTGTATCATTGAAAATACCTTATAATATAACGTAATATTTGCAGTCTATCATTGAAAATACCTTATAATATAACGCAATATGCAGTGTATCATTCAAAATACCATATTATATAACGTAATAGTTGCAGTCTATCATTGAAAATGCCTTGTAATATAACGTAACATGCAGTGTATCATTGAAAATACCTTATAATGTAATGTAATATGTAGTCTATCATTGAAAAAATCTTATAATATAATCTAATATGCAGTGTATCATTCAAAATACCTTATAATATAACGTAATATTTGCAGTCTATCATTGAAAATGCCTTATAATATAACGTAATATGCAGTGTATCATTGAAAATACCATATTATATAACGTAATATTTGCAGTCTATCATTGAAAATGTCTTATAATATAACATAGTATGCTGTGTATCATTGAAAATACCTTATAATATAACGCAATATGCAGTGTATCATTGAAAATACCTTATAATATAACGTAGTATTTGCCGTCTATCATTGAAAATGTCTTATAATATAACATAGTATGCTGTGTATCATTGAAAATACCTTATAATATAACGTAATATTTGCAGTCTATCATTGAAAAAATCTTATAATATAATCTAATATGCAGTGTATCATTCAAAATACCTTATAATATAACGTAATATTTGCAGTCTAACATTGAAAATGCCTTATAATATAACGTAATATGCAGTGTATCATTGAAAATACCTTATAATATAACGCAATATGCAGTGTATCATTCAAAATACCATATTATATAACGTAATATTTGCAGTCTATCATTGAAAATGCCTTGTAATATAACGTAATATGCAGTGTATCATTGAAAATACCTTATAATATAACGTAATATGCAGTGTATCATTGAAAATACCATATTATATAACGTAATATTTGCAGTCTATCATTGAAAATGTCTTATAATATAACATAGTATGCTGTGTATCATTGAAAATACCTTATAATATAACGTAATATGCAGTGTATCATTCAAAATACCATATTATATAACGTAATATTTGCAGTCTCTCATTGAAAATGGCTTATAATATAACATAGTATGCTGTGTATCATTGAAAATACCTTATAATATAACGTAATATTTGCAGTCTATCATTGAAAATACCTTATAATATAACGCAATATGCAGTGTATCATTCAAAATACCATATTATATAACGTAATAGTTGCAGTCTATCATTGAAAATGCCTTGTAATATAACGTAACATGCAGTGTATCATTGAAAATACCTTATAATGTAATGTAATATGTAGTCTATCATTGAAAAAATCTTATAATATAATCTAATATGCAGTGTATCATTCAAAATACCTTATAATATAACGTAATATTTGCAGTCTATCATTGAAAATGCCTTATAATATAACGTAATATGCAGTGTATCATTGAAAATACCATATTATATAACGTAATATTTGCAGTCTATCATTGAAAATGTCTTATAATATAACATAGTATGCTGTGTATCATTGAAAATACCTTATAATATAACGCAATATGCAGTGTATCATTGAAAATACCTTATAATATAACGTAGTATTTGCCGTCTATCATTGAAAATGTCTTATAATATAACATAGTATGCTGTGTATCATTGAAAATACCTTATAATATAACGTAATATTTGCAGTCTATCATTGAAAATACCTTATAATATAACGCAATATGCAGTGTATCATTCAAAATACCATATTATATAACGTAATATTTGCAGTCTATCATTGAAAATGCCTTATAATATAACGTAATATGCAGTGTATCATGGAAAATACCTTATAAAATATTGCAATATGCAGTGTATCCTTGGAAATACCTTATAATATGACGTAGTATGCTCTGTATCATTGAATATACATTATAATATAATGTAATATGCACTGTATCAATGAAAATTCCTTATAATATATCGTAATATGCAGTCTATCATTGAAAATACGTTATAATATAACGCAATATGCAGTGTATCATTGAAAATACCTTATAATATAATCTAATATGCAGTGTATCATTGAAAATACCTTATAATATAACGCAATATGCAGTGTATCATTCAAAATACCATATTATATAACGTAATATGCAGTGTATCATTGAAAATACCTTATAATATAACGTAATATGCAGTGTATCATTGAAAATACCTTATAATGTAATGTAATATGTAGTCTATCATTGAAAATATCTTATAATATAATCTAATATGCAGTGTATCATTCAAAATACCTTATAATATAACGTAATATTTGCAGTCTATTATTGAAAATGCCTTATAATATAACTTAATATTTGCAGTCTATCATTGAAAATGCCTTATAATATAACGTAATATGCAGTGTATCATTGAAAATACCTTATAATATGACGTAGTATGCTGTGTATCATTGAAAATACATTATAATATAATGCAATATGCACTGTATCAATGAAAATTCCTTATAATATAACGTAATATGCAGTGTATCATTGAAAATACCTTATAAAATAATGCAATATGCAGTGTATCATTGAAAATACCTTATGATATAACGTAATATGCAATGTATCATTGAAAATACCTTATAATATAACGTAATATTTGTAGTCTATCATTGAAAATGGCTTATAATATAACGTAGTATGCTGTGTATCATTGAAAATACCTTATAATATAACGTAATATGCAATGTATCATTGAAAATACCTTAAAATATAACGTAATATGCAGTGCATCATTGAAAATACGTTATAATATAACGCAATATGCAGTGTATCATTGAAAATAACTTATAAAATAATGCAATATGCAGTGTATCATTGAAAATACCTTATGATATAACGTAATATGCAATGTATCATTGAAAATACCTTAAAATATAACGTAATATGCAGTGTATCATTGAAAATACCTTATAATGTAATGTAATATGTAGTCTACCATTGAAAAAATCTTATAATATAATCTAATATGCAATGTATCATTGAAAATATCTTATAATATAATCTAATATGCAGTGTATCATTCAAAATACCTTATAATATAACGTTATATTTGCAGTCTATCATTGAAAATGCCTTATAATATAACGTAATATGCAGTGTATCATGGAAAATACCTTATAAAATATTGCAATATGCAGTGTATCCTTAGAAATACCTTATAATATGACGTAATATGCTGTGTATCATTGAAAATACATTATAATATAATGTAATATGCACTGTATCAATGAAAATACCTTATAATATATCGTAATATGCAGTCTATCATTGAAAATACGTTATAATATAACGCAATATGCAGTGTATCATTGAAAATACCTTATAATATAATCTAATATGCAGTGTATCATTGAAAATACCTTATAATATAACGCAATATGCAGTGTATCATTCAAAATACCATATTATATAACGTAATATGCAGTGTATCATTGAAAATACCTTATAATATAACGTAATATGCAGTGTATCATTGAAAATACCTTATAATGTAATGTAATATGTAGTCTATCATTGAAAATATCTTATAATATAATCTATTATGCAGTGTGTCATTCAAAATACCTTATAATATAACGTAATATTTGCAGTCTATTATTGAAAATGCCTTATAATATAACTTAATATTTGCAGTCTATCATTGAAAATGCCTTATAATATAACGTAATATGCAGTGTATCATTGAAAATACCTTATAATATGACGTAGTATGCTGTGTATCATTGAAAATACATTATAATATAATGCAATATGCACTGTATCAATGAAAATTCCTTATAATATAACGTAATATGCAGTGTATCATTGAAAATACCTTATAAAATAATGCAATATGCAGTGTATCATTGAAAATACCTTATGATATAACGTAATATGCAATGTATCATTGAAAATACCTTATAATATAACGTAATATTTGTAGTCTATCATTGAAAATGGCTTATAATATAACGTAGTATGCTGTGTATCATTGAAAATATCTTATAATATAACGTAATATGCAATGTATCATTGAAAATACCTTAAAATATAACGTAATATGCAGTGCATCATTGAAAATACGTTATAATATAACGCAATATGCAGTGTATCATTGAAAATAACTTATAAAATAATGCAATATGCAGTGTATCATTGAAAATACCTTATGATATAATGTAATATGCAATGTATCATTGAAAATACCTTAAAATATAACGTAATATGCAGTGTATCATTGAAAATACCTTATAATGTAATGTAATATGTAGTCTACCATTGAAAAAATCTTATAATATAATCTAATATGCAATGTATCATTGAAAATATCTTATAATATAATCTAATATGCAGTGTATCATTCAAAATACCTTATAATATAACGTTATATTTGCAGTCTATCATTGAAAATGCCTTATAATATAACGTAATATGCAGTGTATCATGGAAAATACCTTATAAAATATTGCAATATGCAGTGTATCCTTAGAAATACCTTATAATATGACGTAATATGCTGTGTATCATTGAAAATACATTATAATATAATGTAATATGCACTGTATCAATGAAAATACCTTATAATATAACGTAATATGCAGTGTATCATTGAAAATACCTTATGATATAACGTAATATGCAATGTATCATTGAAAATACCTTATAATATAACGTAATATTTGTAGTCTATCATTGAAAATGGCTTATAATATAACGTAGTATGCTGTGTATCATTGAAAATACCTTATAATATAACGTAATATGCAATGTATCATTGAAAATACCTTAAAATATAACGTAATATGCAGTGCATCATTGAAAATACGTTATAATATAACGCAATATGCAGTGTATCATTGAAAATAACTTATAAAATAATGCAATATGCAGTGTATCATTGAAAATACCTTATGATATAACGTAATATGCAATGTATCATTGAAAATACCTTAAAATATAACGTAATATGCAGTGTATCATTGAAAATACCTTATAATGTAATGTCATATGTAGTCTACCATTGAAAAAATCTTATAATATAATCTAATATGCAATGTATCATTGAAAATATCTTATAATATAATCTAATATGCAGTGTATCATTCAAAATACCTTATAATATAACGTTATATTTGCAGTCTATCATTGAAAATGCCTTATAATATAACGTAATATGCAGTGTATCATGGAAAATACCTTATAAAATATTGCAATATGCAGTGTATCCTTAGAAATACCTTATAATATGACGTAATATGCTGTGTATCATTGAAAATACATTATAATATAATGTAATATGCACTGTATCAATGAAAATACCTTATAATATAACGTAATATGCAGTGTATCATTGAAAATACCTTATAATATAACGTAATATGCAGTGCATCATTGAAAATACCTTATAATGTAATGTAATATGCAGTCTACCATTGAAAATATCTTATAATATAACGTAATATGCAGTGTATCATGGAAAATACCTTATAAAATATTGCAATATGCAGTGTATCCTTGGAAATACCTTATAATATGACGTAGTATGCTCTGTATCATTAAATATACATTATAATATAATGTAATATGCACTGTATCAATGAAAATTCCTTATAATATATCGTAATATGCAGTCTATCATTGAAAATACGTTATAATATAACGCAATATGCAGTGTATCATTGAAAATACCTTATAATATAATCTAATATGCAGTGTATCATTGAAAATACCTTATAATATAACGCAATATGCAGTGTATCATTCAAAATACCATATTATATAACGTAATATGCAGTGTATCATTGAAAATACCTTATAATATAACGTAATATGCAGTGTATCATTGAAAATACCTTATAATGTAATGTAATATGTAGTCTATCATTGAAAATATCTTATAATATAATCTATTATGCAGTGTATCATTCAAAATACCTTATAATATAACGTAATATTTGCAGTCTATTATTGAAAATGCCTTATAATATAACTTAATATTTGCAGTCTATCATTGAAAATGCCTTATAATATAACGTAATATGCAGTGTATCATTGAAAATACCTTATAATATGACGTAGTATGCTGTGTATCATTGAAAATACATTATAATATAATGCAATATGCACTGTATCAATGAAAATTCCTTATAATATAACGTAATATGCAGTGTATCATTGAAAATACCTTATAAAATAATGCAATGTGCAGTGTATCATTGAAAATACCTTATGATATAACGTAATATGCAATGTATCATTGAAAATACCTTATAATATAACGTAATATTTGCAGTCTATCATTGAAAATGGCTTATAATATAACGTAGTATGCTGTGTATCATTGAAAATACCTTATAATATAACGTAATATGCAATGTATCATTGAAAATACCTTAAAATATAACGTAATATGCAGTGCATCATTGAAAATACGTTATAATATAACGCAATATGCAGTGTATCATTGAAAATAACTTATAAAATAATGCAATATGCAGTGTATCATTGAAAATACCTTATGATATAACGTAATATGCAATGTATCATTGAAAATACCTTAAAATATAACGTAATATGCAGTGTATCATTGAAAATACCTTATAATGTAATGTAATATGTAGTCTACCATTGAAAAAATCTTATAATATAATCTAATATGCAGTGTATCATTGAAAATATCTTATAATATAATCTAATATGCAGTGTATCATTCAAAATACCTTATAATATAACGTTATATTTGCAGTCTATCATTGAAAATGCCTTATAATATAACGTAATATGCAGTGTATCATGGAAAATACCTTATAAAATATTGCAATATGCAGTGTATCCTTAGAAATACCTTATAATATGACGTAATATGCTGTGTATCATTGAAAATACATTATAATATAATGTAATATGCACTGTATCAATGAAAATACCTTATAATATAACGTAATATGCAGTGTATCATTGAAAATACCTTATAATATAACGTAATATGCAGTGCATCATTGAAAATACCTTATAATGTAATGTAATATGCAGTCTACCATTGAAAATATCTTATAATATAATCTAATATGCAGTGTATCATTCAAAATACCTTATAATATAACGTAATATTTGCAGTGTATCATTGACAATACCTTATAATATAAAGTAATATGCAGTGTATAATTGAAAAAATCTTATAATATAATCTAATATGCAGTGTATCATTCAAAATACCTTATAATATAACGTAATATTTGCAGTGTATCATTGACAATACCTTATAATATAAAGTAATATGCAGTGTATCATTGAAAAAATCTTATAATATAATCTAATATGCAGTGTATCATTGAAAATACCTTAAAATATAACGTAATATGCAGTGTATCATTGAAAATACCTTATAATGTAATGTAATATGTAGTCTACCATTGAAAAAATCTTATAATATAATCTAATATGCAATGTATCATTGAAAATATCTTATAATATAATCTAATATGCAGTGTATCATTCAAAATACCTTATAATATAACGTTATATTTGCAGTCTATCATTGAAAATGCCTTATAATATAACGTAATATGCAGTGTATCATGGAAAATACCTTATAAAATATTGCAATATGCAGTGTATCCTTAGAAATACCTTATAATATGACGTAATATGCTGTGTATCATTGAAAATACATTATAATATAATGTAATATGCACTGTATCAATGAAAATACCTTATAATATAACGTAATATGCAGTGTATCATTGAAAATACCTTATAATATAACGTAATATGCAGTGCATCATTGAAAATACCTTATAATGTAATGTAATATGCAGTCTACCATTGAAAATATCTTATAATATAACGTAATATGCAGTGTATCATGGAAAATACCTTATAAAATATTGCAATATGCAGTGTATCCTTGGAAATACCTTATAATATGACGTAGTATGCTCTGTATCATTAAATATACATTATAATATAATGTAATATGCACTGTATCAATGAAAATTCCTTATAATATATCGTAATATGCAGTGTATCATTGAAAATACCTTATAATATAACGCAATATGCAGTGTATCATTCAAAATACCATATTATATAACGTAATATGCAGTGTATCATTGAAAATACCTTATAATATAACGTAATATGCAGTGTATCATTGAAAATACCTTATAATGTAATGTAATATGTAGTCTATCATTGAAAATATCTTATAATATAATCTATTATGCAGTGTATCATTCAAAATACCTTATAATATAACGTAATATTTGCAGTCTATTATTGAAAATGCCTTATAATATAACTTAATATTTGCAGTCTATCATTGAAAATGCCTTATAATATAACGTAATATGCAGTGTATCATTGAAAATACCTTATAATATGACGTAGTATGCTGTGTATCATTGAAAATACATTATAATATAATGCAATATGCACTGTATCAATGAAAATTCCTTATAATATAACGTAATATGCAGTGTATCATTGAAAATACCTTATAAAATAATGCAATATGCAGTGTATCATTGAAAATACCTTATGATATAACGTAATATGCAATGTATCATTGAAAATACCTTATAATATAACGTAATATTTGCAGTCTATCATTGAAAATGGCTTATAATATAACGTAGTATGCTGTGTATCATTGAAAATACCTTATAATATAACGTAATATGCAATGTATCATTGAAAATACCTTAAAATATAACGTAATATGCAGTGCATCATTGAAAATACGTTATAATATAACGCAATATGCAGTGTATCATTGAAAATAACTTATAAAATAATGCAATATGCAGTGTATCATTGAAAATACCTTATGATATAACGTAATATGCAATGTATCATTGAAAATACCTTAAAATATAACGTAATATGCAGTGTATCATTGAAAATACCTTATAATGTAATGTAATATGTAGTCTACCATTGAAAAAATCTTATAATATAATCTAATATGCAGTGTATCATTGAAAATATCTTATAATATAATCTAATATGCAGTGTATCATTCAAAATACCTTATAATATAACGTTATATTTGCAGTCTATCATTGAAAATGCCTTATAATATAACGTAATATGCAGTGTATCATGGAAAATACCTTATAAAATATTGCAATATGCAGTGTATCCTTAGAAATACCTTATAATATGACGTAATATGCTGTGTATCATTGAAAATACATTATAATATAATGTAATATGCACTGTATCAATGAAAATACCTTATAATATAACGTAATAGGCAGTGTATCATTGAAAATACCTTATAATATAACGTAATATGCAGTGCATCATTGAAAATACCTTATAATGTAATGTAATATGCAGTCTACCATTGAAAATATCTTATAATATAATCTAATATGCAGTGTATCATTCAAAATACCTTATAATATAACGTAATATTTGCAGTGTATCATTGACAATACCTTATAATATAAAGTAATATGCAGTGTATAATTGAAAAAATCTTATAATATAATCTAATATGCAGTGTATCATTCAAAATACCTTATAATATAACGTAATATTTGCAGTGTATCATTGACAATACCTTATAATATAAAGTAATATGCAGTGTATCATTGAAAAAATCTTATAATATAATCTAATATGCAGTGTATCATTCTAAATACCTTATAATATAACGTAATATTTGCAGTCTATCATTGAAAATGCCTTGTAATATAACGTAACATGCAGTGTATCATTGAAAATACCTTATAATGTAATGTAATATGTAGTCTATCATTGAAAAAATCTTATAATATAATCTAATATGCAGTGTATCATTCAAAATACTATATTATATAACGTAATATTTGCAGTCTCTCATTGAAAATGGCTTATAATATAACATAGTATGCTGTGTATCATTGAAAATACTTTATAATATAACGTAATATTTGCAGTCTATCATTGAAAATACCTTATAATATAACGCAATATGCAGTGTATCATTCAAAATACCATATTATATAACGTAATATTTGCAGTCTATCATTGAAAATGCCTTATAATATAACGTAATATGCAGTGTATCATGGAAAATACCTTATAAAATATTGCAATATGCAGTGTATCCTTGGAAATACCTTATAATATGACGTAGTATGCTCTGTATCATTGAATATACATTATAATATAATGTAATATGCACTGTATCAATGAAAATTCCTTATAATATATCGTAATATGCAGTCTATCATTGAAAATACGTTATAATATAATCTAATATGCTGTGTATCGTTCAAAATACCTTATAATATAACGTAATATTTGCAGTCTATCATTGAAAATGGCTTATAATATAACGTAATATGCAGTGTATCATTGAAAATACCTTATAATATAACGTAATATGCAGTGTATCATTGAAAATACCTTATAATGTAATGTAATATGTAGTCTATCATTGAAAATATCTTATAATATAATCTATTATGCAGTGTATCATTCAAAATACCTTATAATATAACGTAATATTTGCAGTCTATTATTGAAAATGCCTTATAATATAACTTAATATTTGCAGTCTATCATTGAAAATGCCTTATAATATAACGTAATATGCAGTGTATCATTCAAAATACCATATTATGTAACGTAATATTTCCAGTCTATCATTGAAAATGGCTTATAATATAACATAGTATGCTGTGTATCATTGAAAATACCTTATAATATAACGTAATATGCAGTGTATCATTGAAAATACCTTATAATGTAATGTAATATGTAGTCTATCATTGAAAATATCTTATAATATAATCTATTATGCAGTGTATCATTCAAAATACCTTATAATATAACGTAATATTTGCAGTCTATTATTGAAAATGCCTTATAATATAACTTAATATTTGCAGTCTATCATTGAAAATGCCTTATAATATGACGTAGTATGCTGTGTATCATTGAAAATACATTATAATATAATGCAATATGCACTGTATCATTGAAAATGTCTTATAATATAACATAGTATGCTGTGTATCATTGAAAATACCTTATAATATAACGTAATATGCAGTGTATCATTCAAAATACTATATTATATAACGTAATATTTGCAGTCTCTCATTGAAAATGGCTTATAATATAACATAGTATGCTGTGTATCATTGAAAATACCTTATAATATAACGTAATATTTGCAGTCTATCATTGAAAATACCTTATAATATAACGCAATATGCAGTGTATCATTCAAAATACCATATTATATAACGTAATATTTGCAGTCTATCATTGAAAATGCCTTATAATATAACGTAATATGCAGTGTATCCTTGGAAATACCTTATAATATGACGTAGTATGCTCTGTATCATTGAATATACATTATAATATAATGTAATATGCACTGTATCAATGAAAATTCCTTATAATATATCGTAATATGCAGTCTATCATTGAAAATACGTTATAATATAACGCAATATGCAGTGTATCATTGAAAATACCTTATAATATAATCTAATATGCTGTGTATCGTTCAAAATACCTTATAATATAACGTAATATTTGCAGTCTATCATTGAAAATGGCTTATAATATAACGTAATATGCAGTGTATCATTGAAAATACCTTATAATATAACGTAATATGCAGTGTATCATTGAAAATACCTTATAATGTAATGTAATATGTAGTCTATCATTGAAAATATCTTATAATATAATCTATTATGCAGTGTATCATTCAAAATACCTTATAATATAACGTAATATTTGCAGTCTATTATTGAAAATGCCTTATAATATAACTTAATATTTGCAGTCTATCATTGAAAATGCCTTATAATATAACGTAATATGCAGTGTATCATTCAAAATACCATATTATGTAACGTAATATTTCCAGTCTATCATTGAAAATGGCTTATAATATAACATAGTATGCTGTGTATCATTGAAAATACCTTATAATATAACGTAATATGCAGTGTATCATTGAAAATACCTTATAATGTAATGTAATATGTAGTCTATCATTGAAAATATCTTATAATATAATCTATTATGCAGTGTATCATTCAAAATACCTTATAATATAACGTAATATTTGCAGTCTATTATTGAAAATGCCTTATAATATAACTTAATATTTGCAGTCTATCATTGAAAATGCCTTATAATATGACGTAGTATGCTGTGTATCATTGAAAATACATTATAATATAATGCAATATGCACTGTATCAATGAAAATTCCTTATAATATAACGTAATATGCAGTGTATCATTGAAAATACCTTATAATATTACGTAATATGCAGTGTATCATTGAAAATACCTTATAATGTAATGTAATATGCAGTCTATCATTGAAAATATCTTATAATATAATATAATATGCAGTGAATCATTCAAAATACCTTATAATATAACGTAATATGCAGTGTATCATTGAAAATACGTTATAATATGACGTAGTATGCTGTGTATCATTGAAAATACATTATAATATAACGTAATATGCAGTGTATCATTGAAAATACCTTATAATATAACGTAATATGCAGTGTATCATTGAAAATACCTTATAATATAACGTAATATGCAGTGTATCATTGAAAATACCTTATAATATAACGTAATATGCAATGTATCATTGAAAATACGTTATAATATAACGCAATATTCAGTGTATCATTGAAAATACCTTATAATATAACGTAATATGCAGTGTATCATTGAAAATACCTTATAATATAATGCAATATGCAGTGTATCATTCAAAATACCATATTATATAACGTAATATTTCCAGTCTATCATTGAAAATGGCTTATAATATAACGCAATATGCAGAGTATCATTGAAAATACCTTATAATATAATCTAATATGCAGTGTATCGTTCAAAATACCTTATAATATAACGTAATATTTGCAGTCTATCATTGAAAATGGCTTATAATATAACGTAATATGCAGTGTATCATTGAAAATACCTTATAATATAACGTAATATGCAGTGTATCATTGAAAATACCTTATAATGTAATGTAATATGTAGTCTATCATTGAAAATATCTTATAATATAATCTATTATGCAGTGTATCATTCAAAATACCTTATAATATAACGTAATATTTGCAGTCTATTATTGAAAATGCCTTATAATATAACTTAATATTTGCAGTCTATCATTGAAAATGCCTTATAATATAATGTAATATGCAGTGTATCATTGATAATACCTTATAATATAACGTAATATGCAGTGTATCATTCAAAATACCTTATAATATAACGTAATATGCAGTGTATCATTGAAAATACCTTATAAAATAATGCAATAAGCAGTGTATCATTGAAAATACCTTATGATATAACGTAATATGCAATGTATCATTGAAAATACCTTAAAATATAACGTAATATGCAGTGCATCATTGAAAATACGTTATAATATAACGCAATATGCAGTGTATCATTGAAAATACCTTATAAAATAATGCAATATGCAGTGTATCATTGAAAATACCTTATGATATAACGTAATATGCAATGTATCATTGAAAATACCTTAAAATATAACGTAATATGCAGTGTATCATTGAAAATACCTTATAATGTAATGTAATATGTAGTCTATCATTGAAAAAATCTTATAATATAATCTAATATGCAGTGTATCATTGAAAATATCTTATAATATAATCTAATATGCAGTGTATCATTCAAAATACCTTATAATATAACGTTATATTTGCAGTCTATCATTGAAAATGCCTTATAATATAACGTAATATGCAGTGTATCATGGAAAATACCTTATAAAATATTGCAATATGCAGTGTATCCTTAGAAATACCTTATAATATGACGTAATATGCTGTGTATCATTGAAAATACATTATAATATAATGTAATATGCACTGTATCAATGAAAATACCTTATAATATAACGTAATATGCAGTGTATCATTGAAAATACCTTATAATATAACGTAATATGCAGTGCATCATTGAAAATACCTTATAATGTAATGTAATATGCAGTCTATCATTGAAAATATCTTATAATATAATCTAATATGCAGTGTATCATTCAAAATACCTTATAATATAACGTAATATTTGCAGTGTATCATTGACAATACCTTATAATATAAAGTAATATGCAGTGTATAATTGAAAAAATCTTATAATATAATCTAATATGCAGTGTATCATTCAAAATACCTTATAATATAACGTAATATTTGCAGTGTATCATTGACAATACCTTATAATATAAAGTAATATGCAGTGTATCATTGAAAAAATCTTATAATATAATCTAATATGCAGTGTATCATTCTAAATACCTTATAATATAACGTAATATTTGCAGTCTATCATTGAAAATGCCTTATAATATAACGTAATATGCAGTGTATCATTGATAATACCTTATAATATAACGTAATATGCAGTGTATCATTGAAAATACCTTATAATATAACGTAATATGCAGTGTATCATTGAAAATACCTTATAATATAACGCAATATGCAGTGAATCATTCAAAATACCATATTATATAACGTAATATTTCCAGTCTATCATTGAAAATAGCTTATAATATAACATAGTATGCTGTGTATCATTGAAAATACCTTATAATATAACGTAATATGCAGTGTATCATTGAAAATACCTTATAATATAACGTAATATGCAGTGTATCATTGAAAATACCATATTATATAACGTAATATTTGCAGTCTATCATTGAAAATGTCTTATAATATAACATAGTATGCTGTGTATCATTGAAAATACCTTATAATATAACGCAATATGCAGTGTATCATTGAAAATACCTTATAATATAATCTAATATGCAGTGTATCGTTCAAAATACCTTATAATATAACGTAATATTTGCAGTCTATCATTGAAAATGCCTTGTAATATAACGTAATATGCAGTGTATCATTGAAAATACCTTATAAAATAACGCAATATGCAGTGTATCATTGAAAATACCTTATAATATAACGTAATATTTGCAGTCTATCATTGAAAATGCCTTGTAATATAACGTAATATGCAGTGTATCATTGAAAATACCTTATAATATAACGTAATAGGCAGTGTATCATTGAAAATACCTTATAATGTAATGTAATATGTAGTCTATCATTGAAAAAATCTTATAATATAATCTAATATGCAGTGTATCATTGAAAATATCTTATAATATAATCTAATATGCAGTGTATCATTGCAAATATCTTATAATATAATCTAATATGCAGTGTATCATTCAAAATACCTTATAATATAACGTAATATTTGCAGTCTATCATTGAAAATGCCTTATAATATAACGTAATATGCAGTGTATCATTGAAAATACCATATTATATAACGTAATATTTGCAGTCTATCATTGAAAATGTCTTATAATATAACGCAATATGCAGTGTATCATTGAAAATACCTTATAAAATAACGTAGTATTTGCAGTCTATCATTGAAAATGTCTTATAATATAACATAGTATACTGTGTATCATTGAAAATACCTTATAATATAACGTAATATGCAGTGTATCATTCAAAATACCATATTATATAACGTAATATTTGCAGTCTCTCATTGATAATGGCTTATAATATAACATAGTATGCTGTGTATCATTGAAAATACCTTATAATATAACGTAATATTTACAGTCTATCATTGAAAATGCCTTATAATATAACATAGTATGCTGTGTATCATTGAAAATACCTTATAATATAACGTAATATGCAGTGTATCATTGAAAATACCTTATAAAATAATGCAATATGCAGTGTATCATTGCAAATATCTTATAATATAATCTAATATGCAGGGTATCATTCAAAATACCTTATAATATAACGTAATATTTGCAGTCTATCATTGAAAATGCCTTATAATATAACATAGTATGCTGTGTATCATTGAAAATACCTTATAATATAACGTAATATGCAGTGTATCATTGAAAATACCTTATAATGTAATGTAATATGTAGTCTATCATTGAAAAAATCTTATAATATAATCTAATATGCAGTCTATCATTGAAAATACCTTATGATATAACGTAATATGCAGTGTTTCATTGAAAAAAACCTTATAATATAACGTTATATGCAGTGTATCATTGCAAATATCTTATAATATAATCTAATATGCAGTGTATCATTGCAAATATCTTATAATATAATCTAATATGCAGTGTATCATTCAAAATACCTTATAATATAACGTAATATTTGCAGTCTATCATTGAAAATGCCTTATAATATAACGTAATATGCAGTGTATCATTGAAAATACCATATTATATAACGTAATATTTGCAGTCTATCATTGAAAATGCCTTGTAATATAACGTAATATGCAGTGTATCATTGAAAATACCTTATAATATAACGTAATAGGCAGTGTATCATTGAAAATACCTTATAATGTAATGTAATATGTAGTCTATCATTGAAAAAATCTTATAATATAATCTAATATGCAGTGTATCATTGAAAATACCTTATGATATAACGTAATATGCAGTGTTTCATTGAAAAAAACCTTATAATATAACGTAATATGCAGTGTATCATTGCAAATATCTTATAATATAATCTAATATGCAGTGTATCATTGCAAATATCTTATAATATAATCTAATATGCAGTGTATCATTCAAAATACCTTATAATATAACGTAATATTTGCAGTGTATCATTGAAAATACCATATTATATAACGTAATATTTGCAGTCTATCATTGAAAATGGCTTGTAATATAACGTAATATGCAGTGTATCATTGAAAATACCTTATAATATAACGTAATATGCAGTGTATCATTGAAAATACCTTATAATGTAATGTAATATGTAGTCTATCATTGAAAAAATCTTATAATATAATCTAATATGCAGTGTATCATTGAAAATACCTTATGATATAACGTAATATGCAGTGTTTCATTGAAAAAAACCTTATAATATAACGTAATATGCAGTGTATCTTGGAAAATACCTTATAAAGTAATGCAATATGCAGTGTATCCTTGAAAATACCTTTTAAAATAATGCAATATGCAGTGTATCATTGAAAATACCTTATAATATGACGTAGTATGCTGTGTATCATTGAAAATACATTATAATGTAATGTAATATGCAGTGTATCATTGAAAATACCTTATAATATAACGTAATATGCAGTGTATCATTCAAAATACCATATTATATAACGAAATATTTGCAGTCTCTCATTGAAAATGGCTTATAATATAACATAGTATGCTGTGTATCACTGAAAATACCTTATAATACAACGTAATATTTGCAGTCTATCATTGAAAATACCTTATAATATAACGCAATATGCAGTGTATCATTCAAAATACCATATTATATAACGTAATATTTGCAGTCTATCATTGGAAATGCCTTGTAATATAACGTAACATGCAGTGTATCATTGAAAATACCTTATAATGTAATGTAATATGTAGTGTATCATTGAAAATACCTTATAATGTAATGTAATATGCAGTCTATCATTGAAAATATCTTATAATATAATCTAATATGCAGTGTATCATTCAAAATACCTTATAATATAACGTAATATGCAGTGTATCATTGAAAAAATCTTATAATATAATCTAATATGCAGTGTATCGTTCAAAATACCTTATAATATAACGTAATATTTGCAGTCTATCATTGAAAATGCCTTATAATATAACGTAATATGCAGTGTATCATTGAAAATACCATATTATATAACGTAATATTTGCAGTCTATCATTGAAAATGTCTTATAATATAACATAGTATGCTGTGTATCATTGAAAATACCTTATAATATAACGTAATATTTGCAGTCTATCATTGAAAATACCTTATAATATAACGCAATATGCAGTGTATCATTCAAAATACCTTATAATATAACGTAATAATTGCAGTGTTTCATTGAAAAATACCTTATAATATAACGTAATATGCAGTGTATCATTCAAAATACCATATTATATAACGAAATATTTGCAGTCTCTCATTGAAAATGGCTTATAATATAACATAGTATGCTGTGTATCACTGAAAATACCTTATAATACAACGTAATATTTGCAGTCTATCATTGAAAATACCTTATAATATAACGCAATATGCAGTGTATCATTCAAAATACCATATTATATAACGTAATATTTGCAGTCTATCATTGAAAATGCCTTGTAATATAACGTAACATGCAGTGTATCATTGAAAATACCTTATAATGTAATGTAATATGTAGTCTATCATTGAAAAAATCTTATAATATAATCTAATATGCAGTGTATCGTTCAAAATACCTTATAATATAACGTAATATTTGCAGTCTATCATTGAAAATGCCTTATAATATAACGTAATATGCAGTGTATCATTGAAAATACCATATTATATAACGTAATATTTGCAGTCTATCATTGAAAATGTCTTATAATATAACATAGTATGCTGTGTATCATTGAAAATACCTTATAATATAACGTAATATTTGCAGTCTATCATTGAAAATACCTTATAATATAACGCAATATGCAGTGTATCATTCAAAATACCTTATAATATAACGTAATAATTGCAGTGTTTCATTGAAAAAAACCTTATAATATAACGTAATATGCAGTGTATCATTGCAAATATCTTATAATATAATCTAATATGCAGTGTATCATTGCAAATATCTTATAGTATAATCTAATATGCAGTGTATCATTCAAAATACCTTATAATATAACGTAATATTTGCAGTCTATCATTGAAAATGCCTTATAATATAACGTAATATGCAGTGTATCATTGAAAATACCATATTATAGAACGTAATATTTGCAGTCTATCATTGAAAATGTCTTATAATATAACATAGTATGCTGTGTATCATTGAAAATACCTTATAATATAACGTAATATGCAGTGTATCATTGAAAATATCTTATAATATAATCTAATATGCAGTGTATCATTGAAAATACCTTATGATATAACGTAATATGCAGTGTTTCATTGAAAAAAACCTTATAATGTAACGTAATATGCAGTGTATCATTGAAAATACCTTATAATATAACGTAATATGCAGTGTATCATTGAAAATACCTTATAATATAACGCAATATGCAGTGTATCATTCAAAATACCATATTATATAACGTAATATTTGCAGTCTATCATTGAAAATGGCTTATAATATAACATAGTATGCTGTGTATCATTGAAAATACCTTATAATATAACGTAATATGCAGTGTATCATTGAAAATACGTTATAATATAACGCAATATGCAGTGTATCATTGAAAATACCTTAAAATATAACGTAATATGCAGTGTATCATTGAAAATACCTTATAATATGACGCAATATGCAGTGTATCATTGAAAATACCTTATAATATAATCTAATATGCAGTGTATCGTTCAAAATACCTTATAATATAACGTAATATTTGCAGTCTATCATTGATAATGCCTTGTAATATAACGTAATATGCAGTGTATCATTGATAATACCTTATAATATAAAGTAATATGCAGTGTATCATTGAAAATACCATATTATATAACGTAATATTTGCAGTCTATCATTGAAAATGTCTTATAATATAACATAGTATGCTGTGTATCATTGAAAATACCTTATAATATAACGTAATATGCAGTGTATCATTGAAAATACCTTATAATGTAATGTAATATGTAGTCTATCATTGAAAAAATCTTATAATATAATCTAATATGCAGTGTATCATTGAAAATATCTTATAATATAATCTAATATGCAGTGTATCATTGCAAATATCTTATAATATAATCTAATATGCAGTGTATCATTGAAAATACCTTATGATATAACGTAATATGCAGTGTTTCATTGAAAAAAACCTTATAATATAACGTAATATGTAGTGTATCATTGAAAATACCATATTATATAACGTAATATTTGCAGTCTATCATTGAAAATGTCTTATAATATAACATAGTATGCTGTGTATCATTGAAAATACCTTATAATATAACGTAATATGCAGTGTATCATTGAAAATACCTTATAATATAACGTAATATGCAGTGTATCATTGAAAATACCTTATAATATAACGCAATATGCAGTGTATCATTCAAAATACCATATTATATAACGTAATATTTGCAGTCTATCATTGAAAATGGCTTATAATATAACATAGTATGCTGTGTATCATTGAAAATACCTTATAATATAACGTAATATGCAGTGTATCATTGAAAATACGTTATAATATAACGCAATATGCAGTGTATCATTGAAAATACCTTATAATATAATCTAATATGCAGTGTATCGTTCAAAATACCTTATAATATAACGTAATATTTGCAGTCTATCATTGAAAATGCCTTGTAATATAACGTAATATGCAGTGTATCATTGATAATACCTTATAATATAAAGTAATATGCAGTGTATCATTGAAAAAATCTTATAATATAATCTAATATGCAGTGTATCATTCAAAATACCTTATAATATAACGTAATATTTGCAGTCTATCATTGAAAATGCCTTATAATATAACGTAATATGCAGTGTATCATTGAAAATACCTTATAATATAACGCAATATGCAGTGTATCATTCAAAATACCATATTATATAACGTAATATTTGCAGTCTATCATTGAAAATGCCTTGTAATATAACGTAATATGCAGTGTATCATTGAAAATACCTTATAATGTAATGTAATATGTAGTCTATCATTGAAAATATCTTATAATATAATCTATTATGCAGTGTATCATTCAAAATACCTTATAATATAACGTAATATTTGCAGTCTATTATTGAAAATGCCTTATAATATAACTTAATATTTGCAGTCTATCATTGAAAATGCCTTATAATATATCGTAATATGCAGTGTATCATTGAAAATACCTTATAATATGACGTAGTATGCTGTGTATCATTGAAAATACATTATAATATAATGTAATATGCACTGTATCAATGAAAATTCCTTATAATATAACGTAATATGCAGTGTATCATTGAAAATACCTTATAATATAACGTAATATGCAGTGTATCATTGAAAATACCTTATAATGTAATGTAATATGCAGTCTATCATTGAAAATATCTTATAATATAATCTAATATGCAGTGTATCATTCAAAATACCTTATAATATAACGTAATATGCAGTGTATCATTGAAAATACCTTATAATATAACGCAATATGCAGTGTATCATTCAAAATACCATATTATGTAACGTAATATTTCCAGTCTATCATTGAAAATGGCTTATAATATAACATAGTATGCTGTGTATCATTGAAAATACCTTATAATATAACGTAATATGCAGTGTATGATTGAAAATACGTAATAATATAACGCAATATACAGTGTATCATTGAAAATACCATATTATATAACGTAATATTTCCAGTCTATCATTGAAAATGGCTTATAATATAACGTAATATGCAGTGTATCATTGAAAATACCTTATAATATAATGCAATATGCAGTGTATCATTCAAAATACCATATTATATAACGTAATATTTCCAGTCTATCATTGAAAATGGCTTATAATATAACGTAATATGCAGTGTATCATTGAAAATACCTTATAATATAATTTAATATGCAGTGTATTATTCATAATACCTTATAATATAACGTAATATGCAGTGTATCATTGAAAATACCTTATAATATAACGTAATATGCAGTGTATCATTGAAAATACCTTATAATATAATGCAATATGCAGTGTATCATTCAAAATACCATATTATATAACGTAATATTTCCAGTCTATCATTGAAGATGGCTTATAATATAACGTAATATGCAGTGTATCATTCAAAATACCTTATAATATAACGTAATATTTGCAGTCTATTATTGAAAATGCCTTATAATATAACTTAATATTTGCAGTCTATCATTGAAAATGCCTTATGATATAACGTAATATGCAATGTATCATTGAAAATACCTTAAAATATAACGTAATATGCAGTGTATCATTGAAAATACCTTATAATATGACGCAATATGCAGTGTATCATTGAAAATACCTTATAATATAATCTAATATGCAGTGTATCATTCAAAATAACTTATAATATAACGTAATATTTGCAGTCTATCATTGAAAATGGCTTATAAAATAATGCAATATGCAGTGTATCATTGAAAATACCTTATGATATAACGTAATATGCAATGTATCATTGAAAATACCTTAAAATATAACGTAATATGCAGTGTATCATTGAAAATACCTTATAATATGACGCAATATGCAGTGTATCATTGAAAATACCTTATAATATAATCTAATATGCAGTGTATCATTCAAAATACCTTATAATATAACGTAATATTTGCAGTCTATCATTGAAAATGGCTTATAATATAACGCAATATGCAGTGTATCATTGAAAATACCTTATAATATAACGTAATATGCAGTGTATCATTGAAAATACCTTATAATATAACGTAATATGCAGTGTATCATTGAAAATACCTTATAATATAATGCAATATGCAGTGTATCATTCAAAATACCATATTATATAACGTAATATTTCCAGTCTATCATTGAAAATGGTTTATAATATAACGCAATATGCAGTGTATCATTGAAAATACCTTATAATATAATCTAATATGCAGTGTATCGTTCAAAATACCTTATAATATAACGTAATATTTGCAGTCTATCATTGAAAATGCCTTGTAATATAACGTAATATGCAGTGTATCATTGAAAATACCTTATAATATAACGCAATATGCAGTGTATCATTGAAAATACGTTATAATATAACGCAATATGCAGTGTATCATTCAAAATACCTTATAATATAACGTAATATTTGCAGTCTATCATTGAAAATGCCTTATAATATAACGTAATATTTGCAGTCTATCATTGAAAATGCCTTATAATATAACGTAATATGCAGTGTATCATGGAAAATACCTTATAAAATATTGCAATATGCAGTGTATCCTTGGAAATACCTTATAATATGACGTAGTATGCTCTGTATCATTGAATATACATTATAATATAATGTAATATGCACTGTATCAATGAAAATTCCTTATAATATATCGTAATATGCGGTCTATCATTGAAAATACGTTATTATATAACGCAATATGCAGTGTATCATTGAAAATACCTTATAATATAATCTAATATGCTGTGTATCGTTCAAAATACCTTATAATATAACGTAATATTTGCAGTCTATCATTGAAAATGGCTTATAATATAACGTAATATGCAGTGTATCATTGAAAATACCTTATAATATGACGCAATATGCAGTGTATCATTGAAAATACCTTATAATATAATCTAATATGCAGTGTATCATTCAAAATACCTTATAATATAACGTAATATTTGCAGTCTATCATTGAAAATGGCTTATAATATAACGTAGTATGCTGTGTATCATTGAAAATACCTTATAATATAACGTAGTATGCACTGTATCATTGAAAATGCCTTATAATATAATGTAATATGCAGTGTATCATTGATAATACCTTATAATATAACGTAATATGCAGTGTATCATTGAAAATACCTTATAATATAACGTAATATGCAGTGTATCATTGAAAATACCTTATAATATAACGCAATATGCAGTGTATCATTCAAAATACCATATTATATAACGTAATATTTCCAGTCTATCATTGAAAATGCCTTATAATATAACGTAATATTTGCAGTCTATCATTGAAAATGCCTTATAATATAACGTAATATGCAGTGTATCATGGAAAATACCTTATAAAATATTGCAATATGCAGTGTATCCTTGGAAATACCTTATAATATGACGTAGTATGCTCTGTATCATTGAATATACATTATAATATAATGTAATATGCACTGTATCAATGAAAATTCCTTATAATATATCGTAATATGCAGTCTATCATTGAAAATACGTTATTATATAACGCAATATGCAGTGTATCATTGAAAATACCTTATAATATAATCTAATATGCTGTGTATCGTTCAAAATACCTTATAATATAACGTAATATTTGCAGTCTATCATTGAAAATGGCTTATAATATAACGTAATATGCAGTGTATCATTGAAAATACCTTATAATATAACGTAATATGCAGTGTATCATTGAAAATACCTTATAATGTAATGTAATATGTAGTCTATCATTGAAAATATCTTATAATATAATCTATTATGCAGTGTATCATTCAAAATACCTTATAATATAACGTAATATTTGCAGTCTATTATTGAAAATGCCTTATAATATAACGTAATATTTGCAGTCTATCATTGAAAATGCCTTATAATATAACGTAATATGCAGTGTATCATTGAAAATACCTTATAAAATAATGCAATATGCAGTGTATCATTGAAAATACCTTATGATATAACGTAATATGCAATGTATCATTGAAAATACCTTAAAATATAACGTAATATGCAGTGCATCATTGAAAATACGTTATAATATAACGCAATATGCAGTGTATCATTGAAAATACCTTATAAAATAATGCAATATGCAGTGTATCATTGAAAATACCTTATGATATAACGTAATATGCAATGTATCATTGAAAATACCTTAAAATATAACGTAATATGCAGTGTATCATTGAAAATACCTTATAATGTAATGTAATATGTAGTCTATCATTGAAAAAATCTTATAATATAATCTAATATGCAGTGTATCATTGAAAATATCTTATAATATAATCTAATATGCAGTGTATCATTCAAAATACCTTATAATATAACGTTATATTTGCAGTCTATCATTGAAAATGCCTTATAATATAACGTAATATGCAGTGTATCATGGAAAATACCTTATAAAATATTGTAATATGCAGTGTATCCTTAGAAATACCTTATAATATGACGTAATATGCAGTGTATCATTGAAAATACCTTATGATATAACGTAATATGCAATGTATAATTGAAAATACCTTAAAATATAACGTAATATGCAGTGTATCATTGAAAATACCTTATAATGTAATGTAATATGTAGTCTATCATTGAAAAAATCTTATAATATAATCTAATATGCAGTGTATCATTGAAAATACCTTATAATATAATCTAATATGCTGTGTATCGTTCAAAATACCTTATAATATAACGTAATATTTGCAGTCTATCATTGAAAATGGCTTATAATATAACGTAATATGCAGTGTATCATTGAAAATACCTTATAATATAACGTAATATGCAGTGTATCATTGAAAATACCTTATAATGTAATGTAATATGTAGTCTATCATTGAAAATATCTTATAATATAATCTATTATGCAGTGTATCATTCAAAATACCTTATAATATAACGTAATATTTGCAGTCTATTATTGAAAATGCCTTATAATATAACTTAATATTTGCAGTCTATCATTGAAAATGCCTTATAATATAACGTAATATGCAGTGTATCATTGAAAATACCTTATAAAATAATGCAATATGCAGTGTATCATTGAAAATACCTTATGATATAACGTAATATGCAATGTATCATTGAAAATACCTTAAAATATAACGTAATATGCAGTGCATCACTGAAAATACGTTATAATATAACGCAATATGCAGTGTATCATTGAAAATACCTTATAAAATAATGCAATATGCAGTGTATCATTGAAAATACCTTATGATATAACGTAATATGCAATGTATCATTGAAAATACCTTAAAATATAACGTAATATGCAGGGTATCATTGAAAATACCTTATAATGTAATGTAATATGTAGTCTATCATTGAAAAAATCTTATAATATAATCTAATATGCAGTGTATCATTGAAAATATCTTATAATATAATCTAATATGCAGTGTATCATTCAAAATACCTTATAATATAACGTTATATTTGCAGTCTATCATTGAAAATGCCTTATAATATAACGTAATATGCAGTGTATCATGGAAAATACCTTATAAAATATTGTAATATGCAGTGTATCCTTAGAAATACCTTATAATATGACGTAATATGCAGTGTATCATTGAAAATACCTTATGATATAACGTAATATGCAATGTATAATTGAAAATACCTTAAAATATAACGTAATATGCAGTGTATCATTGAAAATACCTTATAATGTAATGTAATATGTAGTCTATCATTGAAAAAATCTTATAATATAATCTAATATGCAGTGTATCATTGAAAATATCTTATAATATAATCTAATATGCAGTGTATCATTCAAAATACCTTATAATATAACGTTATATTTGCAGTCTATCATTGAAAATGCCTTATAATATACCGTAATATGCAGTGTATCATTGAAAATACCTTATAATATAACGTAATATGCAGTGCATCATTGAAAATACCTTATAATGTAATGTAATATGCAGTGTATCATGGAAAATACCTTATAAAATATTGCAATATGCAGTGTATCCTTAGAAATACCTTATAATATGACGTAATATGCTGTGTATCATTGAAAATACATTATAATATAATGTAATATGCACTGTATCAATGAAAATACCTTATAATATAACGTAATATGCAGTGTATCATTGAAAATACCTTATAATATAACGTAATATGCAGTGCATCATTGAAAATACCTTATAATGTAATGTAATATGCAGTCTATCATTGAAAATATCTTATAATATAATCTAATATGCAGTGTATCATTCAAAATACCTTATAATATAACGTAATATTTGCAGTGTATCATTGACAATACCTTATAATATAAAGTAATATGCAGTGTATAATTGAAAAAATCTTATAATATAATCTAATATGCAGTGTATCATTCAAAATACCTTATAATATAACGTAATATTTGCAGTGTATCATTGACAATACCTTATAATATAAAGTAATATGCAGTGTATCATTGAAAAAATCTTATAATATAATCTAATATGCAGTGTATCATTCAAAATACCTTATAATATAACGTAATATTTGCAGTCTATCATTGAAAATGCCTTATAATATAACGTAATATGCAGTGTATCATTGATAATAGCTTATAATATAACGTAATATGCAGTGTATCATTGAAAATACCTTATAATATAACGTAATATGCAGTGTATCATTGAAAATACCTTATAATATAACCCAATATGCAGTGAATCATTCAAAATACCATATTATATAACGTAATATTTCCAGTCTATCATTGAAATTGGCTTATAATATAACATAGTATGCTGTGTATCATTGAAAATACCTTATAATATAACGTAATATGCAGTGTATCATTGAAAATACCTTATAATATAACGTAATATGCAGTGTATCATTGAAAATACCATATTATATAACGTAATATTTGCAGTCTATCATTGAAAATGTCTTATAATATAACATAGTATGCTGTGTATCATTGAAAATACCTTATAATATAACGCAATATGCAGTGTATCATTGAAAATACCTTATAATATAATCTAATATGCAGTGTATCGTTCAAAATACCTTATAATATAACGTAATATTTGCAGTCTATCATTGAAAATGCCTTGTAATATAACGTAATATGCAGTCTATCATTGAAAATGCCTTATAATATAACGTAATATGCAGTGTATCATGGAAAATACCTTATAAAATATTGTAATATGCAGTGTATCCTTAGAAATACCTTATAATATGACGTAATATGCAGTGTATCATTGAAAATACCTTATGATATAACGTAATATGCAATGTATCATTGAAAATACCTTAAAATATAACGTAATATGCAGTGTATCATTGAAAATACCTTATAATGTAATGTAATATGTAGTCTATCATTGAAAAAATCTTATAATATAATCTAATATGCAGTGTATCATTGAAAATATCTTATAATATAATCTAATATGCAGTGTATCATTCAAAATACCTTATAATATAACGTTATATTTGCAGTCTATCATTGAAAATGCCTTATAATATACCGTAATATGCAGTGTATCATTGAAAATACCTTATAATATAACGTAATATGCAGTGCATCATTGAAAATACCTTATAATGTAATGTAATATGCAGTGTATCATGGAAAATACCTTATAAAATATTGCAATATGCAGTGTATCCTTAGAAATACCTTATAATATGACGTAATATGCTGTGTATCATTGAAAATACATTATAATATAATGTAATATGCACTGTATCAATGAAAATACCTTATAATATAACGTAATATGCAGTGTATCATTGAAAATACCTTATAATATAACGTAATATGCAGTGCATCATTGAAAATACCTTATAATGTAATGTAATATGCAGTCTATCATTGAAAATATCTTATAATATAATCTAATATGCAGTGTATCATTGAAAATACCTTATAATATAACGTAATATTTGCAGTGTATCATTGACAATACCTTATAATATAAAGTAATATGCAGTGTATAATTGAAAAAATCTTATAATATAATCTAATATGCAGTGTATCATTCAAAATACCTTATAATATAACGTAATATTTGCAGTGTATCATTGACAATACCTTATAATATAAAGTAATATGCAGTGTATCATTGAAAAAATCTTATAATATAATCTAATATGCAGTGTATCATTCAAAATACCTTATAATATAACGTAATATTTGCAGTCTATCATTGAAAATGCCTTATAATATAACGTAATATGCAGTGTATCATTGATAATAGCTTATAATATAACGTAATATGCAGTGTATCATTGAAAATACCTTATAATATAACGTAATATGCAGTGTATCATTGAAAATACCTTATAATATAACGCAATATGCAGTGAATCATTCAAAATACCATATTATATAACGTAATATTTCCAGTCTATCATTGAAATTGGCTTATAATATAACATAATATGCTGTGTATCATTGAAAATACCTTATAATATAACGTAATATGCAGTGTATCATTGAAAATACCTTATAATATAACGTAATATGCAGTGTATCATTGAAAATACCATATTATATAACGTAATATTTGCAGTCTATCATTGAAAATGTCTTATAATATAACATAGTATGCTGTGTATCATTGAAAATACCTTATAATATAACGCAATATGCAGTGTATCATTGAAAATACCTTATAATATAATCTAATATGCAATGTATCGTTCAAAATACCTTATAATATAACGTAATATTTGCAGTCTATCATTGAAAATGCCTTGTAATATAACGTAATATGCAGTGTATCATTGAAAATACCTTATAATATAACGTAATATGCAGTGTATCATTGAAAATACCTTATAATATAACGCAATATGCAGTGAATCATTCAAAATACCATATTATATAACGTAATATTTCCAGTCTATCATTGAAAATGGCTTATAATATAACATAGTATGCTGTGTATCATTGAAAATACCTTATAATGTCATATAATATGTAGTCTATCATTGAAAATATCTTATAATATAATCTATTATGCAGTGTATCATTTAAAATACCTTATAATATAACGTAATATTTGCAGTCTATTATTGAAAATGCCTTATAATATAACTTAATATTTGCAGTCTATCATTGAAAATGCCTTATAATATAACGTAATATGCAGTGTATCATTGAAAATACCTTATAATATGACGTAGTATGCTGTGTATCATTGAAAATACATTATAATATAATGTAATATGCACTGTATCAATGAAAATTCCTTATAATATAACGTAATATGCAGTGTATCATTGAAAATACCTTAAAATATAACGTAATATGCAGTGTATCATTGAAAATACCTTATAATGTAATGTAATATGTAGTCTATCATTGAAAAAATCTTATAATATAATCTAATATGCAGTGTATCATTGAAAATATCTTATAATATAATCTAATATGCAGTGTATCGTTCAAAATACCTTATAATATAACGTTATATTTGCAGTCTATCATTGAAAATGCCTTATAATATAACGTAATATGCAGTGTATCATTGAAAATACCTTATAATATAACGTAATATGCAGTGTATCATTGAAAATACCTTATAATGTAATGTAATATGCAGTGTATCATGGAAAATACCTTATAAAATATTGCAATATGCAGTGTATCCTTAGAAATACCTTATAATATGACGTAATATGCTGTGTATCATTGAAAATACATTATAATATAATGTAATATGCACTGTATCAATGAAAATACCTTATAATATAACGTAATATGCAGTGTATCATTGAAAATACCTTATAATATAACGTAATATGCAGTGCATCATTGAAAATACCTTATAATGTAATGTAATATGCAGTCTATCATTGAAAATATCTTATAATATAATCTAATATGCAGTGTATCATTCAAAATACCTTATAATATAACGTAATATTTGCAGTGTATCATTGACAATACCTTATAATATAAAGTAATATGCAGTGTATAATTGAAAAAATCTTATAATATAATCTAATATGCAGTGTATCATTCAAAATACCTTATAATATAACGTAATATTTGCAGTGTATCATTGACAATACCTTATAATATAAAGTAATATGCAGTGTATCATTGAAAAAATCTTATAATATAATCTAATATGCAGTGTATCATTCAAAATACCTTATAATATAACGTAATATTTGCAGTCTATCATTGAAAATGCCTTATAATATAACGTAATATGCAGTGTATCATTGATAATAGCTTATAATATAACGTAATATGCAGTGTATCATTGAAAATACCTTATAATATAACGTAATATGCAGTGTATCATTGAAAATACCTTATAATATAACGCAATATGCAGTGAATCATTCAAAATACCATATTATATAACGTAATATTTCCAGTCTATCATTGAAATTGGCTTATAATATAACATAGTATGCTGTGTATCATTGAAAATACCTTATAATATAACGTAATATGCAGTGTATCATTGAAAATACCTTATAATATAACGTAATATGCAGTGTATCATTGAAAATACCATATTATATAACGTAATATTTGCAGTCTATCATTGAAAATGTCTTATAATATAACATAGTATGCTGTGTATCATTGAAAATACCTTATAATATAACGCAATATGCAGTGTATCATTGAAAATACCTTATAATATAATCTAATATGCAGTGTATCGTTCAAAATACCTTATAATATAACGTAATATTTGCAGTCTATCATTGAAAATGCCTTGTAATATAACGTAATATGCAGTGTATCATTGAAAATACCTTATAATATAACGCAATATGCAGTGTATCATTGAAAATACCTTATAATATAACGTAGTATTTGCAGTCTATCATTGAAAATGTCTTATAATATAACATAGTATGCTGTGTATCATTGAAAATACCTTATAATATAACGTAATATGCAGTGTATCATTCAAAATACCATATTATATAACGTAATATTTGCAGTCTCTCATTGAAAATTTCTTATAATATAACATAGTATGCTGTGTATCATTGAAAATACCTTATAATATAACGTAATATTTGCAGTCTATCATTGAAAATACCTTATAATATAACGCAATATGCAGTGTATCATTCAAAATACCATATTATATAACGTAATATTTGCAGTCTATCATTGAAAATGCCTTGCAATATAACGTAACATGCCGTGTATCATTGAAAATACCTTATAATGTAATGTAATATGTAGTCTATCATTGAAAAAATCTTATAATATAATCTAATATGCAGTGTATCATTCAAAATACCTTATAATATAACGTAATATTTGCAGTCTATCATTGAAAATGCCTTATAATATAACGTAATATGCAGTGTATCATTGAAAATACCATATTATATAACGTAATATTTGCAGTCTATCATTGAAAATGGCTTATAATATAACATAGTATGCTGTGTATCATTGAAAATACCTTATAATATAACGCAATATGCAGTGTATCATTGAAAATACCTTATAATGTAACGTAATATGCAGTGCATCATTGAAAATACCTTATAATGTAATGTAATATGCAGTGTATCATTGAAAATACCATATTATATAACGTAATATTTGCAGTCTATCATTGAAAATGTCTTATAATATAACATAGTATGCTGTGTATCATTGAAAATACCTTATAATATAACGCAATATGCAGTGTATCATTGAAAATACCTTATAATATAATCTAATATGCAGTGTATCGTTCAAAATACCTTATAATATAACGTAATATTTGCAGTCTATCATTGAAAATGCCTTGTAATATAACGTAATATGCAGTGTATCATTGAAAATACCTTATAATATAACGTAATATGCAGTGTATCATTGAAAATACCTTATAATATAACGCAATATGCAGTGAATCATTCAAAATACCATATTATATAACGTAATATTTCCAGTCTATCATTGAAAATGGCTTATAATATAACATAGTATGCTGTGTATCATTGAAAATACCTTATAATGTCATATAATATGTAGTCTATCATTGAAAATATCTTATAATATAATCTATTATGCAGTGTATCATTTAAAATACCTTATAATATAACGTAATATTTGCAGTCTATTATTGAAAATGCCTTATAATATAACTTAATATTTGCAGTCTATCATTGAAAATGCCTTATAATATAACGTAATATGCAGTGTATCATTGAAAATACCTTATAATATGACGTAGTATGCTGTGTATCATTGAAAATACATTATAATATAATGTAATATGCACTGTATCAATGAAAATTCCTTATAATATAACGTAATATGCAGTGTATCATTGAAAATACCTTATAATATAACGTAATATGCAGTGTATCATTGAAAATACCTTATAATGTAATGTAATATGCAGTCTATCATTGAAAATATCTTATAATATAATCTAATATGCAGTGTATCATTCAAAATACCTTATAATATAACGTAATATGCTGTGTATCATTGAAAATACCTTATAATATAACGCAATATGCAGTGTATCATTCAAAATACCATATTATGTAACGTAATATTTCCAGTCTATCATTGAAAATGCCTTATAATATAACATAGTATGCTGTGTATCATTGAAAATTCCTTATAATATAACGTAATATGCAGTGTATCATTGAAAATACCTTATAATATAACGCAATATGCAGTGTATCATTGAAAATACCTTATAAAATAATGCAATATGCAGTGTATCATTGAAAATACCTTATGATATAACGTAATATGCAATGTATCATTGAAAATACCTTAAAATATAACGTAATATGCAGTGTATCATTGAAAATACCTTATAATATGACGCAATATGCAGTGTATCATTGAAAATACCTTATAATATAATCTAATATGCAGTGTATCATTCAAAATACCTTATAATATAACGTAATATTTGCAGTCTATCATTGAAAATGGCTTATATTATAACGTAGTATGCTGTGTATCATTGAAAATACCTTATAATATAACGTAATATTTGCAGTCTATTATTGAAAATGCCTTATAATATAACTTAATATTTGCAGTCTATCATTGAAAATGCCTTATAATATAACGTAATATGCAGTGTATCATTGAAAATACCTTATAATATGACGTAGTATGCTGTGTATCATTGAAAATACATTATAATATAATGTAATATGCACTGTATCAATGAAAATTCCTTATAATATAACGTAATATGCAGTGTATCATTGAAAATACCTTATAATATAACGTAATATGCAGTGTATCATTGAAAATACCTTATAATGTAATGTAATATGCAGTCTATCATTGAAAATATCTTATAATATAATCTAATATGCAGTGTATCATTCAAAATACCTTATAATATAACGTAATATGCTGTGTATCATTGAAAATACCTTATAATATAACGCAATATGCAGTGTATCATTCAAAATACCATATTATGTAACGTAATATTTCCAGTCTATCATTGAAAATGCCTTATAATATAACATAGTATGCTGTGTATCATTGAAAATTCCTTATAATATAACGTAATATGCAGTGTATCATTGAAAATACGTTATAATATAACGCAATATGCAGTGTATCATTGAAAATACCTTATAAAATAATGCAATATGCAGTGTATCATTGAAAATACCTTATGATATAACGTAATATGCAATGTATCATTGAAAATACCTTAAAATATAACGTAATATGCAGTGTATCATTGAAAATACCTTATAATATGACGCAATATGCAGTGTATCATTGAAAATACCTTATAATATAATCTAATATGCAGTGTATCATTCAAAATACCTTATAATATAACGTAATATTTGCAGTCTATCATTGAAAATGGCTTATATTATAACGTAGTATGCTGTGTATCATTGAAAATACCTTATAATATAACGTAGTATGCACTGTATCATTGAAAATGCCTTATAATATAATGTAATATGCAGTGTATCATTGAAAATACCTTATGATATAACGTAATATGCAATGTATCATTGAAAATACCTTAAAATATAACGTAATATGCAGTGTATCATTGAAAATACCTTATAATGTAATGTAATATGTAGTCTATCATTGAAAAAATCTTATAATATAATCTAATATGCAGTGTATCATTGAAAATATCTTATAATATAATCTAATATGCAGTGTATCGTTCAAAATACCTTATAATATAACGTTATATTTGCAGTCTATCATTGAAAATGCCTTATAATATAACGTAATATGCAGTGTATCATTGAAAATACCTTATAATATAACGTAATATGCAGTGCATCATTGAAAATACCTTATAATGTAATGTAATATGCAGTGTATCATGGAAAATACCTTATAAAATATTGCAATATGCAGTGTATCCTTAGAAATACCTTATAATATGACGTAATATGCTGTGTATCATTGAAAATACATTATAATATAATGTAATATGCACTGTATCATTGAAAATACCTTATAATATAACGTAATATGCAGTGTATCATTGAAAATACCTTATAATATAACGTAATATGCAGTGCATCATTGAAAATACCTTATAATGTAATGTAATATGCAGTCTATCATTGAAAATATCTTATAATATAATCTAATATGCAGTGTATCATTCAAAATACCTTATAATATAACGTAATATTTGCAGTGTATCATTGACAATACCTTATAATATAAAGTAATATGCAGTGTATAATTGAAAAAATCTTATAATATAATCTAATATGCAGTGTATCATTCAAAATACCTTATAATATAACGTAATATTTGCAGTGTATCATTGACAATACCTTATAATATAAAGTAATATGCAGTTTATCATTGAAAAAATCTTATAATATAATCTAATATGCAGTGTATCATTCAAAATACCTTATAATATAACGTAATATTTGCAGTCTATCATTGAAAATGCCTTATAATATAACGTAATATGCAGTGTATCATTGAAAATACCATATTATATAACGTAATATTTGCAGTCTATCATTGAAAATGGCTTATAATATAACATAGTATGCTGTGTATCATTGAAAATACCTTATAATATAACGCAATATGCAGTGTATCATTGAAAATACCTTATAATGTAACGTAATATGCAGTGCATCATTGAAAATACCTTATAATGTAATGTAATATGCAGTCTATAATTGAAAAAATCTTATAATATAATCTAATATGCAGTGTATCATTCAAAATACCTTATAATATAACGTAATATTTGCATTCTATCATTGAAAATGCCTTATAATATAACGTAATATGCAGTGTATCATTGAAAATACCTTATAATATAACGTAATATGCAGTGTATCATTGAAAATACCTTATAATATAACGCAATATGCAGTGTATCATTCAAAATACCATATTATATAACGTAATATTTGCAGTCTATCATTGAAAATGGCTTATAATATAAAATAGTATGCTGTGTATCATTGAAAATACCTTATAATATAACGTAGTATGCAGTGTATCATTGAAAATACGTTATAATATAACGCAATATGCAGTGTATCATTGAAAATACCTTATAATATAAAGTAATATGCAGTGTATCATTGAAAAAATCTTATAGTATAATCTAATATGCAGTGTATCATTCAAAATACCTTATAATATAACGTAATATTTGCAGTCTATCATTGAAAATGCCTTATAATATAACGTATTATGCAGTGTATCATTGAAAATACCTTATAATATAACGTAATAATTGCAGTGTTTCAATGAAAAAAACCTTATAATATAACGTAATATTTGCAGTCTATCATTGAAAATGTCTTATAATATAACATAGTATGCTGTGTATCATTGAAAATACCTTATAATATAACGCAATATGCAGTGTATCATTCAAAATACCTTATAATATAACGTAATATTTGCAGTCTATCATTGAAAATGCCTTATAATATAACGTAATATGCACTGTATCATTTAAAATACCTTATAATATAACGTAATATGCAGTGTATCATTGAAAATACCTTATAATGTAATGTAATATGTAGTCTATCATTGAAAATGTCTTATAATATAACATAGTATGCTGTGTATCATTGAAAATACCTTATAATATAACGTAATATGCAGTGTATCATGGAAAATACCTTATAAAGTAATGCAATATGCAGTGTATCCTTGAAAATACCTTTTAAAATAATGCAATATGCAGTGTATCATTGAAAATGCCTTATAATATAACGTAATATGCAGTGTATCATTGAAAATACCATATTATATAACGTAATATGCAGTGTATCATTGAAAATACCTTATAATGTAACGTAATATGCAGTGCATCATTGAAAATACCTTATAATGTAATGTAATATGCAGTCTATCATTGAAAAAATCTTATAATACAATCTAATATGCAGTGTATCATTCAAAATACCTTATAATATAACGTAATATTTGCAGTCTATCATTGAAAATGCCTTATAATATAACGCAATATGCAGTGTATCATTGAAAATACCTTATAATGTAACGTAATATGCAGTGCATCATTGAAAATACCTTATAATGTAATGTAATATGCAGTCTATAATTGAAAAAATCTTATAATATAATCTAATATGCAGTGTATCATTCAAAATACCTTATAATATAACGTAATATTTGCATTCTATCATTGAAAATGCCTTATAATATAACGTAATATGCAGTGTATCATTGAAAATACCTTATAATATAACGTAATATGCAGTGTATCATTGAAAATACCTTATAATATAACGCAATATGCAGTGTATCATTCAAAATACCTTATAATATAAAGTAATATGCAGTGTATCATTGAAAAAATCTTATAGTATAATCTAATATGCAGTGTATCATTCAAAATACCTTATAATATAACGTAATATTTGCAGTCTATCATTGAAAATGCCTTATAATATAACGTATTATGCAGTGTATCATTGAAAATACCTTATAATATAACGTAATAATTGCAGTGTTTCATTGAAAAAAACCTTATAATATAACGTAATATTTGCAGTCTATCATTGAAAATGTCTTATAATATAACATAGTATGCTGTGTATCATTGAAAATACCTCATAATATAACGCAATATGCAGTGTATCATTCAAAATACCTTATAATATAACGTAATATTTGCAGTCTATCATTGAAAATGCCTTATAATATAACGTAATATGCACTGTATCATTTAAAATACCTTATAATATAACGTAATATGCAGTGTATCATTGAAAATACCTTATAATGTAATGTAATATGTAGTCTATCATTGAAAATGTCTTATAATATAACATAGTATGCTGTGTATCATTGAAAATACCTTATAATATAACGTAATATGCAGTGTATCATGGAAAATACCTTATAAAGTAATGCAATATGCAGTGTATCCTTGAAAATACCTTTTAAAATAATGCAATATGCAGTGTATCATTGAAAATGCCTTATAATATAACGTAATATGCAGTGTATCATTGAAAATACCATATTATATAACGTAATATGCAGTGTATCATTGAAAATACCTTATAATGTAACGTAATATGCAGTGCATCATTGAAAATACCTTATAATGTAATGTAATATGCAGTCTATCATTGAAAAAATCTTATAATACAATCTAATATGCAGTGTATCATTCAAAATACCTTATAATATAACGTAATATTTGCAGTCTATCATTGAAAATGCCTTATAATATAACGTAATATGCAGTGTATCATTGAAAATACCTTATAATATAACGTAATATGCAGTGTATCATTGAAAATACCTTATAATATAACGCAATATGCAGTGTATCATTCAAAATACCATATTATATAACGTAATATTTGCAGTCTATCATTGAAAATGGCTTATAATATAACATAGTATGCTGTGTATCATTGAAAATACCTTATAATATAACGTAATATGCAGTGTATCATTGAAAATACGTTATAATATAACGCAATATGCAGTGTATCATTGAAAATACCTTATAATATAATCTAATATGCAGTGTATCATTCAAAATACCTTATAATATAACGTAATATTTGCAGTCTATCATTGAAAATGCCTTGTAATGTAACGTAATATGCAGTGTATCATTGAAAATACCATATTATATAACGTAATATTTGCAGTCTATCATTGAAAATGCCTTATAATATAACGTAATATGCAGTGTATCATTGAAAATACCATATTATATAACGTAATATTTGCAGTCTATCATTGAAAATGTCTTATAATATAACATAGTATGCTGTGTATCATTGAAAATACCTTATAATGTAACGTAATATGCAGTGCATCATTGAAAATACCTTATAATGTAATGTAATATGCAGTCTATCATTGAAAAAATCTTATAATACAATCTAATATGCAGTGTATCATTCAAAATACCTTATAATATAACGTAATATTTGCAGTCTATCATTGAAAATGCCTTATAATATAACGTAATATGCAGTGTATCATTGAAAATACCTTATAATATAACGTAATATGCAGTGTATCATTGAAAATACCTTATAATATAACGCAATATGCAGTGTATCATTCAAAATACCATATTATATAACGTAATATTTGCAGTCTATCATTGAAAATGGCTTATAATATAACATAGTATGCTGTGTATCATTGAAAATACCTTATAATATAACGTAATATGCAGTGTATCATTGAAAATACCTTATAATATAACGCAATATGCAGTGTATCATTGAAAATACCTTATAATATAATCTAATATGCAGTGTATCGTTCAAAATACCTTATAATATAACGTAATATGCAGTGTATCATTGAAAATACCTTATAAAATATTGCAATATGCAGTGTATCCTTGGAAATACCTTATAATATGACGTAGTATGCTGTGTATCATTGAAAATACATTATAATATAACGTAATATGCACTGTATCAATGAAAATTCATTATAATATAACGTAAGATGCAGTGTATCATTGAAAATACGTTATAATATAACGCAATATGCAGTGTATCATTGAAAATACCTTATAATATAATCTAATATGCAGTGTATCGTTCAAAATACCTTATAATATAACGTAATATTTGCAGTCTATCATTGAAAATGTCTTGTAATATAACATAATATGCAGTGTATCATTGATAATACCTTATGATATAACGTAATATGCAATGTATAATTGAAAATACCTTAAAATATAACGTAATATGCAGTGTATCATTGAAAATACCTTATAATGTAATGTAATATGTAGTCTATCATTGAAAAAATCTTATAATATAAAGTAATATGCAGTGTATCATTGAAAAAATCTTATAATATAATCTAATATGCAGTGTATCATTCAAAATACCTCATAATATAACGTAATATTTGCAGTCTATCATTGAAAATGCCTTATAATATAACGTAATATGCAGTGTATCATTCAAAATACCTTATAATATAACCTAATATGCAGTGTATCATTGAAAATACCTTATAATATAACGCAATATGCAGTGTATCATTCAAAATACCATATTATATAACGTAATATTTGCAGTCTATCATTGAAAATGGCTTATAATATAACATAGTATGCTGTTTATCATTGAAAATACCTTATAATATAACGTAATATGCAGTGTATCATTGAAAATACGTTATAATATAACGCAATATGCAGTGTATCATTGAAAATACCTTATAATATAATCTAATATGCAGTGTATCGTTCAAAATACATTATAATATAACGTAATATTTGCAGTCTATCATTGAAAATGCCTTGTAATATAACATAATATGCAGTGTATCATTGATAATACCTTATAATATAAAGCAATATGCAGTGTATCATTGAAAAAATCTTATAATATAATCTAATATGCAGTGGATCATTCAAAATACCTCATAATATAACGTAATATTTGCAGTCTATCATTGAAAATGCCTTATAATATAACGTAATATGCAGTGTATCATTCAAAATACCTTATAATATAACCTAATATGCAGTGTATCATTGAAAATACCTTATAATATAACGCAATATGCAGTGTATCATTCAAAATACCTTATTATATAACGTAATATTTGCAGTCTATCATTGAAAATGGCTTATAATATAACATAGTATGCTGTGTATCATTGAAAATACCTTATAATATAACGTAATATGCAGTGTATCATAGAAAATACGTTATAATATAACGCAATATGCAGTGTATCATTGAAAATACCTTATAATATAATCTAATATGAAGTGTATCGTTCAAAATACCTTATAATATAACGTAATATTTGCAGTCTATCATTGAAAATGCCTTGTAATATAACGTAATATGCAGTGTATCATTGATAATACCTTATAATATAACGTAATATTTGCAGTCTATCATTGAAAATGCCTTATAATATAACGTAATATGCAGTGTATCATTCAAAATACCTTATAATATAACCTAATATGCAGTGTATCATTGAAAATACCTTATAATATAACGCAATATGCAGTGTATCATTCAAAATACCATATTATATAACGTAATATTTGCAGTCTATCATTGAAAATGGCTTATAATATAACATAGTATGCTGTTTATCATTGAAAATACCTTATAATATAACGTAATATGCAGTGTATCATTGAAAATACGTTATAATATAACGCAATATGCAGTGTATCATTGAAAATACCTTATAATATAATCTAATATGCAGTGTATCGTTCAAAATACATTATAATATAACGTAATATTTGCAGTCTATCATTGAAAATGCCTTGTAATATAACATAATATGCAGTGTATCATTGATAATACCTTATAATATAAAGCAATATGCAGTGTATCATTGAAAAAATCTTATAATATAATCTAATATGCAGTGTATCATTCAAAATACCTTATAATATAACGTAATATTTGCAGTCTATCATTGAAAATGCCTTATAATATAACGTAATATGCAGTGTATCATTCAAAATACCTTATAATATAACCTAATATGCAGTGTATCATTGAAAATACCTTATAATATAACGCAATATGCAGTGTATCATTCAAAATACCATATTATATAACGTAATATTTGCAGTCTATCATTGAAAATGGCTTATAATATAACATAGTATGCTGTGTATCATTGAAAATACCTTATAATATAACGTAATATGCAGTGTATCATAGAAAATACGTTATAATATAACGCAATATGCAGTGTATCATTGAAAATACCTTATAATATAATCTAATATGAAGTGTATCGTTCAAAATACCTTATAATATAACGTAATATGCAGTGTATCATTGAAAATACCTTATAATATAACGCAATATGCAGTGTATCATTCAAAATACCATATTATATAACGTAATATTTGCAGTCTATCATTGAAAATGGCTTATAATATAACATAGTATGCTGTGTATCATTGAAAATACCTTATAATATAACGTAATATGCAGTGTATCATTGAAAATACGTTATAATATAACGCAATATGCAGTGTATCATTGAAAATACCTTATAATATAATCTAATATGCAGTGTATCGTTCAAAATACCTTATAATATAACGTAATATGCAGTGTATCATTGAAAATACTTTATAAAATAATGGAATATGCAGTGTATCCTTGGAAATACCTTATAATATGACGTAGTATGCTGTGTATCATTGAAAATACATTATAATATATTGTAATATGCACTGTATCAATGAAAATTCATTATAATATAACGTAAGATGCAGTGTATCATTGAAAATACGTTATAATATAACGCAATATGCAGTGTATCATTGAAAATACCTTATAATATAATCTAATATGCAGTGTATCGTTCAAAATACCTTATAATATAACGTAATATTTGCAGTCTATCATTGAAAATGTCTTGTAATATAACATAATATGCAGTGTATCATTGATAATACCTTATAATATAAAGTAATATGCAGTGTATCATTGAAAAAATCTTATAATATAATCTAATATGCAGTGTATCATTCAAAATACCTCATAATATAACGTAATATTTGCAGTCTATCATTGAAAATGCCTTATAATATAACGTAATATGCAGTGTATCATTCAAAATACCTTATAATATAACCTAATATGCAGTGTATCATTGAAAATACCTTATAATATAACGCAATATGCAGTGTATCATTCAAAATACCTCATAATATAACGTAATATTTGCAGTCTATCATTGAAAATGGCTTATAATATAACATAGTATGCTGTTTATCATTGAAAATACCTTATAATATAACGTAATATGCAGTGTATCATTGAAAATACGTTATAATATAACGCAATATGCAGTGTATCATTGAAAATACCTTATAATATAATCTAATATGCAGTGTATCGTTCAAAATACCTTATAATATAACGTAATATTTGCAGTCTATCATTGAAAATGCCTTGTAATATAACATAATATGCAGTGTATCATTGATAATACCTTATAATATAAAGCAATATGCAGTGTATCATTGAAAAAATCTTATAATATAATCTAATATGCAGTGTATCATTCAAAATACCTCATAATATAACGTAATATTTGCAGTCTATCATTGAAAATGCCTTATAATATAACGTAATATGCAGTGTATCATTCAAAATACCTTATAATATAACCTAATATGCAGTGTATCATTGAAAATACCTTATAATATAACGCAATATGCAGTGTATCATTCAAAATACCATATTATATAACGTAATATTTGCAGTCTATCATTGAAAATGGCTTATAATATAACATAGTATGCTGTGTATCATTGAAAATACCTTATAATATAACGTAATATGCAGTGTATCATAGAAAATACGTTATAATATAACGCAATATGCAGTGTATCATTGAAAATACCTTATAATATAATCTAATATGAAGTGTATCGTTCAAAATACCTTATAATATAACGTAATATTTGCAGTCTATCATTGAAAATGCCTTGTAATATAACGTAATATGCAGTGTATCATTGATAATACCTTATAATATAACGTAATATTTGCAGTCTATCATTGAAAATGCCTTATAATATAACGTAATATGCACTGTATCATTGAAAATACCTTATAATATAACGTAATATGCAGTGTATCATTGAAAATACCTTATAATATAACGCAATATGCAGTGTATCATTCAAAATACCATATTATATAACGTAATATTTGCAGTCTATCATTGAAAATGGCTTATAATATAACATAGTATGCTGTTTATCATTGAAAATACCTTATAATATAACGTAATATGCAGTGTATCATTGAAAATACCTTATAATATAACGCAATATGCAGTGTATCATTGAAAATACCTTATAATATAATCTAATATGCAGTGTATCGTTCAAAATACCTTATAATATAACGTAATATTTGCAGTCTATCATTGAAAATGCCTTGTAATATAACATAATATGCAGTGTATCATTGAAAATACCTTATAATATAAAGCAATATGCAGTGTATCATTGAAAAAATCTTATAATATAATCTAATATGCAGTGTATCATTCAAAATACCTCATAATATAACGTAATATTTGCAGTCTATCATTGAAAATGCCTTATAATATAACGTAATATGCAGTGTATCATTCAAAATACCTTATAATAAAACCTAATATGCAGTGTATCATTGAAAATACCTTATAATATAACGCAATATGCAGTGTATCATTCAAAATACCATATTATATAACGTAATATTTGCAGTCTATCATTGAAAATGGCTTATAATATAACATAGTATGCTGTTTATCATTGAAAATACCTTATAATATAACGTAATATGCAGTGTATCATTGAAAATACGTTATAATATAACGCAATATGCAGTGTATCATTGAAAATACCTTATAATATAATCTAATATGCAGTGTATCGTTCAAAATACCTTATAATATAACGTAATATTTGCAGTCTATCATTGAAAATGCCTTGTAATATAACATAATATGCAGTGTATCATTGATAATACCTTATAATATAAAGCAATATGCAGTGTATCATTGAAAAAATCTTATAATATAATCTAATATGCAGTGTATCATTCAAAATACCTCATAATATAACGTAATATTTGCAGTCTATCATTGAAAATGCCTTATAATATAACGTAATATGCAGTGTATCATTCAAAATACCTTATAATATAACCTAATATGCAGTGTATCATTGAAAATACCTTATAATATAACGCAATATGCAGTGTATCATTCAAAATACCATATTATATAACGTAATATTTGCAGTCTATCATTGAAAATGGCTTATAATATAACATAGTATGCTGTGTATCATTGAAAATACCTTATAATATAACGTAATATGCAGTGTATCATTGAAAATACCTTATAAAATAACGCAATATGCAGTGTATCATTGAAAATACCTTATAATATAATCTAATATGAAGTGTATCGTTCAAAATACCTTATAATATAACGTAATATTTGCAGTCTATCATTGAAAATGCCTTGTAATATAACGTAATATGCAGTGTATCATTGATAATACCTTATAATATAACGTAATATTTGCAGTCTATCATTGAAAATGCCTTATAATATAACGTAATATGCAGTGTATCATTGAAAATACCTTATAATATAACGTAATATGCAGTGTATCATTGAAAATACCTTATAATATAACGCAATATGCAGTGTATCATTCAAAATACCATATTATATAACGTAATATTTGCAGTCTATCATTGAAAATGGCTTATAATATAACATAGTATGCTGTTTATCATTGAAAATACCTTATAATATAACGTAATATGCAGTGTATCATTGAAAATACGTTATAATATAACGCAATATGCAGTGTATCATTGAAAATACCTTATAATATAATCTAATATGCAGTGTATCGTTCAAAATACCTTATAATATAACGTAATATTTGCAGTCTATCATTGAAAATGCCTTGTAATATAACATAATATGCAGTGTATCATTGATAATACCTTATAATATAAAGCAATATGCAGTGTATCATTGAAAAAATCTTATAATATAATCTAATATGCAGTGTATCATTCAAAATACCTCATAATATAACGTAATATTTGCAGTCTATCATTGAAAATGCCTTATAATATAACGTAATATGCAGTGTATCATTCAAAATACCTTATAATATAACCTAATATGCAGTGTATCATTGAAAATACCTTATAATATAACGCAATATGCAGTGTATCATTCAAAATACCATATTATATAACGTAATATTTGCAGTCTATCATTGAAAATGGCTTATAATATAACATAGTATGCTGTTTATCATTGAAAATACCTTATAATATAACGTAATATGCAGTGTATCATTGAAAATACGTTATAATATAACGTAATATGCAGTGTATCATTGAAAATACCTTATAATATAATCTAATATGCAGTGTATCGTTCAAAATACATTATAATATAACGTAATATTTGCAGTCTATCATTGAAAATGCCTTGTAATATAACATAATATGCAGTGTATCATTGATAATACCTTATAATATAAAGCAATATGCAGTGTATCATTGAAAAAATCTTATAATATAATCTAATATGCAGTGTATCATTCAAAATACCTCATAATATAACGTAATATTTGCAGTCTATCATTGAAAATGCCTTATAATATAACGTAATATGCAGTGTATCATTCAAAATACCTTATAATATAACCTAATATGCAGTGTATCATTGAAAATACCTTATAATATAACGCAATATGCAGTGTATCATTCAAAATACCATATTATATAACGTAATATTTGCAGTCTATCATTGAAAATGGCTTATAATATAACATAGTATGCTGTGTATCATTGAAAATACCTTATAATATAACGTAATATGCAGTGTATCATAGAAAATACCTTATAATATAACGTAATATGCAGTGTATCATTGAAAATACCTTATAATATAATCTAATATGAAGTGTATCGTTCAAAATACCTTATAATATAACGTAATATTTGCAGTCTATCATTGAAAATGCCTTGTAATATAACGTAATATGCAGTGTATCATTGAAAATACCTTATAATATAACGTAATATTTGCAGTCTATCATTGAAAATGCCTTATAATATAACGTAATATGCACTGTATCATTGAAAATACCTTATAATATAACGTAATATGCAGTGTATCATTGAAAATACCTTATAATATAACGCAATATGCAGTGTATCATTCAAAATACCATATTATATAACGTAATATTTGCAGTCTATCATTGAAAATGGCTTATAATATAACATAGTATGCTGTTTATCATTGAAAATACCTTATAATATAACGTAATATGCAGTGTATCATTGAAAATACGTTATAATATAACGCAATATGCAGTGTATCATTGAAAATACCTTATAATATAATCTAATATGCAGTGTATCGTTCAAAATACCTTATAATATAACGTAATATTTGCAGTCTATCATTGAAAATGCCTTGTAATATAACATAATATGCAGTGTATCATTGATAATACCTTATAATATAAAGCAATATGCAGTGTATCATTGAAAAAATCTTATAATATAATCTAATATGCAGTGTATCATTCAAAATACCTCATAATATAACGTAATATTTGCAGTCTATCATTGAAAATGCCTTATAATATAACGTAATATGCAGTGTATCATTCAAAATACCTTATAATATAACCTAATATGCAGTGTATCATTGAAAATACCTTATAAAATATTGCAATATGCAGTGTATCCTTGGAAATACCTTATAATATGACGTAGTATGCAGTGTATCATTGAAAATACCTTGTAATGTAATGTAATATGTAGTCTATCATTGAAAAAATCTTATAATATAATCTAATATGCAGTGTATCATTGAAAATATCTTATAATATAATCTAATATGCAGTGTATCATTGCAAATATCTTATAATATAATGTAATATGCAGTGTATCATTGAAAATACCTTATGATATAACGTAATATGCAGTGTTTCATTGAAAAAAACCTTATAATATAACGTAATATGCAGTGTATCATGGAAAATACCTTATAAAGTAATGCAATATGCAGTGTATCCTTGAAAATACCTTTTAAAATAATGCAATATGCAGTGTATCATTGAAAATGCCTTATAATATAACGTAATATGCAGTGTATCATTGAAAATACCATATTATATAACGTAATATTTGCAGTCTATCATTGAAAATGTCTTATAATATAACATAGTATGCTGTGTATCATTGAAAATACCTTATAATATAACGTAATATGCAGTGTATCATTGAAAATACCTTATAATATAACGCAATATGCAGTGTATCATTCAAAATACCATATTATATAACGTAATATTTGCAGTCTATCATTGAAAATGGCTTATAATATAACATAGTATGCTGTGTATCATTGAAAATACCTTATAATATAATCTAATATGCAGTGTATCGTTCAAAATACCTTATAATATAACGTAATATGCAGTGTATCATTGAAAATACCTTATAAAATATTGCAATATGCAGTGTATCCTTGGAAATACCTTATAATATGACGTAGTATGCTGTGTATCATTGAAAATACATTATAATATATTGTAATATGCACTGTATCAATGAAAATTCATTATAATATAACGTAAGATGCAGTGTATCATTGAAAATACCTTATAATATAACGCAATATGCAGAGTATCATTGAAAATACCTTATAATATAATCTAATATGCAGTGTATCGTTCAAAATACCTTATAATATAACGTAATATGCAGTGTATCATTGAAAATACCTTATAAAATATTGCAATATGCAGTGTATCCTTGGAAATACCTTATAATATGACGTAGTATGCAGTGTATCATTGAAAATACCTTGTAATGTAATGTAATATGTAGTCTATCATTGAAAAAATCTTATAATATAATCTAATATGCAGTGTATCATTGAAAATATCTTATAATATAATCTAATATGCAGTGTATCATTGAAAATACCTTATAATATAACGTAATATGCAGTGTATCATTGAAAATACCTTATGATATAACGTAATATGCAGTGTTTCATTGAAAAAAACCTTATAATATAACGTAATATGCAGTGTATCATGGAAAATACCTTATAAAGTAATGCAATATGCAGTGTATCCTTGAAAATACCTTATAAAATAATGCAATATGCAGTGTATCATTGAAAATGCCTTATAATATAACGTAATATGCAGTGTATCATTGAAAATACCATATTATATAACGTAATATTTGCAGTCTATCATTGAAAATGTCTTATAATATAACATAGTATGCTGTGTATCATTGAAAATACCTTATAATATAACGTAATATGCAGTGTATCATTGAAAATACCTTATAATATAACGCAATATGCAGTGTATCATTGAAAATACCTTATAATATAATCTAATATGCAGTGTATCGTTCAAAATACCTTATAATATAACGTAATATTTGCAGTCTATCATTGAAAATGCCTTGTAATATAACGTAATATGCAGTGTATCATTGATAATACCTTATAATATAAAGTAATATGCAGTGTATCATTGAAAAAATCTTATAATACAATCTAATATGCAGTGTATCATTCAAAATACCTTATAATATAACGTAATATTTGCAGTCTATCATTGAAAATGCCTTATAATATAACGTAATATGCAGTGTATCATTGAAAATACCTTATAAAATATTGCAATATGCAGTGTATCCTTGGAAATACCTTATAATATGACGTAGTATGCAGTGTATCATTGAAAATACCTTGTAATGTAATGTAATATGTAGTCTATCATTGAAAAAATCTTATAATATAATCTAATATGCAGTGTATCATTGAAAATATCTTATAATATAATCTAATATGCAGTGTATCATTGCAAATATCTTATAATATAATCTAATATGCAGTGTATCATTGAAAATACCTTATGATATAACGTAATATGCAGTGTTTCATTGAAAAAAACCTTATAATATAACGTAATATGCAGTGTATCATGGAAAATACCTTATAAAGTAATGCAATATGCAGTGTATCCTTGAAAATACCTTTTAAAATAATGCAATATGCAGTGTATCATTGAAAATGCCTTATAATATAACGTAATATGCAGTGTATCATTGAAAATACCATATTATATAACGTAATATTTGCAGTCTATCATTGAAAATGTCTTATAATATAACATAGTATGCTGTGTATCATTGAAAATACCTTATAATATAACGTAATATGCAGTGTATCATTGAAAATACCTTATAATATAACGCAATATGCAGTGTATCATTCAAAATACCATATTATATAACGTAATATTTGCAGTCTATCATTGAAAATGGCTTATAATATAATCTAATATGCAGTGTATCGTTCAAAATACCTTATAATATAACGTAATATTTGCAGTCTATCATTGAAAATGCCTTGTAATATAACATAATATGCAGTGTATCATTGAAAATACCTTATAATATAATCTAATATGCAGTGTATCGTTCAAAATACCTTATAATATAACGTAATATGCAGTGTATCATTGAAAATACCTTATAAAATATTGCAATATGCAGTGTATCCTTGGAAATACCTTATAATATGACGTAGTATGCTGTGTATCATTGAAAATACATTATAATATATTGTAATATGCACTGTATCAATGAAAATTCATTATAATATAACGTAAGATGCAGTGTATCATTGAAAATACGTTATAATATAACGCAATATGCAGAGTATCATTGAAAATACCTTATAATATAATCTAATATGCAGTGTATCGTTCAAAATACCTTATAATATAACGTAATATGCAGTGTATCATTGAAAATACCTTATAAAATATTGCAATATGCAGTGTATCCTTGGAAATACCTTATAATATGACGTAGTATGCAGTGTATCATTGAAAATACCTTGTAATGTAATGTAATATGTAGTCTATCATTGAAAAAATCTTATAATATAATCTAATATGCAGTGTATCATTGAAAATATCTTATAATATAATCTAATATGCAGTGTATCATTGAAAATACCTTATAATATAACGTAATATGCAGTGTATCATTGAAAATACCTTATGATATAACGTAATATGCAGTGTTTCATTGAAAAAAACCTTATAATATAACGTAATATGCAGTGTATCATGGAAAATACCTTATAAAGTAATGCAATATGCAGTGTATCCTTGAAAATACCTTTTAAAATAATGCAATATGCAGTGTATCATTGAAAATGCCTTATAATATAACGTAATATGCAGTGTATCATTGAAAATACCATATTATATAACGTAATATTTGCAGTCTATCATTGAAAATGTCTTATAATATAACATAGTATGCTGTGTATCATTGAAAATACCTTATAATATAACGTAATATGCAGTGTATCATTGAAAATACCTTATAATATAACGCAATATGCAGTGTATCATTCAAAATACCATATTATATAACGTAATATTTGCAGTCTATCATTGAAAATGGCTTATAATATAACATAGTATGCTGTGTATCATTGAAAATACCTTATAATATAACGTAATATGCAGTGTATCATTGAAAATACGTTATAATATAACGCAATATGCAGTGTATCATTGAAAATACCTTATAATATAATCTAATATGCAGTGTATCGTTCAAAATACCTTATAATATAACGTAATATTTGCAGTCTATCATTGAAAATGCCTTGTAATATAACGTAATATGCAGTGTATCATTGAAAATACGTTATAATATAACGCAATATGCAGTGTATCATTGAAAATACCTTATAATATAATCTAATATGCAGTGTATCGTTCAAAATACCTTATAATATAACGTAATATGCAGTGTATCATTGAAAATACCTTATAAAATATTGCAATATGCAGTGTATCCTTGGAAATACCTTATAATATGACGTAGTATGCTGTGTATCATTGAAAATACATTATAATATATTGTAATATGCACTGTATCAATGAAAATTCATTATAATATAACGTAAGATGCAGTGTATCATTGAAAATACGTTATATTATAACGCAATATGCAGTGTATCATTGAAAATACCTTATAATATAATCTAATATGCAGTGTATCGTTCAAAATACCTTATAATATAACGTAATATTTGCAGTCTATCATTGAAAATGCCTTGTAATATAACATAATATGCAGTGTATCATTGATAATACCTTATAATATAAAGTAATATGCAGTGTATCATTGAAAAAATCTTATAATATAATCTAATATGCAGTGTATCATTCAAAATACCTCATAATATAACGTAATATTTGCAGTCTATCATTGAAAATGCCTTATAATATAACGTAATATGCAGTGTATCATTCAAAATACCTTATAATATAACCTAATATGCAGTGTATCATTGAAAATACCTTATAATATAACGCAATATGCAGTGTATCATTCAAAATACCATATTATATAACGTAATATTTGCAGTCTATCATTGAAAATGGCTTATAATATAACATAGTATGCTGTTTATCATTGAAAATACCTTATAATATAACGTAATATGCAGTGTATCATTGAAAATACGTTATAATATAACGCAATATGCAGTGTATCATTGAAAATACCTTATAATATAATCTAATATGCAGTGTATCGTTCAAAATACATTATAATATAACGTAATATTTGCAGTCTATCATTGAAAATGCCTTGTAATATAACATAATATGCAGTGTATCATTGATAATACCTTATAATATAAAGCAATATGCAGTGTATCATTGAAAAAATCTTATAATATAATCTAATATGCAGTGTATCATTCAAAATACCTCATAATATAACGTAATATTTGCAGTCTATCATTGAAAATGCCTTATAATATAACGTAATATGCAGTGTATCATTCAAAATACCTTATAATATAACCTAATATGCAGTGTATCATTGAAAATACCTTATAATATAACGCAATATGCAGTGTATCATTCAAAATACCATATTATATAACGTAATATTTGCAGTCTATCATTGAAAATGGCTTATAATATAACATAGTATGCTGTGTATCATTGAAAATACCTTATAATATAACGTAATATGCAGTGTATCATAGAAAATACGTTATAATATAACGCAATATGCAGTGTATCATTGAAAATACCTTATAATATAATCTAATATGAAGTGTATCGTTCAAAATACCTTATAATATAACGTAATATTTGCAGTCTATCATTGAAAATGCCTTGTAATATAACGTAATATGCAGTGTATCATTGATAATAACTTATAATATAACGTAATATTTGCAGTCTATCATTGAAAATGCCTTATAATATAACGTAATATGCACTGTATCATTGAAAATACCTTATAATATAACGTAATATGCAGTGTATCATTGAAAATACCTTATAATATAACGCAATATGCAGTGTATCATTCAAAATACCATATTATATAACGTAATATTTGCAGTCTATCATTGAAAATGGCTTATAATATAACATAGTATGCTGTTTATCATTGAAAATACCTTATAATATAACGTAATATGCAGTGTATCATTGAAAATACGTTATAATATAACGCAATATGCAGTGTATCATTGAAAATACCTTATAATATAATCTAATATGCAGTGTATCGTTCAAAATACCTTATAATATAACGTAATATGCAGTGTATCATTGAAAATACCTTATAAAATATTGCAATATGCAGTGTATCCTTGGAAATACCTTATAATATGACGTAGTATGCTGTGTATCATTGAAAATACATTATAATATATTGTAATATGCACTGTATCAATGAAAATTCATTATAATATAACGTAAGATGCAGTGTATCATTGAAAATACGTTATAATATAACGCAATATGCAGAGTATCATTGAAAATACCTTATAATATAATCTAATATGCAGTGTATCGTTCAAAATACCTTATAATATAACGTAATATGCAGTGTATCATTGAAAATACCTTATAAAATATTGCAATATGCAGTGTATCCTTGGAAATACCTTATAATATGACGTAGTATGCAGTGTATCATTGAAAATACCTTGTAATGTAATGTAATATGTAGTCTATCATTGAAAAAATCTTATAATATAATCTAATATGCAGTGTATCATTGAAAATATCTTATAATATAATCTAATATGCAGTGTATCATTGCAAATATCTTATAATATAATGTAATATGCAGTGTATCATTGAAAATACCTTATGATATAACGTAATATGCAGTGTTTCATTGAAAAAAACCTTATAATATAACGTAATATGCAGTGTATCATGGAAAATACCTTATAAAGTAATGCAATATGCAGTGTATCCTTGAAAATACCTTTTAAAATAATGCAATATGCAGTGTATCATTGAAAATGCCTTATAATATAACGTAATATGCAGTGTATCATTGAAAATACCATATTATATAACGTAATATTTGCAGTCTATCATTGAAAATGTCTTATAATATAACATAGTATGCTGTGTATCATTGAAAATACCTTCTAATATAACGTAATATGCAGTGTATCATTGATAATACCTTATAATATAACGCAATATGCAGTGTATCATTCAAAATACCATATTATATAACGTAATATTTGCAGTCTATCATTGAAAATGGCTTATAATATAACATAGTATGCTGTGTATCATTGAAAATACCTTATAATATAACGTAATATGCAGTGTATCATTGAAAATACGTTATAATATAACGCAATATGCAGTGTATCATTGAAAATACCTTATAATATAATCTAATATGCAGTGTATCGTTCAAAATACATTATAATATAACGTAATATTTGCAGTCTATCATTGAAAATGCCTTGTAATATAACATAATATGCAGTGTATCATTGAAAATACCTTATAATATAAAGTAATATGCAGTGTATCATTGAAAATACCTTATAATATAATCTAATATGCAGTGTATCATTCAAAATACCTCATAATATAACGTAATATTTGCAGTCTATCATTGAAAATGCCTTATAATATAACGTAATATGCAGTGTATCATTCAAAATACCTTATAATATAACCTAATATGCAGTGTATCATTGAAAATACCTTATAATATAACGCAATATGCAGTGTATCATTCAAAATACCATATTATATAACGTAATATTTGCAGTCTATCATTGAAAATGGCTTATAATATAACATAGTATGCTGTGTATCATTGAAAATACCTTATAATATAACGTAATATGCAGTGTATCATTGAAAATACGTTATAATATAACGCAATATGCAGTGTATCATTGAAAATACCTTATAATATAATCTAATATGAAGTGTATCGTTCAAAATACCTTATAATATAACGTAATATTTGCAGTCTATCATTGAAAATGCCTTGTAATATAACGTAATATGCAGTGTCTCATTGATAATACCTTATAATATAACGTAATATTTGCAGTCTATCATTGAAAATGCCTTATAATATAACGTAATATGCAGTGTATCATTGAAAATACCTTATAATATAACGTAATATGCAGTGTATCATTGAAAATACCTTATAATATAACGCAATATGCAGTGTATCATTCAAAATACCATATTATATAACGTAATATTTGCAGTCTATCATTGAAAATGGCTTATAATATAACATAGTATGCTGTTTATCATTGAAAATACCTTATAATATAACGTAATATGCAGTGTATCATTGAAAATACCTTATAATATAACGCAATATGCAGTGTATCATTGAAAATACCTTATAATATAATCTAATATGCAGTGTATCGTTCAAAATACCTTATAATATACCGTAATATGCAGTGTATCATTGAAAATACCTTATAAAATATTGCAATATGCAGTGTATCCTTGGAAATACCTTATAATATGACGTAGTATGCTGTGTATCATTGAAAATACATTATAATATATTGTAATATGCACTGTATCAATGAAAATTCATTATAATATAACGTAAGATGCAGTGTATCATTGAAAATACGTTATAATATAACGCAATATGCAGTGTATCATTGAAAATACCTTATAATATAATCTAATATGCAGTGTATCGTTCAAAATACATTATAATATAACGTAATATTTGCAGTCTATCATTGAAAATGCCTTGTAATATAACATAATATGCAGTGTATCATTGAAAATACCTTATAATATAAAGTAATATGCAGTGTATCATTGAAAATACCTTATAATATAACGTAATATGCAGTGTATCATTGAAAATACCTTATAATATAACGTAATATGCAGTGTAACATTGAAAATACCTTATAATATAACATAATATGCAGTGTATTATTGAAAATACGTTATAGTATAACGTAATACGCAGTGTATCATTGAAAATACCTTATAATATAACGCAATATGCAGTGTATCATTGAAAATACCTTATAATATAATCTAATATGAAGTGTATCGTTCAAAATACCTTATAATATAACGTAATATTTGCAGTCTATCATTGAAAATACCTTATAATATAACGTAATATGCAGTGTATCATTGAAAATACCTTATAATATAACGTAATATGCAGTGTATCATTGAAAATACCTTATAATATAACGTAACATGCAGTCTATCATTGAAAATGCCTTATAATATAACGTAATATGCAGTGTATCATTGAAAATACCTTATAATATAATGCAATATGCAGTGTATCATTGAAAATACCTTATAATATAATGTAATATGCAGTGTATCATTGAAAATACTTTATAATATAACGGAATATGCAGTGTCTCATTGAAAATACCATATAATATAACGTAATATGCAGTGTATCATTGAAAATACCTTATGATATAACGTAATATGCTGTGTATCATTGAAAATACCTTATAATATAACGTAATATGCAGTGTATCATTGAAAATACCTTATGATATAACGTAATATGCAGTGTATCATTGAAAATACCTTATAATATAACGTAATATGCAGTGTAACATTGAAAATACCTTATAATATAACATAATATGCAGTGTATTATTGAAAATACGTTATAGTATAACGTAATACGCAGTGTATCATTGAAAATACCTTATAATATAACGCAATATGCAGTGTATCATTGAAAATGCCTTATAATATAATCTAATATGCAGTGTATCGTTCAAAATACCTTATAATATAACGTAATATTTGCAGTCTATCATTGAAAATGTCTTGTAATGTAACGTAATATGCAGTGTATCATTGAAAATACCTTATAATATAATCTAATATGCAGTGTATCGTTCAAAATACCTTATAATATAACGTAATATTTGCAGTCTATCGTTGAAAATGCCTTATAATATAACGTAGTATCCAGTGTATCATTGAAAATACCTTATAATATAACGTAATATGCAGTGTATTATTGAAAACACCTTATAATATAACGTAATATGCAGTGTATCACTGAAAATACCTTATAATATATCATAATATATAGTCTATCATTGACAATACCTTATAATATAACGTAATATGCAGTGCATCATTGAAAATACATTATAATATAACGTAATATGCAGTGTATCAATGAAGACACCTTATAAAATAATGCAATATGCAGTGAATCATTGAAAATACCTTATAATATAACGTAATATGCAGTGTATCATTGAAAATACCTTATGATATAACGTAATATGCAGTGTATCATTGAAAATACCTTATAATATAACGTAATATGCTGTGTATCATTGAAAATACCTTATAATATAACGTAATATGCAGTGTATCATTGAAAATACCTTATAAAATAATGTAATATGCATTGTATCATTGAAAATACCTTATAATATAACGTAATATGCAGTGTACCATTGAAAATACTTTATAATATAACGTAATATGCAGTGTATCATTGAAAATACCTTATAATATAACGTAATATGCTGTGTATCATTGATAATACCTTATAATATAATCTAATATGCAGTGTATCGTTCAAAATACCTTATAATATAACGTAATATTTGCAGTCTATCATTGAAAATGCCTTGTAATATAACGTAATATGCAGTGTATCATTGAAAATAACTTATAATATAACGTAATATTTGCAGTCTATCATTGAAAATGCCTTATAATATAACGTAATATGCAGTGTATCATTGAAAATACCTTATAATATAACGTAATATGCAGTGTATCATTGAAAATACCTTATAATATAACGCAATATGCAGTGTATCATTCAAAATACCATATTATATAACGTAATATTTGCAGTCTATCATTGAAAATGGCTTATAATATAACATAGTATGCTGTTTATCATTGAAAATACCTTATAATATAACGTAATATGCAGTGTATCATTGAAAATACGTTATAATATAACGCAATATGCAGTGTATCATTGAAAATACCTTATAATATAATCTAATATGCAGTGTATCGTTCAAAATACCTTATAATATACCGTAATATGCAGTGTATCATTGAAAATACCTTATAAAATATTGCAATATGCAGTGTATCCTTGGAAATACCTTATAATATGACGTAGTATGCTGTGTATCATTGAAAATACATTATAATATATTGTAATATGCACTGTATCAATGAAAATTCATTATAATATAACGTAATACGCAGTGTATCATTGAAAATACCTTATAATATAACGCAATATGCAGTGTATCATTGAAAATACCTTATAATATAATCTAATATGAAGTGTATCGTTCAAAATACCTTATAATATAACGTAATATTTGCAGTCTATCATTGAAAATACCTTATAATATAACGTAATATGCAGTGTATCATTGAAAATACCTTATAATATAACGTAATATGCAGTGTATCATTGAAAATACCTTATAATATAACGTAACATGCAGTCTATCATTGAAAATGCCTTATAATATAACGTAATATGCAGTGTATTATTGAAAATACCATATAATATAATGCAATATGCAGTGTATCATTGAAAATACCTTATAATATAATGTAATATGCAGTGTATCATTGAAAATACTTTATAATATAACGGAATATGCAGTGTCTCATTGAAAATACCATATAATATAACGTAATATGCAGTGTATCATTGAAAATACCTTATGATATAACGTAATATGCTGTGTATCATTGAAAATACCTTATAATATAACGTAATATGCAGTGTATCATTGAAAATACCTTATGATATAACGTAATATGCAGTGTATCATTGAAAATACCTTATAATATAACGTAATATGCAGTGTAACATTGAAAATACCTTATAATATAACATAATATGCAGTGTATTATTGAAAATACGTTATAGTATAACGTAATACGCAGTGTATCATTGAAAATACCTTATAATATAACGCAATATGCAGTGTATCATTGAAAATACATTATAATATAATCTAATATGCAGTGTATCGTTCAAAATACCTTATAATATAACGTAATAATTGCAGTCTATCATTGAAAATGTCTTGTAATGTAACGTAATATGCAGTGTATCATTGAAAATACCTTATAATATAATCTAATATGCAGTGTATCGTTCAAAATACCTTATAATATAACGTAATATTTGCAGTCTATCGTTGAAAATGCCTTATAATATAACGTAGTATCCAGTGTATCATTGAAAATACCTTATAATATAACGTAATATGCAGTGTATTATTGAAAACACCTTATAATATAACGTAATATGCAGTGTATCACTGAAAATACCTTATAATATATCATAATATATAGTCTATCATTGACAATACCTTATAATATAACGTAATATGCAGTGCATCATTGAAAATACATTATAATATAACGTAATATGCAGTGTATCAATGAAGACACCTTATAAAATAATGCAATATGCAGTGAATCATTGAAAATACCTTATAATATAACGTAATATGCAGTGTATCATTGAAAATACCTTATGATATAACGTAATATGCAGTGTATCATTGAAAATACCTTATAATATAACGTAATATGCTGTGTATCATTGAAAATACCTTATAATATAACGTAATATGCAGTGTATCATTGAAAATACCTTATAAAATAATGTAATATGCATTGTATCATTGAAAATACCTTATAATATAACGTAATATGCAGTCTATCATTGAAAATACTTTATAATATAACGTAATATGCAGTGTATCATTGAAAATACCTTATAATATAACGTAATATGCTGTGTATCATTGATAATACCTTATAATATAATCTAATATGCAGTGTATCGTTCAAAATACCTTATAATATAACGTAATATTTGCAGTCTATCATTGAAAATGCCTTGTAATATAACGTAATATGCAGTGTATCATTGAAAATAACTTATAATATAACGTAATATTTGCAGTCTATCATTGAAAATGCCTTGTAATATAACGTAATATGCAGTGTATCATTGAAAATATCTTATAATATAACGTAATATGCAGTGTATCATTGAAAATACCTTATAATATAACGCAATATGCAGTGTATCATTCAAAATACCATATTATATAACGTAATATTTGCAGTCTATCATTGAAAATGGCTTATAATATAACATAGTATGCTGTTTATCATTGAAAATACCTTATAATATAACGTAATATGCAGTGTATCATTGAAAATACCTTATAATATAACGCAATATGCAGTGTATCATTGAAAATACCTTATAATATAATCTAATATGCAGTGTATCGTTCAAAATACCTTATAATATACCGTAATATGCAGTGTATCATTGAAAATACCTTATAAAATATTGCAATATGCAGTGTATCCTTGGAAATACCTTATAATATGACGTAGTATGCTGTGTATCATTGAAAATACATTATAATATATTGTAATATGCACTGTATCAATGAAAATTCATTATAATATAACGTAAGATGCAGTGTATCATTGAAAATACGTTATAATATAACGCAATATGCAGTGTATCATTGAAAATACCTTATAATATAATCTAATATGCAGTGTATCGTTCAAAATACCTTATAATATAACGTAATATTTGCAGTCTATCATTGAAAATGCCTTATAAAATATTGCAATATGCAGTGTATCCTTGGAAATACCTTATAATATGACGTAGTATGCAGTGTATCATTGAAAATACCTTGTAATGTAATGTAATATGTAGTCTATCATTGAAAAAATCTTATAATATAATCTAATATGCAGTGTATCATTGAAAATATCTTATAATATAATCTAATATGCAGTGTATCATTGCAAATATCTTATAATATAATGTAATATGCAGTGTATCATTGAAAATACCTTATGATATAACGTAATATGCAGTGTTTCATTGAAAAAAACCTTATAATATAACGTAATATGCAGTGTATCATGGAAAATACCTTATAAAGTAATGCAATATGCAGTGTATCCTTGAAAATACCTTTTAAAATAATGCAATATGCAGTGTATCATTGAAAATGCCTTATAATATAACGTAATATGCAGTGTATCATTGAAAATACCATATTATATAACGTAATATTTGCAGTCTATCATTGAAAATGTCTTATAATATAACATAGTATGCTGTGTATCATTGAAAATACCTTCTAATATAACGTAATATGCAGTGTATCATTGAAAATACCTTATAATATAACGCAATATGCAGTGTATCATTCAAAATACCATATTATATAACGTAATATTTGCAGTCTATCATTGAAAATGGCTTATAATATAACATAGTATGCTGTGTATCATTGAAAATACCTTATAATATAACGTAATATGCAGTGTATCATTGAAAATACGTTATAATATAACGCAATATGCAGTGTATCATTGAAAATACCTTATAATATAATCTAATATGCAGTGTATCGTTCAAAATACCTTATAATATAACGTAATATTTGCAGTCTATCATTGAAAATGCCTTGTAATATAACGTAATATGCAGTGTATCATTGATAATACCTTATAATATAAAGTAATATGCAGTGTATCATTGAAAAAATCTTATAATACAATCTAATATGCAGTGTATCATTCAAAATACCTTATAATATAACGTAATATTTGCAGTCTATCATTGAAAATGCCTTATAATATAACGTAATATGCAGTGTATCATTGAAAATACCTTATAAAATATTGCAATATGCAGTGTATCCTTGGAAATACCTTATAATATGACGTAGTATGCAGTGTATCATTGAAAATACCTTGTAATGTAATGTAATATGTAGTCTATCATTGAAAAAATCTTATAATATAATCTAATATGCAGTGTATCATTGAAAATATCTTATAATATAATCTAATATGCAGTGTATCATTGCAAATATCTTATAATATAATCTAATATGCAGTGTATCATTGAAAATACCTTATGATATAACGTAATATGCAGTGTTTCATTGAAAAAAACCTTATAATATAACGTAATATGCAGTGTATCATGGAAAATACCTTATAAAGTAATGCAATATGCAGTGTATCCTTGAAAATACCTTTTAAAATAATGCAATATGCAGTGTATCATTGAAAATGCCTTATAATATAACGTAATATGCAGTGTATCATTGAAAATACCATATTATATAACGTAATATTTGCAGTCTATCATTGAAAATGTCTTATAATATAACATAGTATGCTGTGTATCATTGAAAATACCTTATAATATAACGTAATATGCAGTGTATCATTGAAAATACCTTATAATATAACGCAATATGCAGTGTATCATTCAAAATACCATATTATATAACGTAATATTTGCAGTCTATCATTGAAAATGGCTTATAATATAACATAGTATGCTGTGTATCATTGAAAATACCTTATAATATAACGTAATATGCAGTGTATCATTGAAAATACGTTATAATATAACGCAATATGCAGTGTATCATTGAAAATACCTTATAATATAATCTAATATGCAGTGTATCGTTCAAAATACCTTATAATATAACGTAATATTTGCAGTCTATCATTGAAAATGCCTTGTAATATAACATAATATGCAGTGTATCATTGAAAATACCTTATAATATAAAGTAATATGCAGTGTATCATTGAAAATACCTTATAATATAATCTAATATGCAGTGTATCATTCAAAATACCTCATAATATAACGTAATATTTGCAGTCTATCATTGAAAATGCCTTATAATATAACGTAATATGCAGTGTATCATTCAAAATACCTTATAATATAACCTAATATGCAGTGTATCATTGAAAATACCTTATAATATAACGCAATATGCAGTGTATCATTCAAAATACCATATTATATAACGTAATATTTGCAGTCTATCATTGAAAATGGCTTATAATATAACATAGTATGCTGTGTATCATTGAAAATACCTTATAATATAACGTAATATGCAGTGTATCATAGAAAATACGTTATAATATAACGCAATATGCAGTGTATCATTGAAAATACCTTATAATATAATCTAATATGAAGTGTATCGTTCAAAATACCTTATAATATAACGTAATATTTGCAGTCTATCATTGAAAATGCCTTGTAATATAACGTAATATGCAGTGTATCATTGATAATACCTTATAATATAACGTAATATTTGCAGTCTATCATTGAAAATGCCTTATAATATAACGTAATATGCACTGTATCATTGAAAATACCTTATAATATAACGTAATATGCAGTGTATCATTGAAAATACCTTATAATATAACGCAATATGCAGTGTATCATTCAAAATACCATATTATATAACGTAATATTTGCAGTCTATCATTGAAAATGGCTTATAATATAACATAGTATGCTGTTTATCATTGAAAATACCTTATAATATAACGTAATATGCAGTGTATCATTGAAAATACGTTATAATATAACGCAATATGCAGTGTATCATTGAAAATACCTTATAATATAATCTAATATGCAGTGTATCGTTCAAAATACCTTATAATATACCGTAATATGCAGTGTATCATTGAAAATACCTTATAAAATATTGCAATATGCAGTGTATCCTTGGAAATACCTTATAATATGACGTAGTATGCTGTGTATCATTGAAAATACATTATAATATATTGTAATATGCACTGTATCAATGAAAATTCATTATAATATAACGTAAGATGCAGTGTATCATTGAAAATACGTTATAATATAACGCAATATGCAGTGTATCATTGAAAATACCTTATAATATAATCTAATATGCAGTGTATCGTTCAAAATACCTTATAATATAACGTAATATGCTGTGTATCATTGAAAATACCTTATAATATAACGTAATATGCAGTGTATCATTGAAAATACCTTATAAAATAATGTAATATGCATTGTATCATTGAAAATACCTTATAATATAACGTAATATGCAGTGTATCATTGAAAATACTTTATAATATAACGTAATATGCAGTGTATCATTGAAAATACCTTATAATATAACGTAATATGCTGTGTATCATTGATAATACCTTATAATATAATCTAATATGCAGTGTATCGTTCAAAATACCTTATAATATAACGTAATATTTGCAGTCTATCATTGAAAATGCCTTGTAATATAACGTAATATGCAGTGTATCATTGAAAATAACTTATAATATAACGTAATATTTGCAGTCTATCATTGAAAATGCCTTGTAATATAACGTAATATGCAGTGTATCATTGAAAATACCTTATAATATAACGTAATATGCAGTGTATCATTGAAAATACCTTATAATATAACGCAATATGCAGTGTATCATTCAAAATACCATATTATATAACGTAATATTTGCAGTCTATCATTGAAAATGGCTTATAATATAACATAGTATGCTGTTTATCATTGAAAATACCTTATAATATAACGTAATATGCAGTGTATCATTGAAAATACGTTATAATATAACGCAATATGCAGTGTATCATTGAAAATACCTTATAATATAATCTAATATGCAGTGTATCGTTCAAAATACCTTATAAAATACTGCAATATGCAGTGTATCATTGAAAATACCTTATAAAATATTGCAATATGCAGTGTATCCTTGGAAATACCTTATAATATGACGTAGTATGCTGTGTATCATTGAAAATACATTATAATATATTGTAATATGCACTGTATCAATGAAAATTCATTATAATATAACGTAAGATGCAGTGTATCATTGAAAATACGTTATAATATAACGCAATATGCAGTGTATCATTGAAAATACCTTATAATATAATCTAATATGCAGTGTATCGTTCAAAATACCTTATAATATAACGTAATATTTGCAGTCTATCATTGAAAATGCCTTGTAATATAACATAATATGCAGTGTATCATTGAAAATACCTTATAATATAAAGTAATATGCAGTGTATCATTGAAAATACCTTATAATATAACGTAATATGCAGTGTATCATTGAAAATACCTTATAATATAACGTAATATGCAGTGTAACATTGAAAATACCTTATAATATAACATAATATGCAGTGTATTATTGAAAATACGTTATAGTATAACGTAATACGCAGTGTATCATTGAAAATACCTTATAATATAACGCAATATGCAGTGTATCATTGAAAATACCTTATAATATAATCTAATATGCAGTGTATCGTTCAAAATACCTTATAATATAACGTAATATTTGCAGTCTATCATTGAAAATGTCTTGTAATGTAACGTAATATGCAGTGTATCATTGAAAATACCTTATAATATAATCTAATATGAAGTGTATCGTTCAAAATACCTTATAATATAACGTAATATTTGCAGTCTATCATTGAAAATACCTTATAATATAACGTAATATGCAGTGTATCATTGAAAATACCTTATAATATAACGTAATATGCAGTGTATCATTGAAAATACCTTATAATATAACGTAACATGCAGTCTATCATTGAAAATGCCTTATAATATAACGTAATATGCAGTGTATTATTGAAAATACCATATAATATAATGCAATATGCAGTGTATCATTGAAAATACCTTATAATATAATGTAATATGCAGTGTATCATTGAAAATACTTTATAATATAACGGAATATGCAGTGTCTCATTGAAAATACCATATAATATAACGTAATATGCAGTGTATCATTGAAAATACCTTATGATATAACGTAATATGCTGTGTATCATTGAAAATACCTTATAATATAACGTAATATGCAGTGTATCATTGAAAATACCTTATGATATAACGTAATATGCAGTGTATCATTGAAAATACCTTATAATATAACGTAATATGCAGTGTAACATTGAAAATACCTTATAATATAACATAATATGCAGTGTATTATTGAAAAATACGTTATACTATAACGTAATACGCAGTGTATCATTGAAAATACCTTATAATATAACGCAATATGCAGTGTATCATTGAAAATACATTATAATATAATCTAATATGCAGTGTATCGTTCAAAATACCTTATAATATAACGTAATATTTGCAGTCTATCATTGAAAATGTCTTGTAATGTAACGTAATATGCAGTGTATCATTGAAAATACCTTATAATATCATCTAATATGCAGTGTATCGTTCAAAATACCTTATAATATAACGTAATATTTGCAGTCTATCGTTGAAAATGCCTTATAATATAACGTAGTATCCAGTGTATCATTGAAAATACCTTATAATATAACGTAATATGCAGTGTATTATTGAAAACACCTTATAATATAACGTAATATGCAGTGTATCACTGAAAATACCTTATAATATATCATAATATATAGTCTATCATTGACAATACCTTATAATATAACGTAATATGCAGTGCATCATTGAAAATACATTATAATATAACGTAATATGCAGTGTATCAATGAAGACACCTTATAAAATAATGCAATATGCAGTGAATCATTGAAAATACCTTATAATATAACGTAATATGCAGTGTATCATTGAAAATACCTTATGATATAACGTAATATGCAGTGTATCATTGAAAATACCTTATAATATAACGTAATATGCTGTGTATCATTGAAAATACCTTATAATATAACGTAATATGCAGTGTATCATTGAAAATACCTTATAAAATAATGTAATATGCATTGTATCATTGAAAATACCTTATAATATAACGTAATATGCAGTGTACCATTGAAAATACTTTATAATATAACGTAATATGCAGTGTATCATTGAAAATACCTTATAATATAACGTAATATGCTGTGTATCATTGATAATACCTTATAATATAATCTAATATGCAGTGTATCGTTCAAAATACCTTATAATATAACGTAATATTTGCAGTCTATCATTGAAAATGCCTTGTAATATAACGTAATATGCAGTGTATCATTGAAAATAACTTATAATATAAAGTAATATGCAGTGTATCATTGAAAATACCTTATAATATAACGTAATATGCAGTGTATCATTGAAAATACCTTATGATATATCGTAATATGCAGTGTATCATTGAAAATACCGTATAATATAACGTAATATGCTGTGTATCATTGAAAATACCTTCTAATATAACGTAATATGCAGTGTATCATTGAAAATACCTTATGATTTAACGTAATATGCAGTGTATCATTGAAAATACCTTATAATATAACGTAATATGCAGTGTAACATTGAAAATACCTTATAATATAACATAATATGCAGTGTATTATTGAAAATACGTTATAGTATAACGTAATACGCAGTGTATCATTGAAAATACCTTATAATATAACGCAATATGCAGTGTATCATTGAAAATACCTTATAATATTATCTAATATGCAGTGTATCGTTCAAAATACCTTATAATATAACGTAATATTTGCAGTCTATCATTGAAAATGTCTTGTAATGTAACGTAATATGCAGTGTATCATTGAAAATACCTTATAATATAATCTAATATGCAGTGTATCGTTCAAAATACCTTATAATATAACGTAATAATTGCAGTCTATCATTGAAAATGTCTTGTAATGTAACGTAATATGCAGTGTATCATTGAAAATACCTTATAATATAATCTAATATGCAGTGTATCGTTCAAAATACCTTATAATATAACGTAATATTTGCAGTCCTTCTTTGAAAATGCATTGTAATATAACGTAATATGCTGTCTATCATTGAAAATACTTTATAATATAAAGTAATTGCAGTGTATCATTGAAAATACCTTATAATCTAATCTAATATGCAGTGTATCGTTCAAAATACCTTATAATATAACGTAATATTTGCAGTCTATCATTGAAAATGTCTTGTAATGTAACGTAATATGCAGTGTATCATTGAAAATAACTTATAATATAAAGTAGTATGCAGTGTATCATTGAAAATACCTTATAATATAACGTAATATGCAGTGTATCATTGAAAATACCTTATGATATAACGTAATATGCAGTGTATCATTGAAAATACCTTATAATATAACGTAATATGCTGTGTATCATTGAAAATACCTTATAATATAACGTAATATGCAGTGTATCATTGAAAATACCTTATGATATAACGTAATATGCAGTGTATCATTGAAAATACCTTATAATATAATCTAATATGCAGTGTATCGTTCAAAATACCTTATAATATAACGTAATATTTGCAGTCCAGCATTGAAAATACCTCATAATATAACGTAATATGCAGTGTATTATTGAAAATAGGTTATGATATAACGTAATACGCAGTGTATCATTGAAAATACCTTATAATATAACGCAATATGCAGTGTATCATTGAAAATGCCTTATAATATAATCTAATATGCAGTGTATCGTTCAAAATACCTTATAATATAACGTAATATTTGCAGTCTATCTTTGAAAATGCCTTGTAATATAACGTAATATGCTGTGTATCATTGAAAATACTTTATAATATAAAGTAATTGCAGTGTATCATTGAAAATACCTTATAATCTAATCTAATATGCAGTGTATCGTTCAAAATACCTTATAATATAACGTAATATTTGCAGTCTATCATTGAAAATGTCTTGTAATATAACGTAATATTTGCAGTCTATCATTGAAAATGCCTTGTAATATAACGTAATATGCAGTGTATCATTGAAAATAACTTATAATATAAAGTAATATGCAGTGTATCATTGAAAATACCTTATAATATAACGTAATATGCAGTGTATCATTGAAAATACCTTATGATATATCGTAATATGCAGTGTATCATTGAAAATACCGTATAATATAACGTAATATGCTGTGTATCATTGAAAATACCTTCTAATATAACGTAATATGCAGTGTATCATTGAAAATACCTTATGATTTAACGTAATATGCAGTGTATCATTGAAAATACCTTATAATATAACGTAATATGCAGTGTAACATTGAAAATACCTTATAATATAACATAATATGCAGTGTATTATTGAAAATACGTTATAGTATAACGTAATACGCAGTGTATCATTGAAAATACCTTATAATATAACGCAATATGCAGTGTATCATTGAAAATACCTTATAATATTATCTAATATGCAGTGTATCGTTCAAAATACCTTATAATATAACGTAATATTTGCAGTCTATCATTGAAAATGTCTTGTAATGTAACGTAATATGCAGTGTATCATTGAAAATACCTTATAATATAATCTAATATGCAGTGTATCGTTCAAAATACCTTATAATATAACGTAATAATTGCAGTCTATCATTGAAAATGTCTTGTAATGTAACGTAATATGCAGTGTATCATTGAAAATACCTTATAATATAATCTAATATGCAGTGTATCGTTCAAAATACCTTATAATATAACGTAATATTTGCAGTCCTTCTTTGAAAATGCATTGTAATATAACGTAATATGCTGTCTATCATTGAAAATACTTTATAATATAAAGTAATTGCAGTGTATCATTGAAAATACCTTATAATCTAATCTAATATGCAGTGTATCGTTCAAAATACCTTATAATATAACGTAATATTTGCAGTCTATCATTGAAAATGTCTTGTAATGTAACGTAATATGCAGTGTATCATTGAAAATAACTTATAATATAAAGTAATATGCAGTGTATCATTGAAAATACCTTATAATATAACGTAATATGCAGTGTATCATTGAAAATACCTTATGATATAACGTAATATGCAGTGTATCATTGAAAATACCTTATAATATAACGTAATATGCTGTGTATCATTGAAAATACCTTATAATATAACGTAATATGCAGTGTATCATTGAAAATACCTTATGATATAACGTAATATGCAGTGTATCATTGAAAATACCTTATAATATAATCTAATATGCAGTGTATCGTTCAAAATACCTTATAATATAACGTAATATTTGCAGTCCAGCATTGAAAATACCTCATAATATAACGTAATATGCAGTGTATTATTGAAAATAGGTTATGATATAACGTAATACGCAGTGTATCATTGAAAATACCTTATAATATAACGCAATATGCAGTGTATCATTGAAAATGCCTTATAATATAATCTAATATGCAGTGTATCGTTCAAAATACCTTATAATATAACGTAATATTTGCAGTCTATCTTTGAAAATGCCTTGTAATATAACGTAATATGCTGTGTATCATTGAAAATACTTTATAATATAAAGTAATTGCAGTGTATCATTGAAAATACCTTATAATCTAATCTAATATGCAGTGTATCGTTCAAAATACCTTATAATATAACGTAATATTTGCAGTCTATCATTGAAAATGTCTTGTAATATAACGTACTATGCAGTGTATCATTGAAAATACCTTATAATATAATCTAATATGTAGTGTATCGTTCAAAATACCTTATAATATAACGTAATATTTGCAGTCTATCATTGAAAATGCCTTGTAATATAACGTAATATGCAGTGTATCATTGAAAATAACTTATAATATAAAGTAATATGCAGTGTATCATTGAAAATACCTTATAATATAACGTAATATGCAGTGTATCATTGAAAATACCTTATGATATATCGTAATATGCAGTGTATCATTGAAAATACCTTATAATATAACGTAATATGCTGTGTATCATTGAAAATACCTTATAATATAACATAATATGCAGTGTATCATTGAAAATACCTTATGATTTAACGTAATATGCAGTGTATCATTGAAAATACCTTATAATATAACGCAATATGCAGTGTATCATTGAAAATACCTTATAATATAATCTAATATGCAGTGTATCGTTCAAAATACCTTATAATATAACGTAATATTTGCAGTCTATCATTGAAAATGTCTTGTAATGTAACGTAATATGCAGTGTATCATTGAAAATACCTTATAATATAACGTAACATGCAGTCTATTATTGAAAATACCTTATAATATAACGTAATATGCAGTGTATCATTGAAAATACCTTATAATATAATGTAATATGCAGTGTATCATTGAAAATACTTTATAATATAACGGAATATGCAGTGTCTCATTGAAAATACCATATAATATAACGTAATATGCAGTGTATTATTGAAAATACCTTATAAAATAATGTAATATGCATTGTATCATTGAAAATACCTTATAATATAACGTAATATGCAGTGTACCATTGAAAATACCTTATAATATAACGTAATATGCAGTGTATTATTGAAAATACCTTACAATATAATGTAATATGCAGTGTATCATTGAAAATACCTTATAATATAACGTAATATGCAGTGTATCATTGAAAATACCTTATAATATAACGTAACATGCAGTCTATCATTGAAAATACCTTATAATATAACGTAATATATAGTCTATCATTGACAATACCTTATAATATAACGTAATATGCAGTGTATCATTGAAAATACCTTATAATATAACATAGTATGCTGTGTATCATTGAAAATACCTTATAATAAAACGTAATATGCAGTGTATCATTGAAAATACCTTATAATATAACGTAATATGCAGTGTATCATTGAAAATACCTTATAATATAACGTAACATGCAGTCTATCATTGAAAATACCTTATAATATAACGTAATATGCAGTGTATTATTGAAAATACCTTATAATATAATGCAATATGCAGTGTATCATTGAAAATACCTTATAATATTATGTAATATGCAGTGTATCATTGAAAATACTTTATAATATAACGGAATATGCAGTGTCTCATTGAAAATACCATATAATATAACGTAATATGCAGTGTATCATTGAAAATACCTTATGATATAACGTAATATGCTGTGTATCATTGAAAATACCTTATAATATAACGTAATATGCAGTGTATCATTGAAAATACCTTATGATATAACGTAATATGCAGTGTATCATTGAAAATACCTTATAATATAACGTAATATGCAGTGTAACATTGAAAATATCTTATAATATAAAATAATATGCAGAGTATTATTGAAAATACGTTATAGTATAACGTAATACGCAGTGTATCATTGAAAATACCTTATAATATAACGCAATATGCAGTGTATCATTGAAAATACCTTATAATATAATCTAATATGCAGTGTATCGTTCAAAATACCTTATAATATAACGTAATATTTGCAGTCTATCATTGAAAATGTCTTGTAATGTAACGTAATATGCAGTGTATCATTGAAAATACCTTATAATATAACGTAATATGCAGTGTATCATTGAAAATACCTTATGATATAACGTAATATGCAGTGTATCATTGAAAATACCTTATAATATAACGTAATATGCAGTGTAACATTGAAAATATCTTATAATATAACATAATATGCAGAGTATTATTGAAAATACGTTATAGTATAACGTAATACGCAGTGTATCATTGAAAATACCTTATAATATAACGCAATATGCAGTGTATCATTGAAAATACCTTATAATATAATCTAATATGCAGTGTATCGTTCAAAATACCTTATAATATAACGTAATATTTGCAGTCTATCTTTGAAAATGCCTTGTAATATAACGTAATATGCTGTGTATCATTGAAAATACTTTATAATATAAAGTAATTGCAGTGTATCATTGAAAATACCTTATAATCTAATCTAATATGCAGTGTATCGTTCAAAATACCTTATAATATAACGTAATATTTGCAGTCTATCATTGAAAATGTCTTGTAATATAACGTACTATGCAGTGTATCATTGAAAATACCTTATAATATAATCTAATATGCAGTGTATCGTTCAAAATACCTTATAATATAACGTAATATTTGCAGTCTATCATTGAAAATGCCTTGTAATATAACGTAATATGCAGTGTATCATTGAAAATAACTTATAATATAAAGTAATATGCAGTGTATCATTGAAAATACCTTATAATATAACGTAATATGCAGTGTATCATTGAAAATACCTTATGATATATCGTAATATGCAGTGTATCATTGAAAATACCTTATAATATAACGTAATATGCTGTGTATCATTGGAAATACCTTATAATATAACGTAATATGCAGTGTATCATTGAAAATACCTTATGATTTAACGTAATATGCAGTGTATCATTGAAAATACCTTATAATATAACGTAATATGCAGTGTAACATTGAAAATACCTTATAATATAACATAATATGCAGTGTATTATTGAAAATACGTTATAGTATAACGTAATACGCAGTGTATCATTGAAAATACCTTATAATATAACGCAATATGCAGTGTATCATTGAAAATACCTTATAATATAATCTAATATGCAGTGTATCGTTCAAAATACCTTATAATATAACGTAATATTTGCAGTCTATCATTGAAAATGTCTTGTAATGTAACGTAATATGCAGTGTATCATTGAAAATACCTTATAATATAACGTAACATGCAGTCTATTATTGAAAATACCTTATAATATAACGTAATATGCAGTGTATCATTGAAAATACCTTATGATATAACGTAATATGCAGTGTATCATTGAAAATACCTTATAATATAACGTAATATGCAGTGTAACATTGAAAATATCTTATAATATAACATAATATGCAGAGTATTATTGAAAATACGTTATAGTATAACGTAATACGCAGTGTATCATTGAAAATACCTTATAATATAACGCAATATGCAGTGTATCATTGAAAATACCTTATAATATAATCTAATATGCAGTGTATCGTTCAAAATACCTTATAATATAACGTAATATTTGCAGTCTATCATTGAAAATGTCTTGTAATGTAACGTAATATGCAGTGTATCATTGAAAATACCTTATAATATAACGTAATATGCAGTGTATCATTGAAAATACCTTATGATATAACGTAATATGCAGTGTATCATTGAAAATACCTTATAATATAATCTAATATGCAGTGTATCGTTCAAAATACCTTATAATATAACGTAATATTTGCAGTCCAGCATTGAAAATACCTCATAATATAACGTAATATGCAGTGTATTATTGAAAATAGGTTATGATATAACGTAATACGCAGTGTATCATTGAAAATACCTTATAATATAACGCAATATGCAGTGTATCATTGAAAATGCCTTATAATATAATCTAATATGCAGTGTATCGTTCAAAATACCTTATAATATAACGTAATATTTGCAGTCTATCTTTGAAAATGCCTTGTAATATAACGTAATATGCTGTGTATCATTGAAAATACTTTATAATATAAAGTAATTGCAGTGTATCATTGAAAATACCTTATAATCTAATCTAATATGCAGTGTATCGTTCAAAATACCTTATAATATAACGTAATATTTGCAGTCTATCATTGAAAATGTCTTGTAATATAACGTACTATGCAGTGTATCATTGAAAATACCTTATAATATAATCTAATATGCAGTGTATCGTTCAAAATACCTTATAATATAACGTAATATTTGCAGTCTATCATTGAAAATGCCTTGTAATATAACGTAATATGCAGTGTATCATTGAAAATAACTTATAATATAAAGTAATATGCAGTGTATCATTGAAAATACCTTATAATATAACGTAATATGCAGTGTATCATTGAAAATACCTTATGATATATCGTAATATGCAGTGTATCATTGAAAATACCTTATAATATAACGTAATATGCTGTGTATCATTGGAAATACCTTATAATATAACGTAATATGCAGTGTATCATTGAAAATACCTTATGATTTAACGTAATATGCAGTGTATCATTGAAAATACCTTATAATATAACGTAATATGCAGTGTAACATTGAAAATACCTTATAATATAACATAATATGCAGTGTATTATTGAAAATACGTTATAGTATAACGTAATACGCAGTGTATCATTGAAAATACCTTATAATATAACGCAATATGCAGTGTATCATTGAAAATACCTTATAATATAATCTAATATGCAGTGTATCGTTCAAAATACCTTATAATATAACGTAATATTTGCAGTCTATCATTGAAAATGTCTTGTAATGTAACGTAATATGCAGTGTATCATTGAAAATACCTTATAATATAACGTAACATGCAGTCTATTATTGAAAATACCTTATAATATAACGTAATATGCAGTGTATCATTGAAAATACCTTATAATATAATGTAATATGCAGTGTATCATTGAAAATACTTTATAATATAACGGAATATGCAGTGTCTCATTGAAAATACCATATAATATAACGTAATATGCAGTGTATTATTGAAAATACCTTATAAAATAATGTAATATGCATTGTATCATTGAAAATACCTTATAATATAACGTAATATGCAGTGTACCATTGAAAATACCTTATAATATAACGTAATATGCAGTGTATTATTGAAAATACCTTACAATATAATGTAATATGCAGTGTATCATTGAAAATACCTTATAATATAACGTAATATGCAGTGTATCATTGAAAATACCTTATAATATAACGTAACATGCAGTCTATCATTGAAAATACCTTATAATATAACGTAATATATAGTCTATCATTGACAATACCTTATAATATAACGTAATATGCAGTGTATCATTGAAAATACCTTATAATATAACATAGTATGCTGTGTATCATTGAAAATACCTTATAATATAACGTAATATGCAGTGTATCATTGAAAATACCTTATAATATAACGTAATATGCAGTGTATCATTGAAAATACCTTATAATATAACGTAACATGCAGTCTATCATTGAAAATACCTTATAATATAACGTAATATGCAGTGTATTATTGAAAATACCTTATAATATAATGCAATATGCAGTGTATCATTGAAAATACCTTATAATATAATGTAATATGCAGTGTATCATTGAAAATACTTTATAATATAACGGAATATGCAGTGTCTCATTGAAAATACCATATAATATAACGTAATATGCAGTGTATCATTGAAAATACCTTATGATATAACGTAATATGCTGTGTATCATTGAAAATACCTTATAATATAACGTAATATGCAGTGTATCATTGAAAATACCTTATGATATAACGTAATATGCAGTGTATCATTGAAAATACCTTATAATATAACGTAATATGCAGTGTAACATTGAAAATATCTTATAATATAACATAATATGCAGAGTATTATTGAAAATACGTTATAGTATAACGTAATACGCAGTGTATCATTGAAAATACCTTATAATATAACGCAATATGCAGTGTATCATTGAAAATACCTTATAATATAATCTAATATGCAGTGTATCGTTCAAAATACCTTATAATATAACGTAATATTTGCAGTCTATCATTGAAAATGTCTTGTAATGTAACGTAATATGCAGTGTATCATTGAAAATACCTTATAATATAATCTAATATGCAGTGTATCGTTCAAAATACCTTATAATATATCGTAATATTTGCAGTCTATCTTTGAAAATGTCTTGTAATGTAACGTAATATGCAGTGTATCATTGAAAATACCTTATAATATAACGTAATATGCAGTGTAACATTGAAAATACCTTATAATATAACATAATAAGCAGTGTATTATTGAAAATACGTTATAGTATAACGTAATACGCAGTGTATCATTGAAAATACCTTATAATATAACGCAATATGCAGTGTATCATTGAAAATACCTTATAATATAATCTAATATGCAGTGTATCGTTCAAAATACCTTATAATATAACGTAATAATTGCAGTCTATCATTGAAAATGTCTTGTAATGTAACGTAATATGCAGTGTATCATTGAAAATACCTTATAATATAATCTAATATGCAGTGTATCGTTCAAAATACCTTATAATATAACGTAATATTTGCAGTCTATCGTTGAAAATGCCTTATAATATAACGTAGTATCCAGTGTATCATTGAAAATGCCTCATAATATAACGTAATATGCAGTGTATTATTGAAAATAGGTTATGATATAACGTAATACGCAGTGTATCATTGAAAATACCTTATAATATAACGCAATATGCAGTGTATCATTGAAAATGCCTTATAATATAATCTAATATGCAGTGTATCGTTCAAAATACCTTATAATATAACGTAATATTTGCAGTCTATCTTTGAAAATGCCTTGTAATATAACGTAATATGCTGTGTATCATTGAAAATACTTTATAATATAAAGTAATTGCAGTGTATCATTGAAAATACCTTATAATCTAATCTAATATGCAGTGTATCGTTCAAAATACCTTATAATATAACGTAATATTTGCAGTCTATCATTGAAAATGTCTTGTAATATAACGTACTATGCAGTGTATCATTGAAAATACCTTATAATATAATCTAATATGCAGTGTATCGTTCAAAATACCTTATAATATAACGTAATATTTGCAGTCTATCATTGAAAATGCCTTGTAATATAACGTAATATGCAGTGTATCATTGAAAATAACTTATAATATAAAGTAATATGCAGTGTATCATTGAAAATACCTTATAATATAACGTAATATGCATTGTATCATTGAAAATACCTTATGATATATCGTAATATGCAGTGTATCATTGAAAATACCTTATAATATAACGTAATATGCTGTGTATCATTGAAAATACCTTATAATATAACGTAATATGCAGTGTATCATTGAAAATAACTTATGATTTAACGTAATATGCAGTGTATCATTGAAAATACCTTATAATATAACGTAATATGCAGTGTAACATTGAAAATACCTTATAATATAACATAATATGCAGTGTATTATTGAAAATACGTTATAGTATAACGTAATACGCAGTTTATCATTGAAAATACCTTATAATATAACGTAATATGCAGTGTATTATTGAAAATAGGTTATGATATAACGTAATACGCAGTGTATCATTGAAAATACCTTATAATATAACGCAATATGCAGTGTATCATTGAAAATGCCTTATAATATAATCTAATATGCAGTGTATCGTTCAAAATACCTTATAATATAACGTAATATTTGCAGTCTATCATTGAAAATACCTTATAATATAACGTAATATGCAGTGTATCATTGAAAATACCTTATAATATAACGTAATATGCAGTGTATCATTGAAAATACCTTATAATATAACGTAATATGCAGTGTATTATTGAAAATAGGTTATGATATAACGTAATACGCAGTGTATCATTGAAAATACCTTATAATATAACGCAATATGCAGTGTATCATTGAAAATGCCTTATAATATAATCTAATATGCAGTGTATCGTTCAAAATACCTTATAATATAACGTAATATTTGCAGTCTATCTTTGAAAATGCCTTGTAATATAACGTAATATGCTGTGTATCATTGAAAATACTTTATAATATAAAGTAATTGCAGTGTATCATTGAAAATACCTTATAATCTAATCTAATATGCAGTGTATCGTTCAAAATACCTTATAATATAACGTAATATTTGCAGTCTATCATTGAAAATGTCTTGTAATATAACGTACTATGCAGTGTATCATTGAAAATACCTTATAATATAATCTAATATGCAGTGTATCGTTCAAAATACCTTATAATATAACGTAATATTTGCAGTCTATCATTGAAAATGCCTTGTAATATAACGTAATATGCAGTGTATCATTGAAAATAACTTATAATATAAAGTAATATGCAGTGTATCATTGAAAATACCTTATAATATAACGTAATATGCATTGTATCATTGAAAATACCTTATGATATATCGTAATATGCAGTGTATCATTGAAAATACCTTATAATATAACGTAATATGCAGTGTATTATTGAAAATAGGTTATGATATAACGTAATACGCAGTGTATCATTGAAAATACCTTATAATATAACGCAATATGCAGTGTATCATTGAAAATGCCTTATAATATAATCTAATATGCAGTGTATCGTTCAAAATACCTTATAATATAACGTAATATTTGCAGTCTATCATTGAAAATACCTTATAATATAACGTAATATGCAGTGTATCATTGAAAATACATTATAATATAACGTAATATGCAGTGTATCATTGAAAATACCTCACAATATAACGTAATATGCAGTGTATTATTGAAAATAGGTTATGATATAACGTAATACGCAGTGTATCATTGAAAATACCTTATAATATAACGCAATATGCAGTGTATCATTGAAAATGCCTTATAATATAATCTAATATGCAGTGTATCGTTCAAAATACCTTATAATATAACGTAATATTTGCAGTCTATCATTGAAAATGTCTTGTAATATAACGTACGATGCAGTGTATCATTGAAAATACCTTATAAAATAATGTAATATGCATTGTATCATTGAAAATACCTTATAATATAACGTAATATGCAGTGTACCATTGAAAATACCTTATAATATAACGTAATATGCAGTGTATTATTGAAAATACCTTACAATATAATGTAATATGCAGTGTATCATTGAAAATACCTTATAATATAACGTAATATGCAGTGTATCATTGAAAATACCTTATAATATAACGTAACATGCAGTCTATCATTGAAAATACCTTATAATATAACGTAATATATAGTCTATCATTGACAATACCTTATAATATAACGTAATATGCAGTGTATCATTGAAAATACCTTATAATATAACATAGTATGCTGTGTATCATTGAAAATACCTTATAATATAACGTAATATGCAGTGTATCATTGAAAATACCTTATAATATAACGTAATATGCAGTGTATTATTGAAAATACCTTATAAAATAATGTAATATGCATTGTATCATTGAAAATACCTTATAATATAACGTAATATGCAGTGTACCATTGAAAATACCTTATAATATAACGTAATATGCAGTGTATTATTGAAAATACCTTACAATATAATGTAATATGCAGTGTATCATTGAAAATACCTTATAATATAACGTAATATGCAGTGTATCATTGAAAATACCTTATAATATAACGTAACATGCAGTCTATCATTGAAAATACCTTATAATATAACGTAATATATAGTCTATCATTGACAATACCTTATAATATAACGTAATATGCAGTGTATCATTGAAAATACCTTATAATATAACATAGTATGCTGTGTATCATTGAAAATACCTTATAATATAACGTAATATTTGCAGTCTATCATTGAAAATGTCTTGTAATATAACGTACTATGCAGTGTATCATTGAAAATACCTTATAATATAATCTAATATGCAGTGTATCGTTCAAAATACCTTATAATATAACGTAATATTTGCAGTCTATCATTGAAAATGCCTTGTAATATAACGTAATATGCAGTGTATCATTGAAAATAACTTATAATATAAAGTAATATGCAGTGTATCATTGAAAATACCTTATAATATAACGTAATATGCATTGTATCATTGAAAATACCTTATGATATATCGTAATATGCAGTGTATCATTGAAAATACCTTATAATATAACGTAATATGCAGTGTATTATTGAAAATAGGTTATGATATAACGTAATACGCAGTGTATCATTGAAAATACCTTATAATATAACGCAATATGCAGTGTATCATTGAAAATGCCTTATAATATAATCTAATATGCAGTGTATCGTTCAAAATACCTTATAATATAACGTAATATTTGCAGTCTATCATTGAAAATACCTTATAATATAACGTAATATGCAGTGTATCATTGAAAATACCTTATAATATAACGTAATATGCAGTGTATCATTGAAAATACCTTATAATATAACGTAATATGCAGTGTATTATTGAAAATAGGTTATGATATAACGTAATACGCAGTGTATCATTGAAAATACCTTATAATATAACGCAATATGCAGTGTATCATTGAAAATGCCTTATAATATAATCTAATATGCAGTGTATCGTTCAAAATACCTTATAATATAACGTAATATTTGCAGTCTATCATTGAAAATGTCTTGTAATATAACGTACGATGCAGTGTATCATTGAAAATACCTTATAATATAATCTAATATGCAGTGTATCGTTCAAAATACCTTATAATATAACGTAATATTTGCAGTCTATCATTGAAAATGCCTTGTAATATAACGTAATATGCAGTGTATCATTGAAAATACCTTATAATATAACGTAATATGCATTGTATCATTGAAAATACCTTATGATATATCGTAATATGCAGTGTATCATTGAAAATACCTTATAATATAACATAATATGCAGTGTATTATTGAAAATACGTTATAGTATAACGTAATACGCAGTGTATCATTGAAAATACCTTATAATATAACGCAATATGCAGTGTATCATTGAAAATACCTTATAATATTATCTAATATGCAGTGTATCGTTCAAAATACCTTATAATATAACGTAATATTTGCAGTCTATCATTGAAAATGTCTTGTAATGTAACGTAATATGCAGTGTATCATTGAAAATACCTTATAATATAATCTAATATGCAGTGTATCGTTCAAAATACCTTATAATATAACGTAATAATTGCAGTCTATCATTGAAAATGTCTTGTAATGTAACGTAATATGCAGTGTATCATTGAAAATACCTTATAATATAATCTAATATGCAGTGTATCGTTCAAAATACCTTATAATATAACGTAATATTTGCAGTCTATCTTTGAAAATGCCTTGTAATATGACGTAATATGCTGTCTATCATTGAAAATACTTTATAATATAAAGTAATTGCAGTGTATCATTGAAAATACCTTATAATCTAATCTAATATGCAGTGTATCGTTCAAAATACCTTATAATATAACGTAATATTTGCAGTCTATCATTGAAAATGTCTTGTAATGTGACGTAATATGCAGTGTATCATTGATAATACCTTATAATATAATCTAATATGCAGTGTATCGTTCAAAATACCTTATAATATAACGTAATATTTGCAGTCTATCATTGAAAATGCCTTGTAATATAACGTAATATGCAGTGTATCATTGAAAATAACTTATAATATAAAGTAGTATGCAGTGTATCATTGAAAATACCTTATAATATAACGTAATATGCAGTGTATCATTGAAAATACCTTATGATATAACGTAATATGCAGTGTATCATTGAAAATACCTTATAATATAACGTAATATGCTGTGTATCATTGAAAATACCTTATAATATAACGTAATATGCAGTGTATCATTGAAAATACCTTATGATATAACGTAATATGCAGTGTATCATTGAAAATACCTTATAATATAATCTAATATGCAGTGTATCGTTCAAAATACCTTATAATATAACGTAATATTTGCAGTCCAGCATTGAAAATACCTCATAATATAACGTAATATGCAGTGTATCATTGAAAATAACTTATAATATAAAGTAGTATGCAGTGTATCATTGAAAATACCTTATAATATAACGTAATATGCAGTGTATCATTGAAAATACCTTATGATATAACGTAATATGCAGTGTATCATTGAAAATACCTTATAATATAACGTAATATGCTGTGTATCATTGAAAATACCTTATAATATAACGTAATATGCAGTGTATCATTGAAAATACCTTATGATATAACGTAATATGCAGTGTATCATTGAAAATACCTTATAATATAATCTAATATGCAGTGTATCGTTCAAAATACCTTATAATATAACGTAATATTTGCAGTCCAGCATTGAAAATACCTCATAATATAACGTAATATGCAGTGTATTATTGAAAATAGGTTATGATATAACGTAATACGCAGTGTATCATTGAAAATACCTTATAATATAACGCAATATGCAGTGTATCATTGAAAATGCCTTATAATATAATCTAATATGCAGTGTATCGTTCAAAATACCTTATAATATAACGTAATATTTGCAGTCTATCTTTGAAAATGCCTTGTAATATAACGTAATATGCTGTGTATCATTGAAAATACTTTATAATATAACGTAATATGCAGTGTATCATTGAAAATACCTTATGATTTAACGTAATATGCAGTGTATCATTGAAAATACCTTATAATATAACGTAATATGCAGTGTAACATTGAAAATACCTTATAATATAACATAATATGCAGTGTATTATTGAAAATACGTTATAGTATAACGTAATACGCAGTGTATCATTGAAAATACCTTATAATATAACGCAATATGCAGTGTATCATTGAAAATACCTTATAATATAATCTAATATGCAGTGTATCGTTCAAAATACCTTATAATATAACGTAATATTTGCAGTCTATCATTGAAAATGTCTTGTAATGTAACGTAATATGCAGTGTATCATTGAAAATACCTTATAATATAATCTAATATGAAGTGTATCGTTCAAAATGCCTTATAATATAACGTAATATTTGCAGTCTATCTTTGAAAATGCCTTGTAATATAACGTAATATGCTGTCTATCATTGAAAATACTTTATAATATAAAGTAATTGCAGTGTATCATTGAAAATACCTTATAATCTAATCTAATATGCAGTGTATCGTTCAAAATACCTTATAATATAACGTAATATTTGCAGTCTATCATTGAAAATGTCTTGTAATGTAACGTAATATGCAGTGTATCATTGATAATACCTTATAATTGTATGAATAATATAAGTATGCATGTCATGTGACTGAATGTGAGTGTGCATGTATGTTTAACTGTTATATATGTTTTTATTGATTTATATGTTATATATATTTTTATTGATTTACGTTGTGTTAATGTTTTGTCAAATGAATGTTCTACACGTTGTGATTTTGTTAAAATAAAAATAGTCCTCTACGAGCGATCGACGAAATATCACGTCGTGTCAATTCCGTGTCATTTCTGTATTTCTGTGTCAACTCCTTACAATTTTCAGAAGTGGGATAAAGACAGCTATTTAGTAATTACAATTTCAAACGGTTTTATGCGAAGTTACGCGAAGTTACGCGACGTTTGTGTAAAATTTCATACCGTATCGTTTTAAAATGAGTTGTTCTCTTACGGTACCGGAACTAAAAGAGAAGCTGAAAGCCAAGAATTTGCAATCGACCGGTACGAAGGCCGAACTGATAAAACGTTTGTTGGGTGCTGGTGCCACACTGGAAGAATTAGCTATGACGGATAACGGCTGCACGGAATCGGTTCCCGGGACGAGCGAGCTGGTAGATGAGATTACTGTACGCGAATTAGATGTTATGAGGAGAGAACGAGATATTGTTGCACGAGAGAACGAATTGCTTAGGAGAGAATTGGCGTTATTACGGACGACGCCAAACTCGGAAACAAGCACGGGACGGACGAGAGTGAAAAAATGGCAAGAGTTGAAAGACATAGTGGGTGAGTTTGGTGGAAACAGTAAGGACTTCGACCGTTGGGAGAAACAGGTGAGAGGACTCCTGTCGACGTACGAGTTGGACAACCACCAAGCGAAAGCTCTAGTCTGTAGCAGGTTGACGGGTCGTGCATTGAAATGGTATCACTCGAGAATCGACTGCGTAGAATTAGGCACCGATGAGCTTTTGAAGGAGTTGAAGAGATTGTACGGGCAACAACTCGATCTTTTATGTTTGAGACGCGAGCTCGAAGCCAGGAAGTGGGTAGTGGAAGAATCTTTTGCCGATTACGTACACGACAAGACAATCCTTGCAAACCGAGTACCAGTTTCGGGAACAGAATTACTTAGCTACATCGTCGACGGTATACCAAATAGGGAGTTGCAAATACAAGCTAAGGTGCAATGTTACGAGTCCGTGGACGAAATACTGACGGCTTTCACGAACGTTAAATTACCACCTGGACGACCGCGACTATCCGAGGGAATTTCGCTCTCGAGAAAAATCACACCGTCCGATAGATCCAGTATACCTTTAACAGACCCTTTGGCAGTCGGATCGCGAAGATCACCCCCGACGGAGGGACGAGAATCAACGAACACCGAGCGAAGATGGGGACGAGAATCAACGAACACCGAGCGAAGATGTTTCAACTGTAACGAGCCAGGTCACTTCTCAGCTAATTGTATGAGGCCAGCAAGAGAGAGGGGATCCTGTTTCACATGCGGACAGATGGGTCATCGAGCGAGTCAATGCAACAAACAGACAACGAAGGGCGACGTCGACGTCAATTGTATCGCACACAGACGAAAAGAAGACGATGACTTTCGGCGAGCGGTAGAAGTACAGATAAGTAGCAAAATCGGTAGTGTCAGTACAAAACTAAACGCACTTATTGATTCGGGGAGCCCGATTTGTTTTATTAAAGAGAGTTGCATTCCGAGAGCGTGTTTTACAACTGATCGTGATTCAGATAGATTTCATGGAATTAACGGTAGCGACTTAAATATATTAGGAAAGACCCAAGCCACAATATTTATGATGCAGAAAAATATTATGTTACGTTAAGAATTGTACCGGATGAAACAATGAAAAACCCATTAATTTTAGGACGCGATTTCATGAAAATTGCCAAATTATCGTTGAGTAGAGAAGAAACGGTGGAACACAACGATATAACTGACATTATGAACATTGAGGTAGATCAGGATAACACGGGTATTAGTGCCGACGACATGCGTTTCGACGAAAACCTTTCGACCGAAATAAAGACACGACTTCGGGAATTGTTTAATAAAACGTACATTAACGTACAGAGACCAGCAAAACCAAACGTAGAAAACACGATGAAATTAACAATTACGAGTGACAAACCTTTTTCATTTTCACCTCGTAGATTATCATATGATGAGAAAAATAAATTGCGTTGTATCCTCGACGGACTATTAGAAAGAGGGATAATTAGGGAGAGCATGTCCGAGTACGCGTCTCCTATCGTTCTAACGAAGAAGAAGAACGGAGAAATTAGAATGTGCGTAGACTTCCGCACATTGAATAAAATCACGCTCCGCGATAATTTTCCATTGCCGTTGATCGAAGACCAATTAGATTTACTCGAGGGGAAAAAGTATTTCACGACGCTCGATTTAAAAGATGGATTTTTCCATATTAAGATGGACGAAACCTCAGTTAAATTTACATCTTTCGTAACGCCTTTCGGACAATACGAATACACCAGGATGCCATTCGGGTTAAAAAGCGCACCTCTTAAATTTCAACGCTACGTCACTGAGATCTTTAAAGACCTAATCAACGAAGGAGAAATATCTGTTTATCTCGACGATTTCCTGATCGCGACAGAGACTATAGAAAAGCATTTTGAAATCTTAGGGAAAGTATTTAAATTACTCACAGCAAATCTTTTGAATTTACGCTTAGATAAATGCAGATTTCTTCAAACCAAACTAGATTATTTGGGTTACACGGTAACAAGTGAGGGAATCAGGCCAACGGAACAAGGCCTCGAGGCAGTAAAAAAATTCCCTCTACCACGAAACATTCGAGAGGTACAAGGATTTTTGGGTCTGTGTTCATATTTTCGGAAATTCGTTGAAGGCTTTTCCATCCTTGCGAAGCCCTTGTACGATTTGACGAGGAAAGATACGAAGTTTCAATTAGGCGAGAAAGAAACACAAGCGTTTGAGACGCTTAAGACTCGATTATTAAGCGCGCCGATATTAAGTATTTATTCTCCTCGAGACGAGACCGAGTTGCATTGTGATGCGAGCGCGTCGGGGTTCGGTGCTATCCTATTACAAAGGAAAACCGATAAAAAGCTACATCCAGTCTTTTATTTTTCTAAACGAACGACCGAGATTGAATCGCGCTATCACAGTTTCGAGTTAGAGACTCTAGCAATCGTTTCTGCCCTCCGCCGTTTCCGAACGTATTTACTAGGAATAAAATTTAAGATACTTACAGACTGTCAAGCCCTTAGTCTAACGTTAAATAAAAAAGAAACCAATCCTCGAATAGCACGATGGGTGCTTGAAATGCAAAATTACGACTATGTGCTAGAACATAGGGCCGGCTCGCGTATGCTCCACGTAGACTCCTTAAGTCGTCAGATTTTGGTGATTGAAGACAATTCATTCGATAGAAACTTAGCGCTATGCCAAGACGACGATAAAGAAATCGAGAAAATCCGTACGGAGCTAGAAACCTCGGAAAGTAAATTGTACGAAATGAGGAACGGTCTGGTGTATCGAAAGCATCAGGATAAAATTTTGTTTTACGTACCGAGTATTTTAGAATCGAGCATTATGTATAAATATCACAACGAGATGGGACACGTCGGAATTGAGAAAACACTTCGAAACATTACAGATAGTTATTGGTTCCCAAATATGAAATCCAAAATCGAGAAACACATTCGCGGCTGTTTGAAATGTATCGCATATACGCCGAACTACGGAAATTTAGAAGGTACCTTATACTGTATACCGAAAGGGGATACACCCTTTGATACGTTGCATGTCGATCATTTAGCTCCTGTTTCGAGATCGCACAAATCGCGTTACAATTATATATTTGTTATAGTCGACGCGTTTACCAAATATATAAAGATATATCCCACTAAAACAACAAATACCACCGACCTTATAAAATGTCTTAAGTCGTATTTCGAGCATTATAGTCGACCACTGCGTATCATTTCGGACAGAGGAAGTTGTTTTACATCCCGAGAATTCGAAGAGTTCATAAAAGAATATAATATAAGACACGTTGTAATTGCGACCGCTTCCCCTCAGGCGAACGGGCAGGTAGAAAGATATAACCGCACAATTTTGCCGATGATCGCTAAATTAATGAGTGAGCGTGGTGTGGTATGGCACAATGTATTACGAGATGTTGAATTTGCGTGCAATAATACTGTTTGTAAGTCTACCGACAAGAGTCCGAGTGTGTTGCTATTTGGTATGCAACAGCGTGGTGAGGTCGTAGATGGGTTGCGCGATATCTTGGAAATCAGTGGAAAGATTAGTATTATTTTCCGAGATTTGAACAGGCTCCGAAAAGAAGCTAGTGAACAGATTCGAAAAAATCAGGAGTCGCAAAAACGCACTTTCGATAAAAAACATAAGGCCCCAAATAAATATAGGGTTGGAGATAAGGTACTTATCAGGAATTACGACTCCACTCCAGGAGTATCATTAAAAATGATTCCGCGATTCAAAGGACCGTACGAGATCGATCGCGTATTGCGAAACGATCGATATATAATCAAAGAAGTAGAGGGCTTCCAGTTATCACAAACGCCATATCATGGGACATGGGAAGCCGCTAACATGCGACCGTGGCGACCATCACATTAAATTTCCACTTTGTACGTTATTTTTATGTTCGGAATTGTTCTACTTTAAAATAATTAACATTATATTTTCAGTTATATGCGTTATGTTCATGTTTAGAATTGTTCTATTTTACATCAAGTGTAATTAGCGAGTATCTTTAAGACACAGGATTTCGATAAATCGAGACGATTTGTCATCAGGATGGCCGAGGTGGCCATCAAGGTGGCCATCAAGGAAGGTGGTGCGGGAAATTCGGGATACGTGGTGTAAGGTTGTAAACTGTAAATAGCTGTAAAAGTTGTAAACTGTAAATCGACAGTCCGCAGGTATTATATTGTTCGTGTTGCGCCATCCGATATATTTGTTATACATATTCCAATAAATCGGGACGATTTGTCGTCAGGACGGCCGAATTGTAAGAATAATATAAGTATGCATGTCATGTGACTGAATGTGAGTGTGCATGTATGTTTAACTGTTATATATGTTTTTATTGATTTATATGTTATATATATTTTTATTGATTTACGTTGTGTTAATGTTTTGTCAAATGAATGTTCTACACGTTGTGATTTTGTTAAAATAAAAATAGTCCTCTACGAGCGATCGACGAAATATCACGTCGTGTCAATTCCGTGTCATTTCTGTATTTCTGTGTCAACTCCTTACATAATATAATCTAATATGCAGTGTATCGTTCAAAATACCTTATAATATAACGTAATATTTGCAGTCTATCATTGAAAATGCCTTGTAATATAACGTAATATGCAGTGTATCATTGAAAATAACTTATAATATAAAGTAGTATGCAGTGTATCATTGAAAATACCTTATAATATAACGTAATATGCAGTGTATCATTGAAAATACCTTATGATATAACGTAATATGCAGCGTATCATTGAAAATACCTTATAATATAACGTACTATGCTGTGTATCATTGAAAATACCTTATAATATAACGTAATATGCAGTGTATCATTGAAAATACCTTATGATATAACGTAATATGCAGTGTATCATTGAAAATACCTTATAATATAACGTAATATGCAGTGTAACATTGAAAATACCTTATAATATAATGTAATATGCAGTGTATCATTGAAAATACCTTATAATATAACGTAATATGCAGTGTATTATTGAAAATACCTTATAATATAACGTAATATGCAGTGTATCATTGAAAATACCTTATAATATAACGTAATATGCAGTGTATTGTTGAAAATACGTTATAATATAACGTAATACGCAGTGTATCATTGAAAATACCTTATAATATAACGCAATATGCAGTGTATCATTGAAAATACCTCATAATATAATTTAATATGCAGTGTATCGTTCAAAATACCTTATAATATAACGTAATATGCAGTCTATCATTGACAATACCTTATAATATAACGTAATATGCAGTGTATCATTTAAAATACCTTATAATATAACGCAATATGCAGTGTATCATTGAAAATGCCTTATAAAATAATCTAATATGCAGTGTATCGTTCAAAATACCTTATAATATAACGTAATATTTGCAGTCTACCATTGAAAATGCCTTGTAATATAACGTAATATGCTGTGTATCATTGAAAATACCTTATAATATAACGCAATATGCAGTGTATCATTGAAAATGCCTTATAATATAATCTAATATGCAGTGTATCGTTCAAAATACCTTATAATATAACGTAATATTTGCAGTCTACCATTGAAAATGCCTTGTAATATAACGTAATATGCAGTGAATCATTGAAAATACCTTATAATATAATCTAATATGCAGTGTAACATTGAAAATACCTTATAATATAACGTAATATGCAGTGTATCATTGAAAATACCTTATGATTTAACGTAATATACAGTGTATCATTGAAAATACCTTATAATATAACGTAATATGCAGTGTAACATTGAAAATACCTTATAATATAACGCAATATGCAGTGTATCATTGAAAATGCCTTATAAAATAATCTAATATGCAGTGTATCGTTCAAAATACCTTATAATATAACGTAATATTTGCAGTCTATCATTGAAAATGTCTTGTAATGTAACGTAATATGCAGTGTATCATTGAAAATACCTTATAATATAATCTAATATGCAGTGTATCGTTCAAAATACCTTATAATATAACGTAATAATTGCAGTCTATCATTGAAAATGTCTTGTAATGTAACGTAATATGCAGTGTATCATTGAAAATACCTTATAATATAATCTAATATGCAGTGTATCGTTCAAAATACCTTATAATATAACGTAATATTTGCAGTCTATCTTTGAAAATGCCTTGTAATATAACGTAATATGCTGTCTATCATTGAAAATACTTTATAATATAAAGTAATTGCAGTGTATCATTGAAAATACCTTATAATCTAATCTAATATGCAGTGTATCGTTCAAAATACCTTATAATATAACGTAATATTTGCAGTCTATCATTGAAAATGTCTTGTAATGTAACGTAATATGCAGTGTATCATTGAAAATACCTTATAATATAATCTAATATGCAGTGTATCGTTCAAAATACCTTATAATATAACGTAATATTTGCAGTCTATCTTTGAAAATGTCTTGTAATGTAACGTAATATGCAGTGTATCATTGAAAATACATTATAATATAATCTAATATGCAGTGTATCGTTCAAAATACCTTATAATATAACGTAATATTTGCAGTCTATCATTGAAAATGCCTTGTAATATAACGTAATATGCAGTGTATCATTGAAAATAACTTATAATATAAAGTAGTATGCAGTGTATCATTGAAAATACCTTATAATATAACGTAATATGCAGTGTATCATAGAAAATACCTTATGATATAACGTAATATGCAGTGTATCATTGAAAATACCTTATAATATAACGTAATATGCTGTGTATCATTGAAAATACCTTATAATATAACGTACTATGCAGTGTATCATTGAAAATACCTTATGATATAACGTAATATGCAGTGTATCATTGAAAATACCTTATAATATAACGTAATATGCAGTGTAACATTGAAAATACCTTATAATATAATCTAATATGCAGTGTATCGTTCAAAATACCTTATAATATAACGTAATATTTGCAGTCTATCATTGAAAATGTCTTGTAATGTAACGTAATATGCAGTGTATCATTGAAAATACCTTATAATATAATCTAATATGCAGTGTATCGTTCAAAATACCTTATAATATAACGTAATATTTGCAGTCTATCTTTGAAAATGTCTTGTAATGTAACGTAATATGCAGTGTATCATTGAAAATACCTTATAATATAATCTAATATGCAGTGTATCGTTCAAAATACCTTATAATATAACGTAATATTTGCAGTCTATCATTGAAAATGCCTTGTAATATAACGTAATATGCAGTGTATCATTGAAAATAACTTATAATATAAAGTAATATGCAGTGTATCATTGAAAATACCTTATAATATAACGTAATATGCAGTGTATCATTGAAAATACCTTATGATATAACGTAATATGCAGCGTATCATTGAAAATACCTTATAATATAACGTAATATGCAGTGTATTATTGAAAATACCTTATAATATAATGTAATATGCAGTGTATCATTGAAAATACCTTATAATATAACGTAATATGCAGTGTATTGTTGAAAATACGTTATAATATAACGTAATACGCAGTGTATCATTGAAAATACCTTATAATATAACGCAATATGCAGTGTATCATTGAAAATACCTCATAATATAATTTAATATGCAGTGTATCGTTCAAAATACCTTATAATATAACGTAATATGCAGTCTATCATTGACAATACCTTATAATATAACGTAATATGCAGTGTATTATTGAAAATACCTTATAATATAACGCAATATGCAGTGTATCATTGAAAATGCCTTATAAAATAATCTAATATGCAGTGTATCGTTCAAAATACCTTATAATATAACGTAATATTTGCAGTCTACCATTGAAAATGCCTTGTAATATAACGTAATATGCTGTGTATCATTGAAAATACCTTATAATATAACGCAATATGCAGTGTATCATTGAAAATGCCTTATAATATAATCTAATATGCAGTGTATCGTTCAAAATACCTTATAATATAACGTAATATTTGCAGTCTACCATTGAAAATGCCTTGTAATATAACGTAATATGCAGTGTATCATTGAAAATACCTTATAATATAATCTAATATGCAGTGTAACATTGAAAATACCTTATAATATAACGTAATATGCAGTGTATCATTGAAAATACCTTATGATATAACGTAATATGCAGTGTATCATTGAAAATACCTTATAATATAACGTAATATGCAGTGTAACATTGAAAATACCTTATAATATAACATAATATGCAGTGTATTATTGAAAATACGTTATAGTATAACGTAATACGCAGTGTATCATTGAAAATACCTTATAATATAACGCAATATGCAGTGTATCATTGAAAATACCTTATAATATAATCTAATATGCAGTGTATCGTTCAAAATACCTTATAATATAACGTAATATTTGCAGTCTATCATTGAAAATGTCTTGTAATGTAACGTAATATGCAGTGTATCATTGAAAATACCTTATAATATAATCTAATATGCAGTGTATCGTTCAAAATACCTTATAATATAACGTAATAATTGCAGTCTATCATTGAAAATGTCTTGTAATGTAACGTAATATGCAGTGTATCATTGAAAATACCTTATAATATAATCTAATATGCAGTGTATCGTTCAAAATACCTTATAATATAACGTAATATTTGCAGTCTATCTTTGAAAATGCCTTGTAATATAACGTAATATGCTGGCTATCATTGAAAATACTTTATAATATAAAGTAATTGCAGTGTATCATTGAAAATACCTTATAATCTAATCTAATATGCAGTGTATCGTTCAAAATACCTTATAATATAACGTAATATTTGCAGTCTATCATTGAAAATGTCTTGTAATGTAACGTAATATGCAGTGTATCATTGATAATACCTTATAATATAATCTAATATGCAGTGTATCGTTCAAAATACCTTATAATATAACGTAATATTTGCAGTCTATCATTGAAAATGCCTTGTAATATAACGTAATATGCAGTGTATCATTGAAAATAACTTATAATATAAAGTAGTATGCAGTGTATCATTGAAAATACCTTATAATATAACGTAATATGCAGTGTATCATAGAAAATACCTTATGATATAACGTAATATGCAGTGTATCATTGAAAATACCTTATAATATAACGTAATATGCTGTGTATCATTGAAAATACCTTATAATATAATGTAATATGCAGTGTATCATTGAAAATACCTTATGATATAACGTAATATGCAGTGTATCATTGAAAATACCTTATAATATAACGTAATATGCAGTGTAACATTGAAAATACCTTATAATATAACATAATATGCAGTGTATTATTGAAAATACGGTATAGTATAACGTAATACGCAGTGTATCATTGAAAATACCTTATAATATAACGCAATATGCAGTGTATCATTGAAAATACCTTATAATATAATCTAATATGCAGTGTATCGTTCAAAATACCTTATAATATAACGTAATATTTGCAGTCTATCATTGAAAATGTCTTGTAATGTAACGTAATATGCAGTGTATCATTGAAAATACCTTATAATATAATCTAATATGCAGTGTATCGTTCAAAATACCTTATAATATAACGTAATATTTGCAGTCTATCATTGAAAATGTCTTGTAATGTAACGTAATATGCAGTGTATCATTGAAAATACATTATAATATAATCTAATATGCAGTGTATCGTTCAAAATACCTTATAATATAACGTAATATTTGCAGTCTATCTTTGAAAATGCCTTGTAATATAACGTAATATGCTGTGTATCATTGAAAATACTTTATAATATAAAGTAATTGCAGTGTATCATTGAAAATACCTTATAATCTAATCTAATATGAAGTGTATCGTTCAAAATACCTTATAATATAACGTAATATTTGCAGTCTATCTTTGAAAATGCCTTGTAATATAACGTAATATGCTGTGTATCATTGAAAATACTTTATAATATAAAGTAATTGCAGTGTATCATTGAAAATACCTTATAATATAACGTAATATGCAGTGTATCATTGAAAATGCCTTATAATATAATCTAATATGCAGTGTATCGTTCAAAATACCTTATAATATAACGTAATATTTGCAGTCTATCATTGAAAATACCTTATAATATAATCTAATATGCAGTGTATCGTTCAAAATACCTTATAATATAACGTAATATTTGCAGTCTATCTTTGAAAATGCCTTGTAATATAACGTAATATGCTGTGTATCATTGAAAATACTTTATAATATAAAGTAATTGCAGTGTATCATTGAAAATACCTTATAATATAACGCAATATGCAGTGTATCATTGAAAATGCCTTATAATATAATCTAATATGCAGTGTATCGTTCAAAATACCTTATAATATAACGTAATATTTGCAGTCTATCATTGAAAATACCTTATAATATAATCTAATATGCAGTGTATCGTTCAAAATACCTTATAATATAACGTAATATTTGCAGTCTATCATTGAAAATACCTTATAATATAATCTAATATGCAGTGTATCGTTCAAAATACCTTATAATATAACGTAATATTTGCAGTCTATCATTGAAAATGTCTTGTAATATAACGTACTATGCAGTCTATCATTGAAAATACCTTATAATATAATCTAATATGCAGTGTATCGTTCAAAATACCTTATAATATAACGTAATATTTGCAGTCTATCATTGAAAATGTCTTGTAATATAACGTAATATGCTGTGTATTCTTGAAAATACCTTATAATATAACGTAATATGCAGTGTATCATTGAAAATACCTTATGATTTAACGTAATATGCAGTGTATCATTGAAAATACCTTATAATATAACGTAATATGCAGTGTAACATTGAAAATACCTTATAATGTTTAAGACAGGGATGATAGATACGAGTCGAGTCAAAGAAAAGTCAATTTATTAATCCCTTAGCGGGAACTCGTCGACTCTAAACTTATACAATTAGACTGTAAACTCGACACGAGCGTGTGAGTTTACTTTACAATAAAACCGGAGATTTTAGAATCGTTAATAGTTCCTTCTTTTCCCGGAAAGCTCCGCGGACGTAGAAGAATAGTGTAATTCAAGTGACCGGTCAACCGACGCTTGTACTTGAATTCGCAAGAGATAGAGAAACTTGGATCGCTGTTTGTTCGCTGGAGATCTATAGAGAACTGGTAATCGATCGCTCAGCTGGCCGTTAGCCGTCACCGTCGAGCGCCTGATTGGCGGGTCGCAAGCGCGATCCGTCAATCAGCGTAGCGCTCCGCGGTCGATAATCGATTAAGTCGATCTCGACGGTGGCGGCCAATGACTTAGCGAGCCGTCGATCGATTCCAGATCTCGTAGTTCCAGTGCGATTAGCCAATAGCGCATGGCTGTACTTAATCGTTACGCTGACGCTGTCGACACACCCAGCCAATCCCGAACATTTAATATAACATAATATGCAGTGTATTATTGAAAATACGTTATAGTATAACGTAATACGCAGTGTATCATTGAAAATACCTTATAATATAACGCAATATGCAGTGTATCATTGAAAATACCTTATAATATAATCTAATATGCAGTGTATCGTTCAAAATACCTTATAATATAACGTAATATTTGCAGTCTATCATTGAAAATGTCTTGTAATGTAACGTAATATGCAGTGTATCATTGAAAATACCTTATAATATAATCTAATATGCAGTGTATCGTTCAAAATACCTTATAATATAACGTAATAATTGCAGTCTATCATTGAAAATGTCTTGTAATGTAACGTAATATGCAGTGTATCATTGAAAATACCTTATAATATAATCTAATATGCAGTGTATCGTTCAAAATACCTTATAATATAACGTAATATTTGCAGTCTATCTTTGAAAATGCCTTGTAATATAACGTAATATGCTGTCTATCATTGAAAATACTTTATAATATAAAGTAATTGCAGTGTATCATTGAAAATACCTTATAATCTAATCTAATATGCAGTGTATGGTTCAAAATACCTTATAATATAACGTAATATTTGCAGTCTATCATTGAAAATGTCTTGTAATGTAACGTAATATGCAGTGTATCATTGATAATACCTTATAATATAATCTAATATGCAGTGTATCGTTCAAAATACCTTATAATATAACGTAATATTTGCAGTCTATCATTGAAAATGCCTTGTAATATAACGTAATATGCAGTGTATCATTGAAAATAACTTATAATATAAAGTAATATGCAGTGTATCATTGAAAATACCTTATAATATAACGTAATATGCAGTGTATTATTGAAAATAGGTTATGATATAACGTAATACGCAGTGTATCATTGAAAATACCTTATAATATAACGTAATATGCAGTGTATCATTGAAAATACCTTATAATATAACGCAATATGCAGTGTATCATTGAAAATACCTCATAATATAATTTAATATGCAGTGTATCGTTCAAAATACCTTATAATATAACGTAATATGCAGTCTATCATTGACAATACCTTATAATATAACGTAATATGCAGTGTATCATTTAAAATACCTTATAATATAACGCAATATGCAGTGTATCATTGAAAATGCCTTATAAAATAATCTAATATGCAGTGTATCGTTCAAAATACCTTATAATATAACGTAATATTTGCAGTCTACCATTGAAAATGCCTTGTAATATAACGTAATATGCTGTGTATCATTGAAAATACCTTATAATATAACGCAATATGCAGTGTATCATTGAAAATGCCTTATAATATAATCTAATATGCAGTGTATCGTTCAAAATACCTTATAATATAACGTAATATTTGCAGTCTACCATTGAAAATGCCTTGTAATATAACGTAATATGCAGTGTATCATTGAAAATACCTTATAATATAATCTAATATGCAGTGTAACATTGAAAATACCTTATAATATAACGTAATATGCAGTGTATCATTGAAAATACCTTATGATTTAACGTAATATACAGTGTATCATTGAAAATACCTTATAATATAACGTAATATGCAGTGTAACATTGAAAATACCTTATAATATAACATAATATGCAGTGTATTATTGAAAATACGTTATAGTATAACGTAATACGCAGTGTATCATTGAAAATACCTTATAATATAACGCAATATGCAGTGTATCATTGAAAATACCTTATAATATAATCTAATATGCAGTGTATCGTTCAAAATACCTTATAATATAACGTAATATTTGCAGTCTATCATTGAAAATGTCTTGTAATGTAACGTAATATGCAGTGTATCATTGAAAATACCTTATAATATAATCTAATATGCAGTGTATCGTTCAAAATACCTTATAATATAACGTAATATTTGCAGTCTATCTTTGAAAATGCCTTGTAATATAACGTAATATGCTGTCTATCATTGAAAATACTTTATAATATAAAGTAATTGCAGTGTATCATTGAAAATACCTTATAATCTAATCTAATATGCAGTGTATCGTTCAAAATACCTTATAATATAACGTAATATTTGCAGTCTATCATTGAAAATGTCTTGTAATGTAACGTAATATGCAGTGTATCATTGATAATACCTTATAATATAATCTAATATGCAGTGTATCGTTCAAAATACCTTATAATATAACGTAATATTTGCAGTCTATCATTGAAAATGCCTTGTAATATAACGTAATATGCAGTGTATCATTGAAAATAACTTATAATATAAAGTAGTATGCAGTGTATCATTGAAAATACCTTATAATATAACGTAATATGCAGTGTATCATTGAAAATGCCTTATAATATAATCTAATATGCAGTGTATCGTTCAAAATACCTTATAATATAACGTAATATTTGCAGTCTACCATTGAAAATGCCTTGTAATATAACGTAATATGCAGTGTATCATTGAAAATACCTTATAATATAACGCAATATGCAGTGTATCATTGAAAATACCTCATAATATAATTTAATATGCAGTGTATCGTTCAAAATACCTTATAATATAACGTAATATGCAGTCTATCATTGACAATACCTTATAATATAACGTAATATGCAGTGTATCATTTAAAATACCTTATAATATAACGCAATATGCAGTGTATCATTGAAAATGCCTTATAAAATAATCTAATATGCAGTGTATCGTTCAAAATACCTTATAATATAACGTAATATTTGCAGTCTACCATTGAAAATGCCTTGTAATATAACGTAATATGCTGTGTATCATTGAAAATACCTTATAATATAACGCAATATGCAGTGTATCATTGAAAATGCCTTATAATATAATCTAATATGCAGTGTATCGTTCAAAATACCTTATAATATAACGTAATATTTGCAGTCTACCATTGAAAATGCCTTGTAATATAACGTAATATGCAGTGTATCATTGAAAATACCTTATAATATAATCTAATATGCAGTGTAACATTGAAAATACCTTATAATATAACGTAATATGCAGTGTATCATTGAAAATACCTTATGATTTAACGTAATATACAGTGTATCATTGAAAATACCTTATAATATAACGTAATATGCAGTGTAACATTGAAAATACCTTATAATATAACCTAATATGCAGTGTATTATTGAAAATACGTTATAGTATAACGTAATACGCAGTGTATCATTGAAAATACCTTATAATATAACGCAATATGCAGTGTATCATTGAAAATACCTTATAATATAATCTAATATGCAGTGTATCGTTCAAAATACCTTATAATATAACGTAATATTTGCAGTCTATCATTGAAAATGTCTTGTAATGTAACGTAATATGCAGTGTATCATTGAAAATACCTTATAATATAATCTAATATGCAGTGTATCGTTCAAAATACCTTATAATATAACGTAATATTTGCAGTCTATCTTTGAAAATGCCTTGTAATATAACGTAATATGCTGTCTATCATTGAAAATACTTTATAATATAAAGTAATTGCAGTGTATCATTGAAAATACCTTATAATCTAATCTAATATGCAGTGTATCGTTCAAAATACCTTATAATATAACGTAATATTTGCAGTCTATCATTGAAAATGTCTTGTAATGTAACGTAATATGCAGTGTATCATTGATAATACCTTATAATATAATCTAATATGCAGTGTATCGTTCAAAATACCTTATAATATAACGTAATATTTGCAGTCTATCATTGAAAATGCCTTGTAATATAACGTAATATGCAGTGTATCATTGAAAATAACTTATAATATAAAGTAGTATGCAGTGTATCATTGAAAATACCTTATAATATAACGTAATATGCAGTGTATCATAGAAAATACCTTATGATATAACGTAATATGCAGTGTATCATTGAAAATACCTTATAATATAACGTAATATGCTGTGTATCATTGAAAATACCTTATAATATAACGTACTATGCAGTGTATCATTGAAAATACCTTATGATATAACGTAATATGCAGTGTATCATTGAAAATACCTTATAATATAACGCAATATGCAGTGTATCATTGAAAATACCTTATAATATAATCTAATATGCAGTGTATCGTTCAAAATACCTTATAATATAACGTAATATTTGCAGTCTATCATTGAAAATGTCTTGTAATGTAACGTAATATGCAGTGTATCATTGAAAATACCTTATAATATAATCTAATATGCAGTGTATCGTTCAAAATACCTTATAATATAACGTAATATTTGCAGTCTATCATTGAAAATGTCTTGTAATGTAACGTAATATGCAGTGTATCATTGAAAATACCTTATAATATAATCTAATATGCAGTGTATCGTTCAAAATACCTTATAATATAACGTAATATTTGCAGTCTATCTTTGAAAATGTCTTGTAATATAACGTAATATGCAGTGTATCATTGAAAATACCTTATAATATAATCTAATATGCAGTGTATCGTTCAAAATACCTTATAATATAACGTAATATTTGCAGTCTATCTTTGAAAATGCCTTGTAATATAACGTAATATGCTGTCTATCATTGAAAATACTTTATAATATAAAGTAATTGCAGTGTATCATTGAAAATACCTTATAATCTAATCTAATATGCAGTGTATCGTTCAAAATACCTTATAATATAACGTAATATTTGCAGTCTATCATTGAAAATGTCTTGTAATATAACGTAATATGCAGTGTATCATTGATAATACCTTATAATATAATCTAATATGCAGTGTATCGTTCAAAATACCTTATAATATAACGTAATATTTGCAGTCTATCATTGAAAATGCCTTGTAATATAACGTAATATGCAGTGTATCATTGAAAATAACTTATAATATAAAGTAGTATGCAGTGTATCATTGAAAATACCTTATAATATAACGTAATATGCAGTGTATCATAGAAAATACCTTATGATATAACGTAATATGCAGTGTATCATTGAAAATACCTTATAATATAACGTAATATGCTGTGTATCATTGAAAATACCTTATAATATAACGTAATATGCAGTGTATCATTGAAAATACCTTATGATATAACGTAATATGCAGTGTATCATTGAAAATACCTTATAATATAACGTAATATGCAGTGTAACATTGAAAATACCTTATAATATAATCTAATATGCAGTGTATCGTTCAAAATACCTTATAATATAACGTAATATTTGCAGTCTATCATTGAAAATGTCTTGTAATGTAACGTAATATGCAGTGTATCATTGAAAATACCTTATAATATAATCTAATATGCAGTGTATCGTTCAAAATACCTTATAATATAACGTAATATTTGCAGTCTATCTTTGAAAATGTCTTGTAATGTAACGTAATATGCAGTGTATCATTGAAAATACCTTATAATATAATCTAATATGCAGTGTATCGTTCAAAATACCTTATAATATAACGTAATATTTGCAGTCTATCATTGAAAATGCCTTGTAATATAACGTAATATGCAGTGTATCATTGAAAATAACTTATAATATAAAGTAGTATGCAGTGTATCATTGAAAATACCTTATAATATAACGTAATATGCAGTGTATCATTGAAAATACCTTATGATATAACGTAATATGCAGCGTATCATTGAAAATACCTTATAATATAACGTAATATGCAGTGTATTATTGAAAATACCTTATAATATAATGTAATATGCAGTGTATCATTGAAAATACCTTATAATATAACGTAATATGCAGTGTATTGTTGAAAATACGTTATAATATAACGTAATACGCAGTGTATCATTGAAAATACCTTATAATATAACGCAATATGCAGTGTATCATTGAAAATACCTCATAATATAATTTAATATGCAGTGTATCGTTCAAAATACCTTATAATATAACGTAATATGCAGTCTATCATTGACAATACCTTATAATATAACGTAATATGCAGTGTATCATTTAAAATACCTTATAATATAACGCAATATGCAGTGTATCATTGAAAATGCCTTATAAAATAATCTAATATGCAGTGTATCGTTCAAAATACCTTATAATATAACGTAATATTTGCAGTCTACCATTGAAAATGCCTTGTAATATAACGTAATATGCTGTGTATCATTGAAAATACCTTATAATATAACGCAATATGCAGTGTATCATTGAAAATGCCTTATAATATAATCTAATATGCAGTGTATCGTTCAAAATACCTTATAATATAACGTAATATTTGCAGTCTACCATTGAAAATGCCTTGTAATATAACGTAATATGCAGTGTATCATTGAAAATACCTTATAATATAATCTAATATGCAGTGTAACATTGAAAATACCTTATAATATAACGTAATATGCAGTGTATCATTGAAAATACCTTATGATTTAACGTAATATACAGTGTATCATTGAAAATACCTTATAATATAACGTAATATGCAGTGTAACATTGAAAATACCTTATAATATAACATAATATGCAGTGTATTATTGAAAATACGTTATAGTATAACGTAATACGCAGTGTATCATTGAAAATACCTTATAATATAACGCAATATGCAGTGTATCATTGAAAATACCTTATAATATAATCTAATATGCAGTGTATCGTTCAAAATACCTTATAATATAACGTAATATTTGCAGTCTATCATTGAAAATGTCTTGTAATGTAACGTAATATGCAGTGTATCATTGAAAATACCTTATAATATAATCTAATATGCAGTGTATCGTTCAAAATACCTTATAATATAACGTAATATTTGCAGTCTATCTTTGAAAATGTCTTGTAATGTAACGTAATATGCAGTGTATCATTGAAAATACCTTATAATATAATCTAATATGCAGTGTATCGTTCAAAATACCTTATAATATAACGTAATATTTGCAGTCTATCTTTGAAAATGCCTTGTAATATAACGTAATATGCTGTCTATCATTGAAAATACTTTATAATATAAAGTAATTGCAGTGTATCATTGAAAATACCATATAATCTAATCTAATATGCAGTGTATCGTTCAAAATACCTTATAATATAACGTAATATTTGCAGTCTATCATTGAAAATGTCTTGTAATGTAACGTAATATGCAGTGTATCATTGATAATACCTTATAATATAATCTAATATGCAGTGTATCGTTCAAAATACCTTATAATATAACGTAATATTTGCAGTCTATCATTGAAAATGCCTTGTAATATAACGTAATATGCAGTGTATCATTGAAAATAACTTATAATATAAAGTAGTATGCAGTGTATCATTGAAAATACCTTATAATATAACGTAATATGCAGTGTATCATTGAAAATACCTTATGATATAACGTAATATGCAGCGTATCATTGAAAATACCTTATAATATAACGTAATATGCAGTGTATTATTGAAAATACCTTATAATATAATGTAATATGCAGTGTATCATTGAAAATACCTTATAATATAACGTAATATGCAGTGTATTGTTGAAAATACGTTATAATATAACGTAATACGCAGTGTATCATTGAAAATACCTTATAATATAACGCAATATGCAGTGTATCATTGAAAATACCTCATAATATAATTTAATATGCAGTGTATCGTTCAAAATACCTTATAATATAACGTAATATGCAGTCTATCATTGACAATACCTTATAATATAACGTAATATGCAGTGTATCATTGAAAATACCTTATAATATAACGCAATATGCAGTGTATCATTGAAAATGCCTTATAAAATAATCTAATATGCAGTGTATCGTTCAAAATACCTTATAATATAACGTAATATTTGCAGTCTACCATTGAAAATGCCTTGTAATATAACGTAATATGCTGTGTATCATTGAAAATACCTTATAATATAACGCAATATGCAGTGTATCATTGAAAATACCTTATAATATAATCTAATATGCAGTGTATCGTTCAAAATACCTTATAATATAACGTAATATTTGCAGTCTACCATTGAAAATGCCTTGTAATATAACGTAATATGCAGTGTATCATTGAAAATACCTTATAATATAATCTAATATGCAGTGTAACATTGAAAATACCTTATAATATAACGTAATATGCAGTGTATCATTGAAAATACCTTATGATTTAACGTAATATACAGTGTATCATTGAAAATACCTTATAATATAACGTAATATGCAGTGTAACATTGAAAATACCTTATAATATAACATAATATGCAGTGTATTATTGAAAATACGTTATAGTATAACGTAATACGCAGTGTATCATTGAAAATACCTTATAATATAACGCAATATGCAGTGTATCATTGAAAATACCTTATAATATAATCTAATATGCAGTGTATCGTTCAAAATACCTTATAATATAACGTAATATTTGCAGTCTATCATTGAAAATGTCTTGTAATGTAACGTAATATGCAGTGTATCATTGAAAATACCTTATAATATCATCTAATATGCAGTGTATCGTTCAAAATACCTTATAATATAACGTAATATTTGCAGTCTATCTTTGAAAATGTCTTGTAATGTAACGTAATATGCAGTGTATCATTGAAAATACCTTATAATATAATCTAATATGAAGTGTATCGTTCAAAATACCTTATAATATAACGTAATATTTGCAGTCTATCTTTGAAAATGCCTTGTAATATAACGTAATATGCTGTCTATCATTGAAAATACTTTATAATATAAAGTAATTGCAGTGTATCATTGAAAATACCTTATAATCTAATCTAATATGCAGTGTATCGTTCAAAATACCTTATAATATAACGTAATATTTGCAGTCTATCATTGAAAATGTCTTGTAATGTAACGTAATATGCAGTGTATCATTGATAATACCTTATAATATAATCTAATATGCAGTGTATCGTTCAAAATACCTTATAATATAACGTAATATTTGCAGTCTATCATTGAAAATGCCTTGTAATATAACGTAATATGCAGTGTATCATTGAAAATAACTTATAATATAAAGTAGTATGCAGTGTATCATTGAAAATACCTTATAATATAACGTAATATGCAGTGTATCATAGAAAATACCTTATGATATAACGTAATATGCAGTGTATCATTGAAAATACCTTATAATATAACGTAATATGCTGTGTATCATTGAAAATACCTTATAATATAACGTAATATGCAGTGTATCATTGAAAATACCTTATAATATAACGTAATATGCAGTGTATCATTGAAAATACCTTATAATATAACGTAATATGCAGTGTAACATTGAAAATACCTTATAATATAATCTAATATGCAGTGTATCGTTCAAAATACCTTATAATATAACGTAATATTTGCAGTCTATCATTGAAAATGTCTTGTAATATAACGTAATATGCAGTGTATCATTGAAAATACCTTATAATATAATCTAATATGCAGTGTATCGTTCAAAATACCTTATAATATAACGTAATATTTGCAGTCTATCTTTGAAAATGTCTTGTAATGTAACGTAATATGCAGTGTATCATTGAAAATACCTTATAATATAATCTAATATGCAGTGTATCGTTCAAAATACCTTATAATATAACGTAATATTTGCAGTCTATCATTGAAAATGCCTTGTAATATAACGTAATATGCAGTGTATCATTGAAAATAACTTATAATATAAAGTAGTATGCAGTGTATCATTGAAAATACCTTATAATATAACGTAATATGCAGTGTATCATTGAAAATACCTTATGATATAACGTAATATGCAGCGTATCATTGAAAATACCTTATAATATAACGTAATATGCAGTGTATTATTGAAAATACCTTATAATATAATGTAATATGCAGTGTATCATTGAAAATACCTTATAATATAACGTAATATGCAGTGTATTGTTGAAAATACGTTATAATATAACGTAATACGCAGTGTATCATTGAAAATACCTTATAATATAACGCAATATGCAGTGTATCATTGAAAATACCTCATAATATAATTTAATATGCAGTGTATCGTTCAAAATACCTTATAATATAACGTAATATGCAGTCTATCATTGACAATACCTTATAATATAACGTAATATGCAGTGTATCATTTTAAATACCTTATAATATAACGCAATATGCAGTGTATCATTGAAAATGCCTTATAAAATAATCTAATATGCAGTGTATCGTTCAAAATACCTTATAATATAACGTAATATTTGCAGTCTACCATTGAAAATGCCTTGTAATATAACGTAATATGCTGTGTATCATTGAAAATACCTTATAATATAACGCAATATGCAGTGTATCATTGAAAATACCTTATAATATAATCTAATATGCAGTGTATCGTTCAAAATACCTTATAATATAACGTAATATTTGCAGTCTACCATTGAAAATGCCTTGTAATATAACGTAATATGCAGTGTATCATTGAAAATACCTTATAATATAATCTAATATGCAGTGTAACATTGAAAATACCTTATAATATAACGTAATATGCAGTGTATCATTGAAAATACCTTATGATATAACGTAATATACAGTGTATCATTGAAAATACCTTATAATATAACGTAATATGCAGTGTAACATTGAAAATACCTTATAATATAACATAATATGCAGTGTATTATTGAAAATACGTTATAGTATAACGTAATACGCAGTGTATCATTGAAAATACCTTATAATATAACGCAATATGCAGTGTATCATTGAAAATACCTTATAATATAATCTAATATGCAGTGTATCGTTCAAAATACCTTATAATATAACGTAATATTTGCAGTCTATCATTGAAAATGTCTTGTAATGTAACGTAATATGCAGTGTATCATTGAAAATACCTTATAATATAATCTAATATGCAGTGTATCGTTCAAAATACCTTATAATATAACGTAATAATTGCAGTCTATCATTGAAAATGTCTTGTAATGTAACGTAATATGCAGTGTATCATTGAAAATACCTTATAATATAATCTAATATGCAGTGTATCGTTCAAAATACCTTATAATATAACGTAATATTTGCAGTCTATCTTTGAAAATGCCTTGTAATATAACGTAATATGCTGTCTATCATTGAAAATACTTTATAATATAAAGTAATTGCAGTGTATCATTGAAAATACCTTATAATCTAATCTAATATGCAGTGTATCGTTCAAAATACCTTATAATATAACGTAATATTTGCAGTCTATCATTGAAAATGTCTTGTAATATAACGTAATATGCAGTGTATCATTGATAATACCTTATAATATAATCTAATATGCAGTGTATCGTTCAAAATACCTTATAATATAACGTAATATTTGCAGTCTATCATTGAAAATGCCTTGTAATATAACGTAATATGCAGTGTATCATTGAAAATAACTTATAATATAAAGTAGTATGCAGTGTATCATTGAAAATACCTTATAATATAACGTAATATGCAGTGTATCATAGAAAATACCTTATGATATAACGTAATATGCAGTGTATCATTGAAAATACCTTATAATATAACGTAATATGCTGTGTATCATTGAAAATACCTTATAATATAACGTACTATGCAGTGTATCATTGAAAATACCTTATGATATAACGTAATATGCAGTGTATCATTGAAAATACCTTATAATATAACGTAATATGCAGTGTAACATTGAAAATACCTTATAATATAACATAATATGCAGTGTATTATTGAAAATACGGTATAGTATAACGTAATACGCAGTGTATCATTGAAAATACCTTATAATATAACGCAATATGCAGTGTATCATTGAAAATACCTTATAATATAATCTAATATGCAGTGTATCGTTCAAAATACCTTATAATATAACGTAATATTTGCAGTCTATCATTGAAAATGTCTTGTAATGTAACGTAATATGCAGTGTATCATTGAAAATACCTTATAATATAATCTAATATGCAGTGTATCGTTCAAAATACGTTATAATATAACGTAATATTTGCAGTCTATCATTGAAAATGTCTTGTAATGTAACGTAATATGCAGTGTATCATTGAAAATACATTATAATATAATCTAATATGCAGTGTATCGTTCAAAATACCTTATAATATAACGTAATATTTGCAGTCTATCTTTGAAAATGCCTTGTAATATAACGTAATATGCTGTGTATCATTGAAAATACTTTATAATATAAAGTAATTGCAGTGTATCATTGAAAATACCTTATAATCTAATCTAATATGAAGTGTATCGTTCAAAATACCTTATAATATAACGTAATATTTGCAGTCTATCTTTGAAAATGCCTTGTAATATAACGTAATATGCTGTGTATCATTGAAAATACTTTATAATATAAAGTAATTGCAGTGTATCATTGAAAATACCTTATAATATAACGCAATATGCAGTGTATCATTGAAAATACATTATAATATAATCTAATATGCAGTGTATCGTTCAAAATACCTTATAATATAACGTAATATTTGCAGTCTCTCATTGAAAATACCTTATAATATAATCTAATATGCAGTGTATCGTTCATAATACCTTATAATATAACGTAATATTTGCAGTCTATCTTTGAAAATGCCTTGTAATATAACGTAATATGCTGTGTATCATTGAAAATACTTTATAATATAAAGTAATTGCAGTGTATCATTGAAAATACCTTATAATATAACGCAATATGCAGTGTATCATTGAAAATGCCTTATAATATAATCTAATATGCAGTGTATCGTTCAAAATACCTTATAATATAACGTAATATTTGCAGTCTATCATTGAAAATACCTTATAATATAATCTAATATGCAGTGTATCGTTCAAAATACCTTATAATATAACGTAATATTTGCAGTCTATCATTGAAAATACCTTATAATATAATCTAATATGCAGTGTATCGTTCAAAATACCTTATAATATAACGTAATATTTGCAGTCTATCATTGAAAATGTCTTGTAATATAACGTACTATGCAGTCTATCATTGAAAATACCTTATAATATAATCTAATATGCAGTGTATCGTTCAAAATACCTTATAATATAACGTAATATTTGCAGTCTATCATTGAAAATGTCTTGTAATATAACGTAATATGCTGTGTATTCTTGAAAATACCTTATAATATAACGTAATATGCAGTGTATCATTGAAAATACCTTATGATTTAACGTAATATGCAGTGTATCATTGAAAATACCTTATAATATAACGTAATATGCAGTGTAACATTGAAAATACCTTATAATGTTTAAGACAGGGATGATAGATACGAGTCGAGTCAAAGAAAAGTCAATTTATTAATCCCTTAGCGGGAACTCGTCGACTCTAAACTTATACAATTAGACTGTAAACTCGACACGAGCGTGTGAGTTTACTTTACAATAAAACCGGAGATTTTAGAATCGTTAATAGTTCCTTCTTTTCCCGGAAAGCTCCGCGGACGTAGAAGAATAGTGTAATTCAAGTGACCGGTCAACCGACGCTTGTACTTGAATTCGCAAGAGATAGAGAAACTTGGATCGCTGTTTGTTCGCTGGAGATCTATAGAGAACTGGTAATCGATCGCTCAGCTGCCCGTTAGCCGTCACCGTCGAGCGCCTGATTGGCGGGTCGCAAGCGCGATCCGTCAATCAGCGTAGCGCTCCGCGGTCGATAATCGATTAAGTCGATCTCGACGGTGGCGGCCAATGACTTAGCGAGCCGTCGATCGATTCCAGATCTCGTAGTTCCAGTGCGATTAGCCAATAGCGCATGGCTGTACTTAATCGTTACGCTGACGCTGTCGACACACCCAGCCAATCCCGAACATTTAATATAACATAATATGCAGTGTATTATTGAAAATACGTTATAGTATAACGTAATACGCAGTGTATCATTGAAAATACCTTATAATATAACGCAATATGCAGTGTATCATTGAAAATACCTTATAATATAATCTAATATGCAGTGTATCGTTCAAAATACCTTATAATATAACGTAATATTTGCAGTCTATCATTGAAAATGTCTTGTAATGTAACGTAATATGCAGTGTATCATTGAAAATACCTTATAATATAATCTAATATGCAGTGTATCGTTCAAAATACCTTATAATATAACGTAATAATTGCAGTCTATCATTGAAAATGTCTTGTAATGTAACGTAATATGCAGTGTATCATTGAAAATACCTTATAATATAATCTAATATGCAGTGTATCGTTCAAAATACCTTATAATATAACGTAATATTTGCAGTCTATCTTTGAAAATGCCTTGTAATATAACGTAATATGCTGTCTATCATTGAAAATACTTTATAATATAAAGTAATTGCAGTGTATCATTGAAAATACCTTATAATCTAATCTAATATGCAGTGTATGGTTCAAAATACCTTATAATATAACGTAATATTTGCAGTCTATCATTGAAAATGTCTTGTAATGTAACGTAATATGCAGTGTATCATTGATAATACCTTATAATATAATCTAATATGCAGTGTATCGTTCAAAATACCTTATAATATAACGTAATATTTGCAGTCTATCATTGAAAATGCCTTGTAATATAACGTAATATGCAGTGTATCATTGAAAATAACTTATAATATAAAGTAGTATGCAGTGTATCATTGAAAATACCTTATAATATAACGTAATATGCAGTGTATTATTGAAAATAGGTTATGATATAACGTAATACGCAGTGTATCATTGAAAATACCTTATAATATAACGTAATATGCTGTGTATCATTGAAAATACCTTATAATATAACGCAATATGCAGTGTATCATTGAAAATACCTCATAATATAATTTAATATGCAGTGTATCGTTCAAAATACCTTATAATATAACGTAATATGCAGTCTATCATTGACAATACCTTATAATATAACGTAATATGCAGTGTATCATTGAAAATACCTTATAATATAACGCAATATGCAGTGTATCATTGAAAATGCCTTATAAAATAATCTAATATGCAGTGTATCGTTCAAAATACCTTATAATATAACGTAATATTTGCAGTCTACCATTGAAAATGCCTTGTAATATAACGTAATATGCTGTGTATCATTGAAAATACCTTATAATATAACGTAATATGCAGTGTATCATTGAAAATGCCTTATAATATAATCTAATATGCAGTGTATCGTTCAAAATACCTTATAATATAACGTAATATTTGCAGTCTACCATTGAAAATGCCTTGTAATATAACGTAATATGCAGTGTATCATTGAAAATACCTTATAATATAATCTAATATGCAGTGTAACATTGAAAATACCTTATAATATAACGTAATATGCAGTGTATCATTGAAAATACCTTATGATTTAACGTAATATACAGTGTATCATTGAAAATACCTTATAATATAACGTAATATGCAGTGTAACATTGAAAATACCTTATAATATAACATAATATGCAGTGTATTATTGAAAATACGTTATAGTATAACGTAATACGCAGTGTATCATTGAAAATACCTTATAATATAACGCAATATGCAGTGTATCATTGAAAATACCTTATAATATAATCTAATATGCAGTGTATCGTTCAAAATACCTTATAATATAACGTAATATTTGCAGTCTATCATTGAAAATGTCTTGTAATGTAACGTAATATGCAGTGTATCATTGAAAATACCTTATAATATAATCTAATATGCAGTGTATCGTTCAAAATACCTTATAATATAACGTAATATTTGCAGTCTATCTTTGAAAATGCCTTGTAATATAACGTAATATGCTGTCTATCATTGAAAATACTTTATAATATAAAGTAATTGCAGTGTATCATTGAAAATACCTTATAATCTAATCTAATATGCAGTGTATCGTTCAAAATACCTTATAATATAACGTAATATTTGCAGTCTATCATTGAAAATGTCTTGTAATGTAACGTAATATGCAGTGTATCATTGATAATACCTTATAATATAATCTAATATGCAGTGTATCGTTCAAAATACCTTATAATATAACGTAATATTTGCAGTCTATCATTGAAAATGCCTTGTAATATAACGTAATATGCAGTGTATCATTGAAAATAACTTATAATATAAAGTAGTATGCAGTGTATCATTGAAAATACCTTATAATATAACGTAATATGCAGTGTATCATAGAAAATACCTTATGATATAACGTAATATGCAGTGTATCATTGAAAATACCTTATAATATAACGTAATATTTGCAGTCTACCATTGAAAATGCCTTGTAATATAACGTAATATGCAGTGTATCATTGAAAATACCTTATAATATAATCTAATATGCAGTGTAACATTGAAAATACCTTATAATATAACGTAATATGCAGTGTATCATTGAAAATACCTTATGATTTAACGTAATATACAGTGTATCATTGAAAATACCTTATAATATAACGTAATATGCAGTGTAACATTGAAAATACCTTATAATATAACATAATATGCAGTGTATTATTGAAAATACGTTATAGTATAACGTAATATGCTGTGTATCATTGAAAATAGCTTATAATATAACGTACTATGCAGTGTATCATTGAAAATACCTTATGATATAACGTAATATGCAGTGTATCATTGAAAATACCTTATAATATAACGCAATATGCAGTGTATCATTGAAAATACCTTATAATATAATCTAATATGCAGTGTATCGTTCAAAATACCTTATAATATAACGTAATATTTGCAGTCTATCATTGAAAATGTCTTGTAATGTAACGTAATATGCAGTGTATCATTGAAAATACCTTATAATATAATCTAATATGCAGTGTATCGTTCAAAATACCTTATAATATAACGTAATATTTGCAGTCTATCATTGAAAATGTCTTGTAATGTAACGTAATATGCAGTGTATCATTGAAAATACCTTATAATATAATCTAATATGCAGTGTATCGTTCAAAATACCTTATAATATAACGTAATATTTGCAGTCTATCTTTGAAAATGTCTTGTAATGTAACGTAATATGCAGTGTATCATTGAAAATACCTTATAATATAATCTAATATGCAGTGTATCGTTCAAAATACCTTATAATATAACGTAATATTTGCAGTCTATCTTTGAAAATGCCTTGTAATATAACGTAATATGCTGTGTATCATTGAAAATACTTTATAATATAAAGTAATTGCAGTGTATCATTGAAAATACCTTATAATCTAATCTAATATGAAGTGTATCGTTCAAAATACCTTATAATATAACGTAATATTTGCAGTCTATCTTTGAAAATGCCTTGTAATATAACGTAATATGCTGTGTATCATTGAAAATACTTTATAATATAAAGTAATTGCAGTGTATCATTGAAAATACCTTATAATATAACGCAATATGCAGTGTATCATTGAAAATGCCTTATAATATAGTCTAATATGCAGTGTATCGTTCAAAATACCTTATAATATAACGTAATATTTGCAGTCTATCATTGAAAATACCTTATAATATAATCTAATATGCAGTGTATCGTTCATAATACCTTATAATATAACGTAATATTTGCAGTCTATCTTTGAAAATGCCTTGTAATATAACGTAATATGCTGTGTATCATTGAAAATACTTTATAATATAAAGTAATTGCAGTGTATCATTGAAAATACCTTATAATATAACGCAATATGCAGTGTATCATTGAAAATGCCTTATAATATAATCTAATATGCAGTGTATCGTTCAAAATACCTTATAATATAACGTAATATTTGCAGTCTATCATTGAAAATACCTTATAATATAATCTAATATGCAGTGTATCGTTCATAATACCTTATAATATAACGTAATATTTGCAGTCTATCATTGAAAATACCTTATAATATAATCTAATATGCAGTGTATCGTTCAAAATACCTTATAATATAACGTAATATTTGCAGTCTATCATTGAAAATGTCTTGTAATATAACGTACTATGCAGTGTATCATTGAAAATACCTTATAATATAATCTAATATGCAGTGTATCGTTCAAAATACCTTATAATATAACGTAATATTTGCAGTCTATCATTGAAAATGCCTTGTAATATAACGTAATATGCAGTGTATCATTGAAAATACCTTATAATATAATCTAATATGCAGTGTATCGTTCAAAATACCTTATAATATAACGTAATATTTGCAGTCTATCTTTGAAAATGCCTTGTAATATAACGTAATATGCTGTGTATCATTGAAAATACTTTATAATATAAAGTAATTGCAGTGTATCATTGAAAATACCTTATAATCTAATCTAATATGAAGTGTATCGTTCAAAATACCTTATAATATAACGTAATATTTGCAGTCTATCTTTGAAAATGCCTTGTAATATAACGTAATATGCTGTGTATCATTGAAAATACTTTATAATATAAAGTAATTGCAGTGTATCATTGAAAATACCTTATAATATAACGCAATATGCAGTGTATCATTGAAAATGCCTTATAATATAATCTAATATGCAGTGTATCGTTCAAAATACCTTATAATATAACGTAATATTTGCAGTCTATCATTGAAAATACCTTATAATATAATCTAATATGCAGTGTATCGTTCATAATACCTTATAATATAACGTAATATTTGCAGTCTATCATTGAAAATGTCTTGTAATGTAACGTAATATGCAGTGTATCATTGAAAATACCTTATAATATAATCTAATATGCAGTGTATCGTTCAAAATACCTTATAATATAACGTAATAATTGCAGTCTATCATTGAAAATGTCTTGTAATGTAACGTAATATGCAGTGTATCATTGAAAATACCTTATAATATAATCTAATATGCAGTGTATCGTTCAAAATACCTTATAATATAACGTAATATTTGCAGTCTATCTTTGAAAATGCCTTGTAATATAACGTAATATGCTGTCTATCATTGAAAATACTTTATAATATAAAGTAATTGCAGTGTATCATTGAAAATACCTTATAATCTAATCTAATATGCAGTGTATCGTTCAAAATACCTTATAATATAACGTAATATTTGCAGTCTATCATTGAAAATGTCTTGTAATGTAACGTAATATGCAGTGTATCATTGATAATACCTTATAATATAATCTAATATGCAGTGTATCGTTCAAAATACCTTATAATATAACGTAATATTTGCAGTCTATCATTGAAAATGCCTTGTAATATAACGTAATATGCAGTGTATCATTGAAAATAACTTATAATATAAAGTAGTATGCAGTGTATCATTGAAAATACCTTATAATATAACGTAATATGCAGTGTATCATAGAAAATACCTTATGATATAACGTAATATGCAGTGTATCATTGAAAATACCTTATAATATAACGTAATATGCTGTGTATCATTGAAAATACCTTATAATATAACGTACTATGCAGTGTATCATTGAAAATACCTTATGATATAACGTAATATGCAGTGTATCATTGAAAATACCTTATAATATAACGTAATATGCAGTGTAACATTGAAAATACCTTATAATATAACATAATATGCAGTGTATTATTGAAAATACGGTATAGTATAACGTAATACGCAGTGTATCATTGAAAATACCTTATAATATAACGTAATATGCAGTGTATCATTGAAAATACCTTATAATATAATCTAATATGCAGTGTATCGTTCAAAATACCTTATAATATAACGTAATATTTGCAGTCTATCATTGAAAATGTCTTGTAATGTAACGTAATATGCAGTGTATCATTGAAAATACCTTATAATATAATCTAATATGCAGTGTATCGTTCAAAATACCTTATAATATAACGTAATATTTGCAGTCTATCTTTGAAAATGTCTTGTAATGTAACGTAATATGCAGTGTATCATTGAAAATACCTTATAATATAATCTAATATGCAGTGTATCGTTCAAAATACCTTATAATATAACGTAATATTTGCAGTCTATCTTTGAAAATGCCTTGTAATATAACGTAATATGCTGTGTATCATTGAAAATACTTTATAATATAAAGTAATTGCAGTGTATCATTGAAAATACCTTATAATCTAATCTAATATGAAGTGTATCGTTCAAAATACCTTATAATATAACGTAATATTTGCAGTCTATCTTTGAAAATGCCTTGTAATATAACGTAATATGCTGTGTATCATTGAAAATACTTTATAATATAAAGTAATTGCAGTGTATCATTGAAAATACCTTATAATATAACGCAATATGCAGTGTATCATTGAAAATGCCTTATAATATAATCTAATATGCAGTGTATCGTTCAAAATACCTTATAATATAACGTAATATTTGCAGTCTATCATTGAAAATACCTTATAATATAATCTAATATGCAGTGTATCGTTCATAATACCTTATAATATAACGTAATATTTGCAGTCTATCTTTGAAAATGCCTTGTAATATAACGTAATATGCTGTGTATCATTGAAAATACTTTATAATATAAAGTAATTGCAGTGTATCATTGAAAATACCTTATAATATAACGCAATATGCAGTGTATCATTGAAAATACCTTATAATATAATCTAATATGCAGTGTATCGTTCAAAATACCTTATAATATAACGTAATATTTGCAGTCTATCATTGAAAATACCTTATAATATAATCTAATATGCAGTGTATCGTTCAAAATACCTTATAATATAACGTAATATTTGCAGTCTATCATTGAAAATACCTTATAATATAATCTAATATGCAGTGTATCGTTCAAAATACCTTATAATATAACGTAATATTTGCAGTCTATCATTGAAAATGTCTTGTAATATAACGTACTATGCAGTGTATCATTGAAAATACCTTATAATATAATCTAATATGCAGTGTATCGTTCAAAATACCTTATAATATAACGTAATATTTGCAGTCTATCATTGAAAATGCCTTGTAATATAACGTAATATGCAGTGTATCATTGAAAATACCTTATAATATAATCTAATATGCAGTGTATCGTTCAAAATACCTTATAATATAACGTAATATTTGCAGTCTATCTTTGAAAATGCCTTGTAATATAACGTAATATGCTGTGTATCATTGAAAATACTTTATAATATAAAGTAATTGCAGTGTATCATTGAAAATACCTTATAATCTAATCTAATATGAAGTGTATCGTTCAAAATACCTTATAATATAACGTAATATTTGCAGTCTATCATTGAAAATGCCTTGTAATATAACGTAATATGCAGTGTATCATTGAAAATACTTTATAATATAAAGTAATTGCAGTGTATCATTGAAAATACCTTATAATATAACGCAATATGCAGTGTATCATTGAAAATACCTTATAATATAATCTAATATGCAGTGTATCGTTCAAAATACCTTATAATATAACGTAATATTTGCAGTCTATCATTGAAAATACCTTATAATATAATCTAATATGCAGTGTATCGTTCATAATACCTTATAATATAACGTAATATTTGCAGTCTATCTTTGAAAATGCCTTGTAATATAACGTAATATGCTGTGTATCATTGAAAATACTTTATAATATAAAGTAATTGCAGTGTATCATTGAAAATACCTTATAATATAACGCAATATGCAGTGTATCATTGAAAATGCCTTATAATATAATCTAATATGCAGTGTATCGTTCAAAATACCTTATAATATAACGTAATATTTGCAGTGTATCATTGAAAATACCTTATAATATAATCTAATATGCAGTGTATCGTTCATAATACCTTATAATATAACGTAATATTTGCAGTCTATCATTGAAAATACCTTATAATATAATCTAATATGCAGTGTATCGTTCAAAATACCTTATAATATAACGTAATATTTGCAGTCTATCATTGAAAATGTCTTGTAATATAACGTACTATGCAGTGTATCATTGAAAATACCTTATAATATAATCTAATATGCAGTGTATCGTTCAAAATACCTTATAATATAACGTAATATTTGCAGTCTATCATTGAAAATGCCTTGTAATATAACGTAATATGCAGTGTATCATTGAAAATGCCTTGTAATATAAAGTAATATGCAGTGTATCATTGAAAATACCTTATAATATAACGTAATATGCAGTGTATCATTGAAAATACCTTATGATATATCGTAATATGCAGTGTATCATTGAAAATACCTTATAATATAACGTAATATGCTGTGTATTCTTGAAAATACCTTATAATATAACGTAATATGCAGTGTATCATTGAAAATACCTTATGATTTAACGTAATATGCAGTGTATCATTGAAAATACCTTATAATATAACGTAATATGCAGTGTAACATTGAAAATACCTTATAATGTTTAAGACAGGGATGATAGATACGAGTCGAGTCAAAGAAAAGTCAATTTATTAATCCCTTAGCGGGAACTCGTCGACTCTAAACTTATACAATTAGACTGTAAACTCGACACGAGCGTGTGAGTTTACTTTACAATAAAACCGGAGATTTTAGAATCGTTAATAGTTCCTTCATTTCCCGGAAAGCTCCGCGGACGTAGAAGAATAGTGTAATTCAAGTGACCGGTCAACCGACGCTTGTACTTGAATTCGCAAGAGATAGAGAAACTTGGATCGCTGTTTGTTCGCTGGAGATCTATAGAGAACTGGTAATCGATCGCTCAGCTGGCCGTTAGCCGTCACCGTCGAGCGCCTGATTGGCGGGTCGCAAGCGCGATCCGTCAATCAGCGTAGCGCTCCGCGGTCGATAATCGATTAAGTCGATCTCGACGGTGGCGGCCAATGACTTAGCGAGCCGTCGATCGATTCCAGATCTCGTAGTTCCAGTGCGATTAGCCAATAGCGCATGGCTGTACTTAATCGTTACGCTGACGCTGTCGACACACCCAGCCAATCCCGAACATTTAATATAACATAATATGCAGTGTATTATTGAAAATACGTTATAGTATAACGTAATACGCAGTGTATCATTGAAAATACCTTATAATATAACGCAATATGCAGTGTATCATTGAAAATACCTTATAATATAATCTAATATGCAGTGTATCGTTCAAAATACCTTATAATATAACGTAATATTTGCAGTCTATCATTGAAAATGTCTTGTAATGTAACGTAATATGCAGTGTATCATTGAAAATACCTTATAATATAATCTAATATGCAGTGTATCGTTCAAAATACCTTATAATATAACGTAATAATTGCAGTCTATCATTGAAAATGTCTTGTAATGTAACGTAATATGCAGTGTATCATTGAAAATACCTTATAATATAATCTAATATGCAGTGTATCGTTCAAAATACCTTATAATATAACGTAATATTTGCAGTCTATCTTTGAAAATGCCTTGTAATATAACGTAATATGCTGTCTATCATTGAAAATACTTTATAATATAAAGTAATTGCAGTGTATCATTGAAAATACCTTATAATCTAATCTAATATGCAGTGTATGGTTCAAAATACCTTATAATATAACGTAATATTTGCAGTCTATCATTGAAAATGTCTTGTAATGTAACGTAATATGCAGTGTATCATTGATAATACCTTATAATATAATCTAATATGCAGTGTATCGTTCAAAATACCTTATAATATAACGTAATATTTGCAGTCTATCATTGAAAATGCCTTGTAATATAACGTAATATGCAGTGTATCATTGAAAATAACTTATAATATAAAGTAGTATGCAGTGTATCATTGAAAATACCTTATAATATAACGTAATATGCAGTGTATTATTGAAAATAGGTTATGATATAACGTAATACGCAGTGTATCATTGAAAATACCTTATAATATAACGTAATATGCTGTGTATCATTGAAAATACCTTATAATATAACGTAATATGCAGTGTAACATTGAAAATACCTTATAATATAACATAATATGCAGTGTATTATTGAAAATACGTTATAGTATAACGTAATACGCAGTGTATCATTGAAAATACCTTATAATATAACGCAATATGCAGTGTATCATTGAAAATGCCTTATAATATAATCTAATATGCAGTGTATCGTTCAAAATACCTTATAATATAACGTAATATTTGCAGTCTACCATTGAAAATGCCTTGTAATATAACGTAATATGCTGTGTATCATTGAAAATGCCTTATAATATAATCTAATATGCAGTGTAACATTGAAAATACCTTATAATATAACGTAATATGCAGTGTATCATTGAAAATACCTTATAATATAACGTAATATGCAGTGTATTATTGAAAATAGGTTATGATATAACGTAATACGCAGTGTATCATTGAAAATACCTTATAATATAACGCAATATGCAGTGTATCATTGAAAATGCCTTATAATATAATCTAATATGCAGTGTATCGTTCAAAATACCTTATAATATAACGTAATATTTGCAGTCTATCATTGAAAATGCCTTGTAATATAATCTAATATGCAGTGTATCGTTCAAAATACCTTATAATATAACGCAATATGCAGTGTATCATTGAAAATGCCTTATAATATAATCTAATATGCAGTGTAACATTGAAAATACCTTATAATATAACGTAATATGCAGTGTATCATTGAAAATACCTTATAATATAACGTAATATGCAGTGTATTATTGAAAATAGGTTATGATATAACGTAATACGCAGTGTATCATTGAAAATACCTTATAATATAACGCAATATGCAGTGTATCATTGAAAATGCCTTATAATATAATCTAATATGCAGTGTATCGTTCAAAATACCTTATAATATAACGTAATATTTGCAGTCTATCATTGAAAATGCCTTGTAATATAATCTAATATGCAGTGTATCGTTCAAAATACCTTATAATATAACGTAATATTTGCAGTCTATCTTTGAAAATGCCTTGTAATATAACGTAATATGCTGTGTATCATTGAAAATACTTTATAATATAAAGTAATTGCAGTGTATCATTGAAAATACCTTATAATCTAATCTAATATGCAGTGTATCGTTCAAAGTACCTTATAATATAACGTAATATTTGCAGTCTATCATTGAAAATGTCTTGTAATGTAACGTAATATGCAGTGTATCATTGAAAATACCTTATAATATAATCTAATATGCAGTGTATCGTTCAAAATACCTTATAATATAACGTAATATTTGCAGTCTATCATTGAAAATGCCTTGTAATATAACGTAGTATGCAGTGTATCATTGAAAATAACTTATAATATAAAGTAATATGCAGTGTATCATTGAAAATACCTTATAATATAACGCAATATGCAGTGTATCATTGAAAATGCCTTATAATATAATCTAATATGCAGTGTATCGTTCAAAATACCTTATAATATAACGTAATATTTGCAGTCTACCATTGAAAATGCCTTGTAATATAACGTAATATGCTGTGTATCATTGAAAATGCCTTATAATATAACGTAATATGCAGTGTATTATTGAAAATAGGTTATGATATAACGTAATACGCAGTGTATCATTGAAAATACCATATAATATAACGCAATATGCAGTGTATCATTGAAAATGCCTTATAATATAATCTAATATGCAGTGTATCGTTCAAAATACCTTATAATATAACGTAATATTTGCAGTCTATCATTGAAAATGCCTTGTAATATAATCTAATATGCAGTGTATCGTTCAAAATACCTTATAATATAACGTAATATTTGCAGTCTATCTTTGAAAATGCCTTGTAATATAACGTAATATGCTGTGTATCATTGAAAATACTTTATAATATAAAGTAATTGCAGTGTATCATTGAAAATACCTTATAATCTAATCTAATATGCAGTGTATCGTTCAAAATACCTTATAATATAACGTAATATTTGCAGTCTATCATTGAAAATGTCTTGTAATGTAACGTAATATGCAGTGTATCATTGAAAATACCTTATAATATAACCTAATATGCAGTGTATCGTTCAAAATACCTTATAATATAACGTAATATTTGCAGTCTATCATTGAAAATGCCTTGTAATATAACGTAATATGCAGTGTATCATTGAAAATAACTTATAATATAAAGTAATATGCAGTGTATCATTGAAAATACCTTATAATATAACGTAAGAGGCAGTGTATCATTGAAAATACCTTATGATATAACGTAATATGCAGTGTATCATTGAAAATACCTTATAATATAACGTAATATGCTGTGTATCATTGAAAATACCTTATAATATAACGTAATATGCAGTGTATTGTTGAAAATACGTTATAATATAACGTAATACGCAGTGTATCATTGAAAATACCTTATAATATAACGCAATATGCAGTGTATCATTGAAAATACCTCATAATATAATTTAATATGCAGTGTATAGTTCAAAATACCTTATAATATAACGTAATATGCAGTGTATCATTGAAAATACCTCATAATATAATTTAATATGCAGTGTATAGTTCAAAATACCTTATAATATAACGTAATATGCAGTCTATCATTGACAATACCTTATAATATAACGTAATATGCAGTGTATCATTGAAAATACCTTATAATATAACGCAATATGCAGTGTATCATTGAAAATGCCTTATAAAATTGTAACGAGTCTGGTGTCCCGTGTTCCCGGCGTAATCCTCTCGTGCCTGGAAAGCTCGCCGTGCCAGGGTGACAGTCGGCGAGAGGACGGCTAAATCGCGTGCGTCGGGAATCTAGGTGCGGGTGTGAAAGAATAACACGTGGTTCGGTAAGAGTTCCGCGGTCGTCGCTCGGTCTGTCGCGGAGGTCGCGGTTCGCGGTGCTGGTTACGCGTCGCGAAGGGTAATACGGAGGATCACACGGGGGCAGGAGATGATTTCCGATCGTGGTGGGTGCCACGATCTCCCCTGCCACGGGTCTGGTTTGTCGGATCCTCAGCGTCGACAGCGTGCCGGCGTTGAGGCCTCCCGTGGCGGTTCTACGTTTGACGCGGTGGAGGACGAACCTCGCACGTCAAACGACTCCAACGCGGTCGGAGTTCGGCGGACAGCGCGTCTCGCCGTGTGCCAGTGTAGAACACCGGGCTTCAGTGGCACGCTGTGCTCACTGATAAAGCGAGGAAGTGATTCGGAGTGTTCTGTGCGACAGTAAGACTCGTCATCACGGCGGACTAGGTATTTAGTGGAGAGAAATACTTACAAGGCAGGAAATAGCGGGAGCTGGAACTTGACTGGTGGGAATCCAGTCGAGGAATACGAGAGCTATGCCGAATCCGTCGCGCCTTATATAGTTCTCGGTGGGTGGTGAGGGGTAGTGGTGCGTTGCGGTAAGTGTATGACGTATGTTTTCCGGTTCCCGCCAATTCCGCGGAAAATACGCATCCGGTTCGCGCCAAACGTGTTTGTAGGCGAGGGGGTCGCGGGGCGGTGTGTCGAATCGCGCTGTATCGGCGACGCGGCTCGGTCCTTGTCGGTTACTTTCGGCGGTATTCGGTCGCGGGCTTAGATCGTAACAGTCCTGCGAGCAGGTCTGTTACAAAATAATCTAATATGCAGTGTATCGTTCAAAATACCTTATAATATAACGTAATATTTGCAGCCTACCATTGAAAATGCCTTGTAATATAACGTAATATGCTGTGTATCATTGAAAATACCTTATAATATAATCTAATATGCAGTGTAACATTGAAAATACCTTATAATATAACGTAATATGCAGTGTATCATTGAAAATACCTTATAATATAACGTAATATGCAGTGTATTATTGAAAATAGGTTATGATATAACGTAATACGCAGTGTATCATTGAAAATACCTTATAATATAACGCAATATGCAGTGTATCATTGAAAATGCCTTATAATATAATCTAATATGCAGTGTATCGTTCAAAATACCTTATAATATAACGTAATATTTGCAGTCTACCATTGAAAATGCCTTGTAATATAACGTAATATGCAGTGTATCATTGAAAATACCTTATAATATAATCTAATATGCAGTGTATCGTTCAAAATACCTTATAATATAACGTAATATTTGCAGTCTATCATTGAAAATGCCTTGTAATATAACGTAATATGCAGTGTATCATTGAAAATACCTTATAATATAAAGTAATACGCAGTGTATCATTGAAAATACCTTATAATATAACGCAATATGCAGTGTATCATTGAAAATACCTTATAATATAATCTAACATGCAGTGTATCGTTCAAAATACCTTATAATATAACGTAATATTTGCAGTCTACCATTGAAAATGCCTTGTAATATAACGTAATATGCAGTGTATCATTGAAAATACCTTATAATATAATCTAATATGCAGTGTAACATTGAAAATACCTTATAATATAACGTAATATGCAGTGTATCATTGAAAATACCTTATACTATAACGTAATATGCAGTGTATTATTGAAAATAGGTTATGATATAACGTAATACGCAGTGTATCATTGAAAATACCTTATAATATAACGCAATATGCAGTGTACCATTGAAAATGCCTTATAATATAATCTAATATGCAGTGTATCGTTCAAAATACCTTATAATATAACGTAATATTTGCAGTCTATCATTGAAAATGCCTTGTAATATAACGTAATATGCAGTGTATCATTGAAAATACCTTATAATATAAAGTAATATGCAGTGTATCATTGAAAATACCTTATAATATAACGTAATGTTTGCAGTCTACCATTGAAAATGCCTTGTAATATAACGTAATATGCAGTGTATCATTGAAAATGCCTTATAATATAATCTAATATGCAGTGTATCGTTCAAAATACCTTATAATATAACGTAATATTTGCAGTCTACCATTGAAAATGCCTTGTAATATAACGTAATATGCAGTGTATCATTGAAAATACCTTATAATATAAAGTAATATGCAGTGTATCATTGAAAATACCTTATAATATAACGTAATATGCAGTGTATCATTGAAAATACCTTATAATATAACGTAATATGCAGTCTATCAATGACAATACCTTATAAAATAATCTAATATGCAGTGTATCGTTCAAAATACCTTGTAATATAACGTAATATTTGCAGTCTACCATTGAAAATGCCTTGTAATATAACGTAATATGCAGTGTATCATTGAAAATGCCTTATAATATAATCTAATATGCAGTGTAACATTGAAAATACCTTATAATATAACGTAATATGCAGTGTATCATTGAAAATACCTCATAATATAACGTAATATGCAGTGTATTATTGAAAATAGGTTATGATATAACGTAATACGCAGTGTATCATTGAAAATACTTTATAATATAACGCAATATGCAGTGTATCATTGAAAATGCCTTATAATATAATCTAATATGCAGTGTATCGTTCAAAATACCTTATAATATAACGTAATATTTGCAGTCTATTATTGAAAATGCCTTGTAATATAATCTAATATGCAGTGTATCATTGAAAATACCTTGTAATATAACGTAATATGCAGTGTATCATTGAAAATACCTTATAATATAATCTAATATGCAGTGTAACATTGAAAATACCTTATAATATAACGCAATATGCAGTGTATCATTGAAAATACCTCATAATATAATCTAATATGCAGTGTATCGTTCAAAATACCTTATAATATAACGTAATATTTGCAGTCTACCATTGAAAATGCCTTGTAATATAACGTAATATGCTGTGTATCATTGAAAATACCTTACAATATAATCTAATATGCAGTGTAACATTGAAAATACCTTATAATATAACGTAATATGCAGTGTATTATTGAAAATAGGTTATGATATAACGTAATACGCAGTGTATCATTGAAAATACCTTATAATATAACGCAATATGCAGTGTATCATTGAAAATACCTTATAATATAATCTAATATGCAGTGTATCGTTCAAAATACCTTATAATATAACGTAATATTTGCAGTCTATCATTGAAAATGTCTTGTAATGTAACGTAATATGCAGTGTATCATTGAAAATACCTTATAATATAATCTAATATGCAGTGTATCGTTCAAAATACCTTATAATATAACGTAATATTTGCAGTCTATCTTTGAAAATGCCTTGTAATATAACGTAATATGCTGTGTATCATTGAAAATACTTTATAATATAAAGTAATTGCAGTGTATCATTGCAAATACCTTATAATCTAATCTAATATGCAGTGTATCGTTCAAAATACCTTATAATATAACGTAATATTTGCAGTCTACCATTGAAAATGCCTTGTAATATAACGTAATATGCAGTGTATCATTTAAAATACCTTATAATATAATCTAATATGCAGTGTAACATTGAAAATACCTTATAATATAACGTAATATGCAGTGTATCATTGAAAATACCTTATACTATAACGTAATATGCAGTGTATTATTGAAAATAGGTTATGATATAACGTAATACGCAGTGTATCATTGAAAATACCTTATAATATAACGCAATATGCAGTGTATCATTGAAAATGCCTTATAATATAATCTAATATGCAGTGTATCGTTCAAAATACCTTATAATATAACGTAATATTTGCAGTCTATCATTGAAAATGCCTTGTAATATAACGTAATATGCAGTGTATCATTGAAAATACCTTATAATATAAAGTAATATTTAGTGTATCATTGAAAATACCTTATAATATAACGTAATATTTGCAGTCTACCATTGAAAATGCCTTGTAATATAACGTAATATGCAGTGTATCATTGAAAATGCCTTATAATATAATCTAATATGCAGTGTATCGTTCAAAATACCTTATAATATAACGTAATATTTGCAGTCTACCATTGAAAATGCCTTGTAATATAACGTAATATGCAGTGTATCATTGAAAATACCTTATAATATAATCTAATATGCAGTGTAACATTGAAAATACCTTATAATATAACGTAATATGCAGTGTATCATTGAAAATACCTCATAATATAACGTAATATGCAGTGTATTATTGAAAATAGGTTATGATATAACGTAATACGCAGTGTATCATTGAAAATACCTTATAATATAACGCAATATGCAGTGTATCATTGAAAATGCCTTATAATATAATCTAATATGCAGTGTATCGTTCAAAATACCTTATAATATAACGTAATATTTGCAGTCTATCATTGAAAATGCCTTGTAATATAACGTAATATGCAGTGTATCATTGAAAATACCTTATAATATAAAGTAATATGCAGTGTATCATTGAAAATACCTTATAATATAACGTAATGTTTGCAGTCTACCATTGAAAATGCCTTGTAATATAACGTAATATGCAGTGTATCATTGAAAATGCCTTATAATATAATCTAATATGCAGTGTATCGTTCAAAATACCTTATAATATAACGTAATATTTGCAGTCTACCATTGAAAATGCCTTGTAATATAACGTAATATGCAGTGTATCATTGAAAATACCTTATAATATAAAGTAATATGCAGTGTATCATTGAAAATACCTTATAATATAACGTAATATGCAGTGTATCATTGAAAATACCTTATAATATAACGTAATATGCAGTCTATCAATGACAATACCTTATAAAATAATCTAATATGCAGTGTATCGTTCAAAATACCTTATAATATAACGTAATATTTGCAGTCTACCATTGAAAATGCCTTGTAATATAACGTAATATGCAGTGTATCATTGAAAATGCCTTATAATATAATCTAATATGCAGTGTATCGTTCAAAATACCTTATAATATAACGTAATATTTGCAGTCTACCATTGAAAATGCCTTGTAATATAACGTAATATGCAGTGTATCATTGAAAATACCTTATAATATAAAGTAATATGCAGTGTATCATTGAAAATACCTTATAATATAACGTAATATGCAGTGTATCATTGAAAATACCTTATAATATAACGTAATATGCAGTCTATCAATGACAATACCTTATAAAATAATCTAATATGCAGTGTATCGTTCAAAATACCTTATAATATAACGTAATATTTGCAGTCTACCATTGAAAATGCCTTGTAATATAACGTAATATGCAGTGTATCATTGAAAATGCCTTATAATATAATCTAATATGCAGTGTAACATTGAAAATACCTTATAATATAACGTAATATGCAGTGTATCATTGAAAATACCTCATAATATAACGTAATATGCAGTGTATTATTGAAAATAGGTTATGATATAACGTAATACGCAGTGTATCATTGAAAATACTTTATAATATAACGCAATATGCAGTGTATCATTGAAAATGCCTTATAATATAATCTAATATGCAGTGTATCGTTCAAAATACCTTATAATATAACGTAATATTTGCAGTCTATTATTGAAAATGCCTTGTAATATAATCTAATATGCAGTGTATCATTGAAAATACCTTGTAATATAACGTAATATGCAGTGTATCATTGCAAATACCTTATAATATAATCTAATATGCAGTGTAACATTGAAAATACCTTATAATATAACGCAATATGCAGTGTATCATTGAAAATACCTCATAATATAATCTAATATGCAGTGTATCGTTCAAAATACCTTATAATATAACGTAATATTTGCAGTCTACCATTGAAAATGCCTTGTAATATAACGTAATATGCTGTGTATCATTGAAAATACCTTATAATATAATCTAATATGCAGTGTAACATTGAAAATACCTTATAATATAACGTAATATGCAGTGTATTATTGAAAATAGGTTATGATATAACGTAATACGCAGTGTATCATTGAAAATACCTTATAATATAACGCAATATGCAGTGTATCATTGAAAATACCTTATGATATAACGTAATATGCAGTGTAACATTGAAAATACCTTATAATATAACATAATATGCAGTGTATTATTGAAAATACGTTATAGTATAACGTAATACGCAGTGTATCATTGAAAATACCTTATAATATAACGCAATATGCAGTGTATCATTGAAAATACCTTATAATATAATCTAATATGCAGTGTATCGTTCAAAATACCTTATAATATAACGTAATATTTGCAGTCTATCATTGAAAATGTCTTGTAATGTAACGTAATATGCAGTGTATCATTGAAAATACCTTATAATATAATCTAATATGCAGTGTATCGTTCAAAATACCTTATAATATAACGTAATATTTGCAGTCTATCTTTGAAAATGCCTTGTAATATAACGTAATATGCTGTGTATCATTGAAAATACTTTATAATATAAAGTAATTGCAGTGTATCATTGCAAATACCTTATAATCTAATCTAATATGCAGTGTATCGTTCAAAATACCTTATAATATAACGTAATATTTGCAGTCTACCATTGAAAATGCCTTGTAATATAACGTAATATGCAGTGTATCATTTAAAATACCTTATAATATAATCTAATATGCAGTGTAACATTGAAAATACCTTATAATATAACGTAATATGCAGTGTATCATTGAAAATACCTTATACTATAACGTAATATGCAGTGTATTATTGAAAATAGGTTATGATATAACGTAATACGCAGTGTCTCATTGAAAATACCTTATAATATAACGCAATATGCAGTGTATCATTGAAAATGCCTTATAATATAATCTAATATGCAGTGTATCGTTCAAAATACCTTATAATATAACGTAATATTTGCAGTCTATCATTGAAAATGCCTTGTAATATAACGTAATATGCAGTGTATCATTGAAAATACCTTATAATATAATCTAATATGCAGTGTATCGTTCAAAATACCTTATAATATAACGTAATATTTGCAGTCTATCATTGAAAATGCCTTGTAATATAACGTAATATGCAGTGTATCATTGAAAATACCTTATAATATAAAGTAATATTTAGTGTATCATTGAAAATACCTTATAATATAACGTAATATTTGCAGTCTACCATTGAAAATGCCTTGTAATATAACGTAATATGCAGTGTATCATTGAAAATGCCTTATAATATAATCTAATATGCAGTGTATCGTTCAAAATACCTTATAATATAACGTAATATTTGCAGTCTACCATTGAAAATGCCTTGTAATATAACGTAATATGCAGTGTATCATTGAAAATACCTTATAATATAACGTAATATGCAGTGTATTATTGAAAATAGGTTATGATATAACGTAATACGCAGTGTATCATTGAAAATACCTTATAATATAACGCAATATGCAGTGTATCATTGAAAATACCTCATAATATAATCTAATATGCAGTGTATCGTTCAAAATACCTTATAATATAACGTAATATTTGCAGTCTACCATTGAAAATGCCTTGTAATATAACGTAATATGCTGAGTATCATTGAAAATACCTTATAATATAATCTAATATGCAGTGTAACATTGAAAATACCTTATAATATAACGTAATATGCAGTGTATTATTGAAAATAGGTTATGATATAACGTAATACGCAGTGTATCATTGAAAATACCTTATAATATAACGCAATATGCAGTGTATCATTGAAAATGCCTTATAATATAACGTAATATGCAGTGTATTATTGAAAATAGGTTATGATATAACGTAATACGCAGTGTATCATTGAAAATGCCTTGTAATATAACGTAATATGCAGTGTATCATTGAAAATACCTTATAATATAAAGTAATATGCAGTGTATCATTGAAAATACCTTATAATATAACGTAATATGCTGTGTATCATTGAAAATACCTTATAATATAATCTAATATGCAGTGTATCGTTCAAAATACCTTATCATATAACGTAATGTGCAGTGTATCATTGAAAATACCTTATAATATAAAGTAATATGCAGTGTATCATTGAAAATACCTTATAATATAACGTAATATGCAGTGTATCATTGAAAATACCTCATAATATAACGCAATATGCAGTGTATCATTGAAAATGCCTTATAATATAACGTAATATGCAGTGTATTATTGAAAATAGGTTATGATATAACGTAATACGCAGTGTATCATTGAAAATGCCTTGTAATATAACGTAATATGCAGTGTATCATTGAAAATACCTTATAATATAAAGTAATATGCAGTGTATCATTGAAAATACCTTATAATATAACGTAATATGCTGTGTATCATTGAAAATACCTTATAATATAATCTAATATGCAGTGTATCGTTCAAAATACCTTATCATATAACGTAATGTGCAGTGTATCATTGAAAATACCTTATAATATAAAGTAATATGCAGTGTATCATTGAAAATACCTTATAATATAACGTAATATGCAGTGTATCATTGAAAATACCTCATAATATAACGCAATATGCAGTGTATCATTGAAAATGCCTTATAATATAACGTAATATGCAGTGTATTATTGAAAATAGGTTATGATATAACGTAATACGCAGTGTATCATTGAAAATGCCTTGTAATATAACGTAATATGCAGTGTATCATTGAAAATACCTTATAATATAACGTAATATGCAGTGTATCATTGAAAATACCTTATAATATAACGTAATATGCTGTGTATCATTGAAAATACCTTATAATATAATCTAATATGCAGTGTATCGTTCAAAATACCTTATCATATAACGTAATGTGCAGTGTATCATTGAAAATACCTTATAATATAAAGTAATATGCAGTGTATCATTGAAAATACCTTATAATATAACGTAATATGCAGTGTATCATTGAAAATACCTCATAATATAACGTAGTATGCAGTGTATCATTGAAAATACCTTATAATATAACGTAATATGCTGTGTATCATTGAAAATACCTTATAATATAATCTAATATGCAGTGTATCGTTCAAAATACCTTATCATATAACGTAATGTGCAGTGTATCATTGAAAATACCTTATAATATAAAGTAATATGCAGTGTATCATTGAAAATGCCTTGTAATATAACGTAATATGCTGTGTATCATTGAAAATACCTTATAATATAATCTAATATGCAGTGTAACATTGAAAATACCTTATAATATAACGTAATATGCAGTGTATTATTGAAAATAGGTTATGATATAACGTAATACGCAGTGTATCATTGAAAATACCTTATAATATAACGCAATATGCAGTGTATCATTGAAAATGCCTTATAATATAACGTAATATGCAGTGTATTATTGAAAATAGGTTATGATATAACGTAATACGCAGTGTATCATTGAAAATGCCTTGTAATATAACGTAATATGCAGTGTATCATTGAAAATACCTTATAATATAAAGTAATATGCAGTGTATCATTGAAAATACCTTATAATATAACGTAATATGCTGTGTATCATTGAAAATACCTTATAATATAATCTAATATGCAGTGTATCTTTCAAAATACCTTATCATATAACGTAATGTGCAGTGTATCATTGAAAATACCTTATAATATAAAGTAATATGCAGTGTATCATTGAAAATACCTTATAATATAACGTAATATGCAGTGTATCATTGAAAATACCTCATAATATAACGTAATATGCAGTGTATCATTGAAAATACCTTATAATATAACGTAATATGCAGTGTATTATTGAAAATAGGTTATGATATAACGTAATACGCAGTGTATCATTGAAAATACCTCATAATATAATCTAATATGCAGTGTATCGTTCAAAATACCTTATAATATAACGTAATATTTGCAGTCTACCATTGAAAATGCCTTGTAATATAACGTAATATGCTGTGTATCATTGAAAATACCTTATAATATAATCTAATATGCAGTGTAACATTGAAAATACCTTATAATATAACGTAATATGCAGTGTATTATTGAAAATAGGTTATGATATAACGTAATACGCAGTGTATCATTGAAAATACCTTATAATATAACGCAATATGCAGTGTATCATTGAAAATACCTTATAATATAACGTAATATGCAGTGTATTATTGAAAATAGGTTATGATATAACGTAATACGCAGTGTATCATTGAAAATGCCTTGTAATATAACGTAATATGCAGTGTATCATTGAAAATACCGTATAATATAAAGTAATATGCAGTGTATCATTGAAAATACCTTATAATATAACGTAATATGCTGTGTATCATTGAAAATACCTTATAATATAATCTAATATGCAGTGTATCATTGAAAATACCTTATAATATAACGTAATATGCAGTGTATTATTGAAAATAGGTTATGATATAACGTAATACGCAGTGTATCATTGAAAATGCCTTGTAATATAACGTAATATGCAGTGTATCATTGAAAATACCTTATAATATAAAGTAATATGCAGTGTATCATTGAAAATACCTTATAATATAACGTAATATGCTGTGTATCATTGAAAATACCTTATAATATAATCTAATATGCAGTGTATCGTTCAAAATACCTTATCATATAACGTAATGTGCAGTGTATCATTGAAAATACCTTATAATATAAAGTAATATGCAGTGTATCATTGAAAATACCTTATAATATAACGTAATATGCAGTGTATCATTGAAAATACCTCATAATATAACGTAGTATGCAGTGTATCATTGAAAATACCTTATAATATAACGTAATATGCAGTGTATTATTGAAAATAGGTTATGATATAACGTAATACGCAGTGTATCATTGAAAATACCTCATAATATAATCTAATATGCAGTGTATCGTTCAAAATACCTTATAATATAACGTAATATTTGCAGTCTACCATTGAAAATGCCTTGTAATATAACGTAATATGCTGTGTATCATTGAAAATACCTTATAATATAATCTAATATGCAGTGTAACATTGAAAATACCTTATAATATAACGTAATATGCAGTGTATTATTGAAAATAGGTTATGATATAACGTAATACGCAGTGTATCATTGAAAATACCTTATAATATAACGCAATATGCAGTGTATCATTGAAAATGCCTTATAATATAACGTAATATGCAGTGTATTATTGAAAATAGGTTATGATATAACGTAATACGCAGTGTATCATTGAAAATGCCTTGTAATATAACGTAATATGCAGTGTATCATTGAAAATACCTTATAATATAATCTAATATGCAGTGTATCGTTCAAAATACCTTATAATATAACGTAATATTTGCAGTCTATCTTTGAAAATGCCTTGTAATATAACGTAATATGCTGTGTATCATTGAAAATACTTTATAATATAAAGTAATTGCAGTGTATCATTGCAAATACCTTATAATCTAATCTAATATGCAGTGTATCGTTCAAAATACCTTATAATATAACGTAATATTTGCAGTCTACCATTGAAAATGCCTTGTAATATAACGTAATATGCAGTGTATCATTTAAAATACCTTATAATATAATCTAATATGCAGTGTAACATTGAAAATACCTTATAATATAACGTAATATGCAGTGTATCATTGAAAATACCTTATACTATAACGTAATATGCAGTGTATTATTGAAAATAGGTTATGATATAACGTAATACGCAGTGTATCATTGAAAATACCTTATAATATAACGCAATATGCAGTGTATCATTGAAAATGCCTTATAATATAATCTAATATGCAGTGTATCGTTCAAAATACCTTATAATATAACGTAATATTTGCAGTCTATCATTGAAAATGCCTTGTAATATAACGTAATATGCAGTGTATCATTGAAAATACCTTATAATATAAAGTAATATTTAGTGTATCATTGAAAATACCTTATAATATAACGTAATATTTGCAGTCTACCATTGAAAATGCCTTGTAATATAACGTAATATGCAGTGTATCATTGAAAATGCCTTATAATATAATCTAATATGCAGTGTATCGTTCAAAATACCTTATAATATAACGTAATATTTGCAGTCTACCATTGAAAATGCCTTGTAATATAACGTAATATGCAGTGTATCATTGAAAATACCTTATAATATAATCTAATATGCAGTGTAACATTGAAAATACCATATAATATAACGTAATATGCAGTGTATCATTGAAAATACCTCATAATATAACGTAATATGCAGTGTATTATTGAAAATAGGTTATGATATAACGTAATACGCAGTGTATCATTGAAAATACCTTATAATATAACGCAATATGCAGTGTATCATTGAAAATGCCTTATAATATAATCTAATATGCAGTGTATCGTTCAAAATACCTTATAATATAACGTAATATTTGCAGTCTATCATTGAAAATGCCTTGTAATATAATCTAATATGCAGTGTATCGTTCAAAATACCTTATAATATAACGTAATATTTGCAGTCTATCATTGAAAATGCCTTGTAATATAACGTAATATGCAGTGTATCATTGAAAATAACTTATAATATAAAGTAATATGCAGTGTATCATTGAAAATACCTTATAATATAACGTAATATGCAGTGTATCATTGAAAATACCTTGTAATATAACGTAATATACTGTGTATCATTGAAAATACCTTATAATATAATCTAATATGCAGTGTAACAATGAAAATACCTTATAATATAACGTAATATGCAGTGTATCATTGAAAATACCTCATAATATAACGTAATATGCAGTGTATCATTGAAAATACCTTATAATATAACGTAATATGCAGTGTATTATTGAAAATAGGTTATGATATAACGTAATACGCAGTGTATCATTGAAAATACCTTATAATATAACGCAATATGCAGTGCATCATTGAAAATACCTCATAATATAATCTAATATGCAGTGTATCGTTCAAAATACCTTATAATATAACGTAATATTTGCAGTCTACCATTGAAAATGCCTTGTAATATAACGTAATATGCTGAGTATCATTGAAAATACCTTATAATATAATCTAATATGCAGTGTATCGTTCAAAATACCTTATAATATAACGTAATATGCAGTGTATCATTGAAAATGCCTTATAATATAACGTAATATGCAGTGTATTATTGAAAATAGGTTATGATATAACGTAATACGCAGTGTATCATTGAAAATGCCTTGTAATATAACGTAATATGCAGTGTATCATTGAAAATACCTTATAATATAAAGTAATATGCAGTGTATCATTGAAAATACCTTATAATATAACGTAATATGCTGTGTATCATTGAAAATACCTTATAATATAATCTAATATGCAGTGTATTATTGAAAATAGGTTATGATATAACGTAATACGCAGTGTATCATTGAAAATGCCTTGTAATATAACGTAATATGCAGTGTATCATTGAAAATACCTTATAATATAAAGTAATATGCAGTGTATCATTGAAAATACCTTATAATATAACGCAATATGCAGTGTATCATTGAAAATGCCTTATAATATAACGTAATATGCAGTGTATTATTGAAAATAGGTTATGATATAACGTAATACGCAGTGTATCATTGAAAATGCCTTGTAATATAACGTAATATGCAGTGTATCATTGAAAATACCTTATAATATAAAGTAATATGCAGTGTATCATTGAAAATACCTTATAATATAACGTAATATGCTGTGTATCATTGAAAATACCTTATAATATAATCTAATATGCAGTGTATCGTTCAAAATACCTTATCATATAACGTAATGTGCAGTGTATCATTGAAAATACCTTATAATATAAAGTAATATGCAGTGTATCATTGAAAATACCTTATAATATAACGTAATATGCAGTGTATCATTGAAAATACCTCATAATATAACGTAGTATGCAGTGTATCATTGAAAATACCTTATAATATAACGTAATATGCAGTGTATTATTGAAAATAGGTTATGATATAACGTAATACGCAGTGTATCATTGAAAATACCTCATAATATAATCTAATATGCAGTGTATCGTTCAAAATACCTTATAATATAACGTAATATTTGCAGTCTACCATTGAAAATGCCTTGTAATATAACGTAATATGCTGTGTATCATTGAAAATACCTTATAATATAATCTAATATGCAGTGTAACATTGAAAATACCTTATAATATAACGTAATATGCAGTGTATTATTGAAAATAGGTTATGATATAACGTAATACGCAGTGTATCATTGAAAATACCTTATAATATAATCTAATATGCAGTGTATTATTGAAAATAGGTTATGATATAACGTAATACGCAGTGTATCATTGAAAATGCCTTGTAATATAACGTAATATGCTGTGTATCATTGAAAATACCTTATAATATAATCTAATATGCAGTGTAACATTGAAAATACCTTATAATATAACGTAATATGCAGTGTATCATTGAAAATACCTTATAATATAACGTAATATGCTGTGTATCATTGAAAATACCTTATAATATAATCTAATATGCAGTGTATCGTTCAAAATACCTTATCATATAACGTAATGTGCAGTGTATCATTGAAAATACCTTATAATATAAAGTAATATGCAGTGTATCATTGAAAATACCTTATAATATAACGTAATATGCAGTGTATCATTGAAAATACCTCATAATATAACGTAATATGCAGTATATCATTGAAAATACCTTATAATATAACGTAATATGCAGTGTATTATTGAAAATAGGTTATGATATAACGTAATACGCAGTGTATCATTGAAAATACCTCATAATATAATCTAATATGCAGTGTATCGTTCAAAATACCTTATAATATAACGTAATATTTGCAGTCTACCATTGAAAATGCCTTGTAATATAACGTAATATGCTGTGTATCATTGAAAATACCTTATAATATAATCTAATATGCAGTGTAACATTGAAAATACCTTATAATATAACGTAATATGCAGTGTATTATTGAAAATAGGTTATGATATAACGTAATACGCAGTGTATCATTGAAAATACCTTATAATATAACGCAATATGCAGTGTATCATTGAAAATGCCTTATAATATAACGTAATATGCAGTGTATTATTGAAAATAGGTTATGATATAACGTAATACGCAGTGTATCATTGAAAATGCCTTGTAATATAACGTAATATGCAGTGTATCATTGAAAATACCGTATAATATAAAGTAATATGCAGTGTATCATTGAAAATACCTTATAATATAACGTAATATGCTGTGTATCATTGAAAATACCTTATAATATAATCTAATATGCAGTGTATCGTTCAAAATACCTTATCATATAACGTAATGTGCAGTGTATCATTGAAAATACCTTATAATATAAAGTAATATGCAGTCTATCAATGACAATACCTTATAAAATAATCTAATATGCAGTGTATCGTTCAAAATACCTTATAATATAACGTAATATTTGCAGTCTACCATTGAAAATGCCTTGTAATATAACGTAATATGCAGTGTATCATTGAAAATACCTTATAATATAATCTAATATACAGTGTAACATTGAAAATACCTTATAATATAACGTAATATGCAGTGTTTCATTGAAAATACCTCATAATATAACGTAATATGCAGTGTATTATTGAAAATAGGTTATGATATAACGTAATACGCAGTGTATCATTGAAAATACCTTATAATACAACGCAATATGCAGTGTATCATTGAAAATGCCTTATAATATAATCTAATATGCAGTGTATCGTTCAAAATACCTTATAATATAACGTAATATTTGCAGTCTATCTTTGAAAATGCCTTGTAATATAACGTAATATGCTGTGTATCATTGAAAATACTTTATAATATAAAGTAATTGCAGTGTATCATTGCAAATACCTTATAATCTAATCTAATATGCAGTGTATCGTTCAAAATACCTTATAATATAACGTAATATTTGCAGTCTACCATTGAAAATGCCTTGTAATATAACGTAATATGCAGTGTATCATTGAAAATACCTTATAATATAATCTAATATGCAGTGTAACATTGAAAATACCTTATAATATAACGTAATATGCAGTGTATCATTGAAAATACCTTATACTATAACGTAATATGCAGTGTATTATTGAAAATAGGTTATGATATAACGTAATACGCAGTGTATCATTGAAAATACCTTATAATATAACGCAATATGCAGTGTATCATTGAAAATGCCTTATAATATAATCTAATATGCAGTGTAACATTGAAAATACCTTATAATATAACGCAATATGCAGTGTATCATTGAAAATACCTCATAATATAATCTAATATGCAGTGTATCGTTCAAAATACCTTATAATATAACGTAATATTTGCAGTCTACCATTGAAAATGCCTTGTAATATAACGTAATATGCAGTGTATTATTGAAAATAGGTTATGATATAACGTAATACGCAGTGTATCATTGAAAATACCTTATAATATAACGCAATATGCAGTGTATCATTGAAAATGCCTTATAATATAACGTAATATGCAGTGTATTATTGAAAATAGGTTATGATATAACGTAATACGCAGTGTATCATTGAAAATGCCTTGTAATATAACGTAATATGCAGTGTATCATTGAAAATACCTTATAATATAAAGTAATATGCAGTGTATCATTGAAAATACCTTATAATATAACGTAATATGCAGTGTATCATTGAAAATGCCTTATAATATAATCTAATATGCAGTGTAACATTGAAAATACCTTATAATATAACGCAATATGCAGTGTATCATTGAAAATACCTCATAATATAATCTAATATGCAGTGTATCGTTCAAAATACCTTATAATATAACGTAATATTTGCAGTCTACCATTGAAAATGCCTTGTAATATAACGTAATATGCTGTGTATCATTGAAAATACCTTATAATATAATCTAATATGCAGTGTAACATTGAAAATACCTTATAATATAACGTAATATGCAGTGTATTAATGAAAATAGGTTATGATATAACGTAATACGCAGTGTATCATTGAAAATACCTTATAATATAACGCAATATGCAGTGTATCATTGAAAATGCCTTATAATATAACGTAATATGCAGTGTATTATTGAAAATAGGTTATGATATAACGTAATACGCAGTGTATCATTGAAAATGCCTTGTAATATAACGTAATATGCAGTGTATCATTGAAAATACCTTATAATATAAAGTAATATGCAGTGTATCATTGAAAATACCTTATAATATAACGTAATATGCAGTGTATCATTGAAAATACCTTATGATATAACGTAATATGCAGTGTAACATTGAAAATACCTTATAATATAACATAATATGCAGTGTATTATTGAAAATACGTTATAGTATAACGTAATACGCAGTGTATCATTGAAAATACCTTATAATATAACGCAATATGCAGTGTATCATTGAAAATACCTTATAATATAATCTAATATGCAGTGTATCGTTCAAAATACCTTATAATATAACGTAATATTTGCAGTCTATCATTGAAAATGTCTTGTAATGTAACGTAATATGCAGTGTATCATTGAAAATACCTTATAATATAATCTAATATGCAGTGTATCGTTCAAAATACCTTATAATATAACGTAATATTTGCAGTCTATCTTTGAAAATGCCTTGTAATATAACGTAATATGCTGTGTATCATTGAAAATACTTTATAATATAAAGTAATTGCAGTGTATCATTGCAAATACCTTATAATCTAATCTAATATGCAGTGTATCGTTCAAAATACCTTATAATATAACGTAATATTTGCAGTCTACCATTGAAAATGCCTTGTGATATAACGTAATATGCAGTGTATCATTGAAAATACCTTATAATATAATCTAATATGCAGTGTAACATTGAAAATACCTTATAATATAACGTAATATGCAGTGTATCATTGAAAATACCTTATACTATAACGTAATATGCAGTGTATTATTGAAAATAGGTTATGATATAACGTAATACGCAGTGTATCATTGAAAATACCTTATAATATAACGCAATATGCAGTGTAACATTGAAAATACCTTATAATATAACGTAATATGCAGTGTATCATTGAAAATACCTTATACTATAACGTAATATGCAGTGTATTATTGAAAATAGGTTATGATATAACGTAATACGCAGTGTATCATTGAAAATACCTTATAATATAACGCAATATGCAGTGTATCATTGAAAATGCCTTATAATATAACGTAATATGCAGTGTATCATCGAAAATGCCTTATAATATAACGTAATATGCAGTGTATCATTGAAAATACCTCATAATATAATCTAATATGCAGTGTATCGTTCAAAATACCTTATAATATAACGTAATATTTGCAGTCTACCATTGAAAATGCCTTGTAATATAACGTAATATGCAGTGTATTATTGAAAATAGGTTATGATATAACGTAATACGCAGTGTATCATTGAAAATACCTTATAATATAACGCAATATGCAGTGTATCATTGAAAATGCCTTATAATATAACGTAATATGCAGTGTATTATTGAAAATAGGTTATGATATAACGTAATACGCAGTGTATCATTGAAAATGCCTTGTAATATAACGTAATATGCAGTGTATCATTGAAAATACCTTATAATATATAGTAATATGCAGTGTATCATTGAAAATACCTTATAATATAACGTAATATGCAGTGTATCATTGAAAATGCCTTATAATATAATCTAATATGCAGTGTAACATTGAAAATACCTTATAATATAACGCAATATGCAATGTATCATTGAAAATACCTCATAATATAATCTAATATGCAGTGTATCGTTCAAAATACCTTATAATATAACGTAATATTAACAGTCTACCATTGAAAATGCCTTGTAATATAACGTAATATGCTGTGTATCATTGAAAATACCTTATAATATAATCTAATATGCAGTGTAACATTGAAAATACCTTATAATATAACGTAATATGCAGTGTATCATTGAAAATACCTTATAATATAATCTAATATGCAGTGTATCATTGAAAATACCTTATAATATAACGTAATATTTGCAGTCTATCATTGAAAATGCCTTGTAATATAACGTAATATGCAGTGTATCATGGAAAATATCTTATAATATAATCTAATATGCTGTGTATCATTCAAAATACCTTATAATATAATCTAATATGCAGTGTATCATTCAAAATACCTTATAATATAACGTAATATTTGCAGTCTATCATTGAAAATGCCTTATAATATAACGTAATATGCAGTGTATTATTGAAAATACCATATAATATAATGTAATATGCACTGTATCATTGAAAATACCTTATAATATAATGTAATATGCAGTGTATCATTGAAAATACCTTATAATATAACGTAATATGCAGTCTATCATTGAAAATACCTTATAATATAACCTAATATGCTGTGTATCATTGAAAATACCTTATAATATAACGTAATATGCAGTCTATAATTGAAAATACCTTATAATATAACGTAATATGCAGTGTATCATTGAAAATACCTTATAATATAATCTAATATGCAGTGTATCATTGAAAATACCTTATAATATAACGTAAAATGCAGTCTATCATTGAAAATACCTTATAATATAATCTAATATGCAGTGTATCATTGAATGTGCCCTATAATATAACGCAATATGCAGTGTACATTGAAGACACCTTATAAAATAATGCAATAGGCAGTGTATCATTGAAAATACCTTTTAATATAACGTAATATGCAGTGTATAATTGAAAATACCTTATAATATAACGTAATCTGCAGTGTATCATTGACAATACCTTATAATATAACGTAATATGCAGTGTATCATTCAAAATACCTTATAATATAACGTAATATGCAGTGTATCATTGAAAATACCTTATAATATACAATAATATGCAGTGTATCATTGAAAATACCTTATAATATAACGTAATATGCAGTGTATCAATCAAAATACCTAACAATATAACGTAATATGCTGTGGATCATTGAAAATACCTTATAATATAACGTAATATGCAGTGTATCATTGAAAATACCTTAAAATATAACGTAATATGCTGTGTATCATTGAAAATACCTTATAATATAACGTAATATGCAGTGTATCAATGATAATACCTTATAATATAACGTAATATGCAGTCTATCATTGAAAAAACCTTATAGTATAACGTAATATGCAGTCTATCATTGAAAATACCTTATAATATAACGTAATATTTGCAGTCTATCATTGAAAATGCCTTGTAATATAACGTAATATGCAGTGTATCATGGAAAATATCTTATAATATAATCTAATATGCTGTGTATCATTCAAAATACCTTATAATATAACGTAATATGCAGTGTATCATTGAAAATACCTTATAATATAATCTAATATGCAGTGTATCATTGAAAATACCTTATAATATAACGTAAAATGCAGTCTATCATTGAAAATACCTTATAATATAATCTAATATGCAGTGTATCGTTCAAAATACCTTATAATATAACGTAATATTTGCAGTCTACCATTGAAAATGCCTTGTAATATAACGTAATATGCAGTGTATCATTGAAAATACCTTATAATATAATCTAATATGCAGTGTAACATTGAAAATACCTTATAATATAACGTAATATGCAGTGTATCATTGAAAATACCTTATACTATAACGTAATATGCAGTGTATTATTGAAAATAGGTTATGATATAACGTAATACGCAGTGTATCATTGAAAATACCTTATAATATAACGCAATATGCAGTGTATCATTGAAAATGCCTTATAATATAACGTAATATGCAGTGTATCATCGAAAATGCCTTATAATATAACGTAATATGCAATGTATCATTGAAAATACCTTATAATAGAACGCAATATGCTGTGTATCATTGAAAATACCTTATAATATAACGTAATATGCAGTGTATCATTGAAAATATCTTTTAAAATAATGCAACATGCAGTCTATCATTGAAAATACCTTATAATATAACGTAATATGCAGTGTATCATTGAAAATACCTTATGATATAACGGAATATGCAGTGTATCATTGAAAATACCTTATAATATAACGTAATATGCTGTGTATCATTGAAAATGCCTTCTAATATAACGTAATATGCAGTGTATCATTGAAAATACCTTATAATATAATCTAATATGCAGTGTATCGTTCAAAATACCTTATAATATACCGTAATATTTGTAGTCTATTATTGAAAATACCTTATAATATAACGTAATATGCAGTGTATCATAGAAAATACCTTATAATATAACGTAATATGCAGTGTATCATTGAAAATACCTTATAATATACCGTAATATGCAGTGTATCATCGAAAATACCTTATAATGTAATGTAATATGCAGTCTATCATTGAAAATACCTTATAATATAACGTAATATGCAGTGTATCATTGAAAATACCTTATCATATAACGTAATATGCAGTGTATCATTGAAAATACCTTATAAAATAATGCATTATGCAGTCTATCTTTGAAAATACCTTATAATATAACGTAATATGCCGTCTATCATTGACAATACCTTATGATATAACGTAATATGCAGTGTATCATTGAAAATACCTTATAATAACGTAATATGCAGTGTATCATTGAAAATACCTTATGATATAACGGAATATGCAGTGTATCATTGAAAATACCTTATTATATAACGTAATATGCTGTGTATCATTGAAAATACCTTATAATATTACGTAATATGCAGTTTATCATTGAAAATACCTTATAATGTAATGTAATATGCTGTCTATCATTGAAAATATCTTATAATATAACGCAATATGCAGTGTATCATTGAAAATACCTTATAATATTACGAAATATGCTGTGTATCATTGAAAATACCTTATTAAACAATGCAATATGCAGTGTATCATTGAAAATACCTTATTAAATAATGCAATATGCTGTCTATCATTGAAAATACCTTGTAATATAACGTAATATGCAGTGTATCATTGAAAACACCTTATAATATAATCTAATATGCAGTGTATCGTTCAAAATACCTTATAATATAACGTAATATTTGCAGTCTATCATTGAAAATACCTTATAATATAACGTAATATGCAGTGTATCATAGAAAATACCTTATAATATAACGTAATATGCTGTGTATCATTGAAAATACCTTATAATATAACGTAATATGCAGTTTATCATTGAAAATACCGTATAATATAACGTAACATGGAGTCTATCATTGACAATACCTTATAATATAACGTAATATGCCGTCTATCATTGAAAATACCTTATAATATAACGTAATATGCAGTGTATCATTGAAAATACCTTATAATATAACGTAATATGCAGTGTATCATTGAAAATACCTTATAATATAACGTAATATGCAGTGTATCATTGAAAATACCTTATAATATAACGTAACATGCAGTCTATCTTTGACAATACCTTATAATATAACGTAAGATGCAGTCTATCATTGACAATACCTTATAATATAACGTAACATGCAGTCTATCATTGACAATACCTTATAATATAACGTAATATGCAGTGTATGATTGAAAATACCTTATAATATAACGTAATATGCAGTGTATCATTGAAGACACCTTATAAAATAATGCAATATGCAGTGTATCATTGAAAATACCTTATGATATAACGGAATACGCAGTGTATCATTGAAAATACCTTATAATATTACGTAATATGCTGTGTATCATTGAAAATACCTTATTAAACAATGCAATATGCAGTGTATCATTGAAAATACCTTATTAAATAATGCAATATGCTGTCTATCATTGAAAATACCTTGTAATATAACGTAATATGCAGTGTATCATTGAAAATACCTTATAATATAATCTAATATGCAGTGTATCGTTCAAAATACCTTATAATACAACGTAACATTTGCAGTGTATCATTGAAAATACCTTATTATAACGTAATATGCAGTGTATCATTGAAAATACCTTATGATATAACGGAATATGCAGTGTATCATTGAAAATACCTTATAATATAACGTAACATGCAGTCTATCTTTGACAATACCTTATAATGTAACGTAAGATGCAGACTATCATTGACAATACCTTATAATATAACGTAACATGCAGTCTATCATTGACAATACCTTATAATATAACGTAATATGCAGTGTATCATTGAAAATACCTTATAATATAACGTAATATTTGCAGTCTATCATTGAAAATACCTTATAATATAACGTAATATGCAGTGTATCATAGAAAATACCTTATAATATAACGTAATATGCTGTGTATCATTGAAAATACCTTATAATATAACGTAATATGCAGTTTATCATTGAAAATACCGTATAATATAACGTAACATGGAGTCTATCATTGACAATACCTTATAATATAACGTAATATGCCGTCTATCATTGACAATACCTTATAATATAACGTAATATGCAGTGTATGATTGAAAATACCTTATAATATAACGTAATATGCAGTGTATCATTGAAAATACCTTATAATATAACGTAATATGCAGTGTATCATTGAAAATACCTTATAATATAACGTAACATGCAGTCTATCTTTGACAATACCTTATAATATAACGTAAGATGCAGTCTATCATTGAAGATACCTTATAATATAACGTAACATGCAGTCTATCATTGACAATACCTTATAATATAACGTAATATGCAGTGTATGATTGAAAATACCTTATAATATAACGTAATATGCAGTGTATCATTGAAGACACCTTATAAAATAATGCAATATGCAGTGTATCATTGAAAATACCTTATAATATAATCTAAAATGCAGTGTATCATTGAAAATACCTTATAATATAACGCAATATGCCGTGTATCATTGAAAATACCTTATAATATAATCTAATATGCAGTGTATCGTTCAAAATACCTTATAATACAACGTAATATTTGCAGTGTATCATTGAAAATATCTTATAATAACGTAATATGCAGTGTATCATTGAAAATACCTTATAATATAATCTAATATGCAATATATCCTTCAAAATACCTTATGATATAACGTAATACGCAGTGTATCATTGAAAATACCTTATAATATAACGCAATATGCCGTGTATCATTGAAAATACCTTATAATATAATCTAATATGCAGTGTATCGTTCAAAATACCTTATAATACAACGTAATATTTGCAGTGTATCATTGAAAATACCTTATAATAACGTAATATGCAGTGTATCATTGAAAATACCTTATGATATAACGGAATATGCAGTGTATCATTGAAAATACCTTATAATATAACGTAATATGATGTGTATCATTGAAAATACCTTATGATATAACGTAATATGCAGTGTATCATTGAAAATACCTTATGATATAACGTAATATGCAGTGTATCATTGAAAATACCTTATAATATAACGTAATATGCAGTGTATCATTGAAATTACCTTATAATATAACATAATATTGTTACAGTTATCGATCGTAATTTGTTTAAATCAGAGGAAAATCTTAATGCTCTCGGCGCAAAGGTTCGATCACGTCTGTGCCAGTGTAGCTCGTTCTACCGGCATAGACACAACATGTGTCGTGCACGTTTAAAATCTAAGTGCTAAATTTTCATAAAGCAAGTGAGTAAACCAATTTTTTATGTTTTGAACATGTAGTCAATTCTGTTATCATTACAACACAATTAATATTTTCAGACGCAGTTTTCTTCTTTCTTGAAAATGACCCACATGAGGGTCGAAACGTCGAAAGTCTAAATTTACTTGCAAAATTGCTTTATTATGTTTAATTGATCGAACCTTTGCGCCGAGAGCATTAAGATTTTCCTCTGATTTAAACAAATTACGATCGATAACTGTAACAATATTATAATGGATGGCGAAACATACACAACACATACAGGTTTTTTCGGGACAATGTCAAGAATGTTTGGCATTGAAACTGCGAAGCTATTGAAGGACTGGTCGAACACACGTTTGTCATTGGCAAAGATAAGTAACAGGAAACTTTTTTTATTAAAATGTAGATCTCATGGTATTTTTCCCAATTTCATTAGAAATAGAGTTTTGAACAAAAACATATATATCACTTCCACTTTCACTGTTAACAAACTACATAATTTACAATTTAGGTATATGAAAAAATTATTAAATATAGTTATCATTGACACACACAATTTACATTTATCTCTGGCAAAAAAACTTGAAGAATTGAATGATGAAATTCAATTTTTATTACCTCCATACCTATTTGAAAGGTTTTGTTTCTTTGAGAATCGCAAATATAAAAAACTTTTTAAGGTTTTGAAAAAGAAAGACATTGAAAAGTTCAACAACCTGTTAAACATTGTTAATAACAGGGGTGTTGAATTTTCCAATGTAGATAACAACAACCAAACAGATGATGACAATAACAATTGGTTTAAGAATTTAACAAATGTTACTGTTCCAAAATGTGTTGAGAAAGTTTTGAAACTGGGACCCAAGTTCGCTATTGATGTTGGAAGAAATTACACCTCATCTCCCAGATTCATTGCCTCAATTGAATCTGGTTTATTAAAAATAACAGAGGATAACAACTTACAAAACGAAACCAGAATCAAAATTGTTAATAAGATCCTAAACCATTTCACACACATAAGAAATTCTAACAATTCATTGTTATCTGAAAAGGAAATCAAAGAAACTAAACAGTTTTTGAAAAATAATAGAAATTTACTATTGCTCAAATCTGACAAAGGAAACACTACGGTATTGGTTGACAGAGATAGCTATAATACTGAAGTGATAAATATGTTGAATGATAATAACACTTATAAAATTAGTAAATTCCAGTATACTAGTACTTTTGAAAGAGAAGCCAATTCCATCGTAAACAATTTGATTAAAAAGAAGCAAATAGATGAGACGTTAGGGAAACATTTAAAAACCTATAATGCCGTTATACCTAGGGCATATGCATTACCCAAAACACATAAAGCTGTTTTAAGCTGGAGGATCATTGTGTCATCTATTGGTGGTCCCACATACAAATTATCAAAGTTCTTAGCTAGAATTTTGTCTAATGTTGTTGGGAAGTCTCCCTACCATACTGTTGATAGTTGGCAATTTGTCAAAGAAATCAGGACAACTGTTATCCCTGACGATTCCATGCAACTGGTATCACTTGATGTGACAGCCTTATTTACCAACGTACCAGTAAATTTGGCATTGGAAGTATTAAAAAACCGTTGGGATGAAATTAAAGCTTACACCACTATACAACGTGATGAATTTCTCCATGCTGTCAAATTTGTCCTGGAGGCAAATGTTTTCTCGTTTAATGATGTATACTATAAACAGATTTTTGGTACTGCAATGGGTTCCCCAATTTCTCCAGTAATTGCAAATTTAGTTATGGAAAAACTTGAACAGGTTTCTATTTCAAAATTACCATTTGAGTTATGTTTTTATAAAAGATATGTTGATGACATTATCACTTGCATAAAACCGGGTCAATTACAGACTGTGTTAGACACGTTCAACAGTTTTCACAATAGAATACAATTCACACATGAGATTGAGAATGATTCATGTTTGAACTTTCTTGATGTCAGTGTGTTAAGAAAAGATAACAGATTAATAACGAATTGGTTCCACAAAACTAGTTGGTCTGGTAGATATGTCAACTTCCAGTCGCACCATCCTTTACAACATAAAGTTGGTCTTATTAAAGGTTTAATTGATCGAGCTATTTTGTTAGCTAATCCTGAGTTCAGACCTTATAATTTGCAATTAATAAAAAATGTTCTAGAGAGGAATGGCTATCCTGTGGGTTATGTTTCTAGCATAATAAAGGAACGTGTTTTTGAAATATATCATCCTCTTCTCGCTATTGAACGAAAAGAGGAGAGATTTAAAAACACGGGACCTATTAACAGGCTAAACACTGTCGTCCTCCCTTACATTGAAAACATTTCTAATGATGTAAAACGGATCTTTAGAAAAACAGGATTACACACCATCTTCAAAATACCTTTTTATTTAAAAAATTGGTTTCCACCAATAAAAGATAAGTTACCACTTTATAAGAATTGTAACATTGTTTACTCAATACCGTGTAAAGGATGCAACCAAGTTTATATTGGACAGACTTCGAGATTGTTAGAAACAAGAATCAAAGAACATAAACGTAATATTTTTTCAAATCCGTCACAACATACTGCCTTGACTAAACATTCTATGGAATTCGACCATATTTTTGATTTTGACAACGTTAAAGTTATTGACAAAGAAGTTAATTTGAGGAATAGGATAATAATGGAAACAATTCATATGATTAAACATCCTAGTGTAAATCTTAGGTATGAAAAACCTACGATTCAAGATTATTACACAACACTACTGAACCGGTAGTGTATTATGATGAATTTTCTTTCCTATAAACATCTTATATCCTACTATCTGTCAATTAAATTAACGGCTTCATCTTATCGGTCTCCATTAATGTTGTTTTAATTTCACATTGTACGCTTTTCGGTGTATATGTATAATTTTCAATGGCTATATAGTGAAATGTTTTACGGGTTTTTGAATCTGCCGCCAAATATCGATTAGTTCGGCTTCGATCTATTGACTTCTATTGGTTTCGATTCTCGCTGGTTCTTGTTGCTGTCAATCTCACGTCTGTGCCAGTGTAGCTCGTTCTACCGGCATAGACACAACATGTGTCGTGCACGTTTAAAATCTAAGTGCTAAATTTTCATAAAGCAAGTGAGTAAACCAATTTTTTATGTTTTGAACATGTAGTCAATTCTGTTATCATTACAACACAATTAATATTTTCAGACGCAGTTTTCTTCTTTCTTGAAAATGACCCACATGAGGGTCGAAACGTCGAAAGTCTAAATTTACTTGCAAAATTGCTTTATTATGTTTAATTGATCGAACCTTTGCGCCGAGAGCATTAAGATTTTCCTCTGACTTATAATATAACGTAACATGCAGTCTATCTTTGACAATACCTTATAATATAACGTAAGATGCAGTCTATCATTGAAGATACCTTATAATATAACGTAACATGCAGTCTATCATTGACAATACCTTATAATATAACGTAATATGCAGTGTATGATTGAAAATACCTTATAATATAACGTAATATGCAGTGTATCATTGAAGACACCTTATAAAATAATGCAATATGCAGTGTATCATTGAAAATACCTTATATCATATCCTAAATGCAGTGTATCATTGAAAATACCTTATAATATAACGCAATATGCCGTGTATCATTGAAAATACCTTATAATATAATCTAATATGCAGTGTGTCGTTCAAAATACCTTATAATACAACGTAATATTTGCAGTGTATCATTGAAAATATCTTATAATAACGTAATATGCAGTGTATCATTGAAAATACCTTATGATATAACGGAATACGCAGTGTATCATTGAAAATACCTTATAATATTACGTAATATGCTGTGTATCATTGAAAATACCTTATTAAACAATGCAATATGCAGTGTATCATTGAAAATACCTTATTAAATAATGCAATATGCTGTCTATCATTGAAAATACCTTGTAATATAACGTAATATGCAGTGTATCATTGAAAATACCTTATAATATAATCTAATATGCAGTGTATCGTTCAAAATACCTTATAATATAACGTAACATGCAGTCTATCTTTGACAATACCTTATAATATAACGTAAGATGCAGTCTATCATTGACAATACCTTATAATATAACGTAACATGCAGTCTATCATTGAAAATACCTTATAATATAACGTAACATGGAGTCTATCATTGACAATACCTTATAATATAACGTAATATGCCGTCTACCATTGAAAATACCTTATGATATAACGTAATATGCAGTGTATCATTGAAAATACCTTATAATAACGTAATATGCAGTGTATCATTGAAAATACCTTATGATATAACGGAATATGCAGTGTATCATTGAAAATACCTTATAATATATTCTAATATGCAATGTATCCTTCAAAATACCTTATGATATAACGTAATATGCAGTGTATCATTGAAAATACCTTATAATATAATCTAAAATGCAGTGTATCATTGAAAATACCTTATAATATAACGCAATATGCAGTGTATCATTGAAAATACCTTATAATATAATCTAATATGCAATATATCCTTCAAAATACCTTATGATATAACGTAATACGCAGTGTATCATTGAAAATACCTTATAATATAACGCAATATGCCGTGTATCATTGAAAATACCTTATAATATAATCTAATATGCAGTGTATCGTTCAAAATACCTTATAATACAACGTAACATTTGCAGTGTATCATTGAAAATACCTTATAATAACGTAATATGCAGTGTATCATTGAAAATACCTTATGATATAACGGAATATGCAGTGTATCATTGAAAATACCTTATAATATAACGTAATATGCTGTGTATCATTGAAAATACCTTATGATATAACGTAATATGCAGTGTATCATTGAAAATACCTTATAATATAACGCAATACGCAGTGTATCATTGAAAATACCTTATAATATTACGTAATATGCTGTGTATCATTGAAAATACCTTATAATATAATCTAAAATGCAGTGTATCATTGAAAGTACCTTATAATATAACGCAATATGCAGTGTATCATTGAAAATACCTTATAATATAACGCAATATGCCGTGTATCATTGAAAATACCTTATAATATAATCTAATATGCAGTGTGTCGTTCAAAATACCTTATAATACAACGTAATATTTGCAG